>JACCIC010000013.1:2775000-3312500 GCA_018907035.1 Sycobia sp. Sy_11
AGGAGGGGGGATTAAATTGAGCAAAATGGGTCCAAAAACCTGGTATAGAGTGCAATCAAAAATATCCATCTGACCCTAAAATTAGCTGTTTAAAATGAATTTTAGGCGAATGGGAGGTCCTATCTAAACAATCTAAAATTAAAATTCACAAAGCCCCAAGAAATATTCGGTTGTAAAACTGCAAATTTTTCTATGATTTTTTGGTTATTCAGCGAAAATGTTTACGGACTAGAAAGGTGGAGACTCTTTAGGATTTTTGAGTCGGCACTTTCAACAAAAGCCACAGTTACATCATGTCACAATTATAATTTTGGACAGTGTCTCTCTGTCTGAGCGTCAGTAGTCCAGATAAAGCATAATGGGTCTTTAGAGAGCAACCGGTATTTTGATATGTTTCTTTTTTTAACGTGAATTATCACTAAAGGCACTAGAGGAAATCTATACACAAAAGCCGCGGATAAAAAGTACATATGCACGAATTTTTTTTTAAATATCTAGGAGAACCGGATTAGTCGATTATTTTCTCGTTAATACTTGACAGTCAGTTGAAAAAAATGGACCAGAACAGAGAGTTAAAAGTTGTTGTCTAAATCCGAAAATTTATATTGTGACATTTCAAAAAAAAAGGATAAATAAATAAATAAATAAATATAGTCAGCATGAAAATACTTCAATATATTCCATTTTTATTTTTTTTCAATTTTTATCTATAGCCACGCTTTCTCCTTAATTTACAGGTCTGTACCATTTTTCAATCGGGACTTTTCATGTTTTATGATTTAAATATTTGCTAATTACAGTTCTATGTTCATTTTGTCAAGTTTTTGCATTATTACTCTATATTAGAGATTAAAATAATTATGCCTTTAACGTTGTTAAAGCGTACTTTATCTAGGCAAATGAAGAGATTATTTTAATTAAAAAATGTATTATTCGTCCATGAAGATAATTTTACTATAATACTGACCATACCTAAAAATATATTTAACTTTTACTATCACATAATGTATATAATGAGTTTAAAAGACAAAATAAATTTTGATATAAAAAGACAGGAAAATTATAATGGGCAGTTTCATATTAATTTATAAATTACTAAAACAATGTACAGGTATTGCATAAAGCATAATAGCTGTATGTATCTTTATAAATGTGCGGTATAATGTAAATGACTAATTAAAAAAGATAGATAATTATTAAAAGCAGAAGAGCTTTTGTAAATATAGTAGATAAATACAATTCTACTGATTAGATCAACAGATAATATTTAGACCTAAAATTAAAGTTATAATTAAATACTTAATATTCTTATATAATGAAATATATGATATTCTCAATAAATAACATAATCATGTTGCCATTTGTAAAATCATACGAAAAGAATTAAACTGTCATTTTGTCATAAACATTTTTATTGTGCCGCAAAATTTAGTTTATCGTTGAAATGTAATATACTGTAATACAATTTATTTTTTTTCAGTTGAATTTTTTATGTAACTCATTGGAATTAATCTCTATTTTATATATTAGAGACAAACTTTAGGAACTTTGATTTACGTTCAAAAATTATGATTATTGTATTGCTGAGTAATACCGACAGCTCAAGCTCAACTATGTTATTAAATATTAAATATCTATATATATATATTTAATTTATTTTCGTTTCAAAAACAATATTTCTTGACTGAGAGAGAGAGAGCTTGCTTTGCAAAAAATTCATTTTACCAAAAGAAAAACAAATCGTAGGAAACTTTTATGTAAAAAAAATGGAAAAGCTGAACTAGAATCCAATATTTTGTTTTTTTTTTGTAATTCTACTAAAAAACCAAATATATCCATGATCTGAACATGAGTTTTTAAGATGGAAAGCTGCATTTTTAATTCGCAAGGAGCGTGCATTCAGGACTATGAATGCTTTTTCATGAATATAATTATCATAAATAGAGGTAAATCATTACTTTATTTATGTTTTACGCATAAAATAAAATCTTTCGTTCGCTTGAACTATTGTATAAGCACGTGGCCTGGTTTGCTTACATTTACAGCTTGTACATCTTAATTATACTGATAAAATGCTTTTCTTTTTCTCCCGCTTTCTCTTCGCCCTTGAATTTGCCTAAAATTCAACGAACACGAGCTTCTAAGTGAGCAAAAATTATAGCTTCCTTATAAATCGATATTTGAATGGTACAAACTTTCTGGACTATTTTAAATATTTTATCGAGCAAACTCAGACTTTTATGTATAACCGTTCGTAAAATTGGGTATTCCATTAAAGATTCATAAAGAAATATATAAGAAAAAATGTTCAAGCATATATGTCACAAATACTTTTTAGGTGAAGGCTTTATTATATTATTTACCGATAGTAAAAATTTTCATTAACATGTAGCATACATACTGCTTTCAAATAATTTAATTAATTATTATCGATATTTCCGAATTGAAATACTGCATATGTGAAAAGTTGGACAGTTTCCTTCTAAATTTTTCCTATAGATACCATAAGTAAAATATATAATAATGTTAGTCGACCTGAGTTTCACGATCTTCGCCGAGGCCACGTGCTGTTTTTTTTTTGCGGTAATTATATTCCAGGTACCGGTGGAAGGTTCAAGACTTCGGCTGTATTAACGAGAATTCGAGAAATAAAAAATAGCGTAAAAATAAAGAAAGTAAGAGAGGGAAAAATGAGGGCGTAATGAGATTCAAGACTCAAGCATCGTACGGCCAATTATCCTTCGACCCATCCACCCGCAGTTCTAATAAAATTCCTCCGCAATTCCCTCTCCACCCGCTGCTTCGTCGTCGCGGGCCTGCGCGAGCCGCAGCCTCCAAGCTCCGCCGACGGCCGCGGCTTTATTGGCCATGGCGGCATGACTAACGGGGCCATTGAATGTATGATTTTCGAAGCGCCCCGCCGACCGTCCTGCTCAGTTTTCCAACACCGCCATCCCTTGCCTGACCGGAGTTCGGATTATTGCTGCTCACCCGCGGCCTGCGCGAGTGCGCTCTCGCGGACTATATATATATATATATATATTTACGTTCGTAAATCACACGGGGAAGGTACAGTACCATGGCTGTGCCACATTTTCAATGAACCCAAAGCACGAGCTTGGCCTTCGAAGCGGTCATTGGTAACTTTTCCCTCTGTTCTCTTTGGACCCCCTCACCCTCTGTATTTATTATCGTATACATATACATCCATCGGGCACTTTGTTCTTTCGCTGTCATTGATGAATATTTGGCCCTTGTGCGGCTTTACGAAGCAGTTTCATTTCGGAGGAACGGTCGCCATTGCGAGAGCCTAATGGCCGAGGGGTAAAGTTTTCTCCCAAGTGGTCAATTTACTTACCCGGGTGCGGGAGCGTTGGAGCCGCGAATCCGATAAATTATGCTCGTAGTTTGGTTGCATTGATTTTCTTTCTTGTTGTCGGTCGATCGGCTTACGAAACATATTTGTTTAATGCCATGAAAGGTATTATTGTTTTACTTTCGACATAAACTGGATCTTTCTCATGTTGGCGATTACGTGGCACACGATGTATTGTCAATATTCTTTTATTGACCAATGTATTATTCATGAATGTATTTATGAATAAAACATATTTAAAAAAATATTCTTTTTTTTTCGATTTAACGAAAAAATGTCTTTATTATTCCTAGTATAGAAATTAATTCCATTGATTTGTATTTTATATTATACCAGCAAAAGTAATATGATCTATATAATTTCCGTTGAAAGGTCGTTGGGGAAAGATACTTTTGCAAAATAATTTAGATGCTGAACTTTACAGAATGCTTACATGTTTTAAGGATTCGAAAATATCAAACGGTATACTAAATTTGAGCTTTTGTAATCGAAAATACATAGTATCTTATGGATTTACGATGTTCTGATGTTGCAACAACTGGTTCAAACAGGGAAAAGACAGTCGATCTTTCATTCTTTTATTATTTAGAAACTACTATTTTGTGCTTCAATATTAAAAGAAAAAGGTGAAAATTTTCAGTAAAAAATTTATCTTCAGTTTTAATGGACTAATATCGTAATATCAGCATAGGCAGTTCGTAAAGGTAGAGTAAAGCTTAACTAAAACTTCGATTCGAAATAACTAAAGTTTATGTATTGAAAATTCTCTGTTTGATGTTTTCTCCTCATTTCAAATCTTGTGCCAAAGTTAGAGGTTTCAATAAAAAATGGAAATACAGGTCCAAAAACGATACTTTTTCCGTGAGCGCAATATGGAGAGCATTGTCAGCAGAGGGCGAAACAATTTATTATCTTTAGAGCTACTGAATAAGATCGTGGTACAATATTGAACATCATATATTATAATATAAATATTATTAGAACCTATGTTATTAGATATATATCGATGATTAGAGGTGGACCATTTGATTAAACATGTATTGTAAACAAGAGATTTATTTAATATGCTAAAATATATTTGAAAGATATTGATCAATGCAAGTACAAAACTTGACATAAGTTTACAATGTTGTTTTAAATGTTTGTATAATAATAATTTGTAAAATATTTTATACCTGTTGAAGGTGGTTAAATAGTCACAGAAACGTAATCACGTGTTTTCTTAGTAATAAAATGTGTATTATGTGTAATATGTATTATTATCAATTCACGAGTTAATTATAGATATTTCGATTTATTTTATATATCTTAGCTACTGTGCCGTGGACGGAATTTTGGTTCATGGAATTCGGGTTTAGTTCTGTTTACAGATATCAAATTCGTACAGTTACAAAGAGAGCGTGATTGTAATGATCGAACTTGTCCATTTTTTGAGTCGACCTAGCGCGATCTTTTAATGAGTACTTGCGATTATACTTGCGATTGCGCGCTTTGAAATTAATATATTGTATTGACGTTCGAATTATCTCTTCTAGTTCTAAGCTATAATTTTATTTTTATATTTAATTATTTGTAATTAATTTATTAATTCAATAATTCAATCAACAAATACGATATGCAAATTGAACAACAGAATATAGAGCAAATGTTTGACAACCGGGGCACCGCTTTAATTAGACATATGGTACAAGCATAGACCAACAGCGCTCAAAACAAATCGTAGTGTAACAGTACTAATGTAGTATCCAAATAACAATAAATTTTATACGTCTCGTGGAGTTTTTATATCTATCAAGGTTTTTCTCGAAGAGCTAATGAATGACTAGTCTGTTAATACTGAATGCATCTTTTTAATTCTATTTAAGACGACAGAACGAAAGGTTTTCTGGCCTCGAACACTAGATTCGGGCAAATGAATTATTTTGCATTTAATAACTAGAAGTAAAATTTCAAAATTTATCTTGTCGTGATGTAAGTAACAAATCAGACCAAGGGTAACAATGGTAATATACTAACAAAACTAGATCGACGCGACTTATAACGCGGAGCCATCTCACAGTTCGGAAGTCGAGCCCGGAGTGAAATTTTGATCGTATATTAGGTGCTTTCGTCTTTGGTGTCGGAAAACCGGTAGGCGATTTACCTGTGTACACGAGGCTCTCCATTGGCTCCAGATATACGCTAGTTAGGCGCTGAGCATAACGCGTCCATAACAAGGCGCGACCTAAGTGCATGCCGCCGCCAAGGGTGTAACCCATCCCTCTTCATTGGGCTGTAAATCATAAATTTATCGGTACGCATTACGTATCCGAACAACCGCCTTCCAGATATCATCGATAAATCGATTTAAAACCATTCATTCTGAGCGCATTCGACCGCCTTCGTTATCCTTTCATCCGATAAAAGAGGAAAAATAAAAGTGGGTAGGGTCGAAAGACTCACTTCCTCGGTATCCTTCGATTCGTGCGTGTTTACCGTATCTAGAGTCGCAAACGTTTGCCCCCCACCTCTCCACGTCCCCAGAGGTCGTCGGGCTCGTATTTCATGAACCGACGCGTACATGCACACGGGCTTTACGACTGGCTTCGATATCACCCTCTCTCTCTCTCTCTCTCTCTCTCTCTCTATCTCGCTCTCTGAAAATTCGATAAGCAAGAGAGCCGCCAGAGAGATCGGCCGCCCCTTTCGCGTGGGGCGATGCATCGATTCCGCGCACTCTGCGCGGAAGCGAAGTCGAACGGCCCTCCGAGGGACGGGGGCACGGACAGGATTTCGCGCGCACGAAGAGGCGATCCTCGGCGATCCAGGCGCTCGGAGTGACCCGCGCGCTTTATCGCCGCGCTCCGGAATCGCCGATTCGCGCCGCGAAGCGCGACCACCGGATAGAGATCCGCGCGTTGCGGACGCTTCCGCGCGCGTACCAGGAGTTAAACGCGATCGGCCGCTACGTCGGTTATCTGTATGATCGCGATTTGGCGCGCGATATTATACGGCGAGAAATTCGGACGCCCGGATGTAAGTGGAAATAGCGATGTACTGGTTCGGCAAATGATAGCGGACGAATATGTTGAAATTACGCAGAGACGGCCAGAAGTTGGGCTCGAACAAGCCGATGGTTCTTTGACGGACTGGGATCCATCAATTATATTTCCACCGCTCTGTGAATCTCAGGATTCAGCGTCGATCAGCCACGCAGCCATCGATCGGTTCACGTCATGGTCAAATTGAGAATACGATATCTGGATAAATTTCCAACTCTTCTGTCGAATCGTTCTTGCATTTACGTCTCCCTGGCCGTTCACGCGATCCCCAGCCGTACCGGCGCGTGTATCACAGGGATTAGGCTAACAGCGATAAGTCGTAAACGGTGGCTACACAGGTATTAGGCCGCAGATGGCGGTCTCGTAAACGGAAATTTTCAATACTCAGGCCGTATAGTTTCTAAAATCCAAATACTCGCCGTCAAATATAATTTCAATGTTAACATCGCGATTATTACTGCGATTCTACTTATTATTCTGCTTATTATGCCGTATCCTTAAAATCGTGCCCAATCCACTTCTATTCTCTCACCACGAAGAAGATTCGAAGACATTTCTAATCGCGCAAATAGTTGCCCGAGCACTTACTCAATAAATTATAGCGACGAACAGTTGTATTTCCAATAACGAAGTTAGTTAATGGACGGCAACTTATCTCATTCAAGTTTCTTGATCGATCTGGCTGCGCGCAAGAAACTCCACAGAACAGAGCTGAATGTATCCGGCGAAAGTTTCCGTTCTTCTGGGATATTTTTCCCCCTTTCGTTTTTAAACTTTAGAATTTAATCATTGATCCTTTAGCTCAGAGGTATTTTTCCAGAATTTAGCAACAACGATATATATATATATAATATACACTATCGATAGCGTTAGAGAAAAATCAAGCAATTAATCATTTTTAGTTAGCTAAGTTGAGTTTCGCGCGATTCTTACAGACTAGTCAGAGAGGAGATAAAAAGGAAATTTCCCAGGTCTTCTCGAGGACATTTGACCTACTAAAATATGATCAACGATGGTAATATAATAAATAGATTTTTCATATCTAAATAGTTCAAATATCTCAAATATTATTGATACAAATATATTAAATATTGAAATAATTATTTTTGGCATTTTATTTTTAAATATTGTTACTTGCAATCTCATAAATCTCCTTTTTTCACCTGGTATTATTAACTTAAAACACAAAATACATTTTACTTTTAAAGTTTAATGGTATGGCTGGTGGAAATTCTTGTTTTGCATATTCTTACCTACTCTTGCACCGGCAAGTTTAATAGTAGTTTGTAACACGCCAGTAAATTGTCACACTTACCTGAAACAAATAAAATAAGATTTTGTTAAAAATGAATGCCAAAAAAAATAATATATTTTTTAATATTTTATTACTATGCTCAAAGACTATTTTTAATTGTCCTATATCCAAACGAATAAATTAATATATTGTACTTTTAGACTGACACTAATTTGTCACTATTATCTAAATAAACTTTTTGCGCATATAAACTTTTTTCATTGTCATGCCGGCACAATGAATACATTCTCTAATATTCGTATTAGAAAATAAATCACACTAAAAATATATTCTTACAACGAGCAACCTTTTTGGCAGCAACTATCGTACATTGAGTGATTACTATGACAAATTGCTTCGGTCAGCGCTACAACACAATTCTAAGAAAATTTGACTCGTACACGAATCAATGAATAGTGGCGCTCCCTGTAGTATAAATGAAAAATTATTTTGACGAATGGATCGATTATGTTTATCGCTTGGCACCAGTAGTTCGGTACTCGAGTATAAGCTGTCAGGCACTATAGTCTAACGGCTATTGACCTGCTGGATGAACTGATATCTAGAAGGTTTCTTAGTATACACGAGGATATTTTTTAATGCGTGCAGTAGCAGATTTAAAAAATCATTATAAATCGTGATAGATATTAAATACCAATGATTTGCCATATAGAACTCATGGCAACCCTTAATAGTGATCTTAAACTATGGAATTAAGGCTATATAAGCGTTAACTTTTTTGAAATGATATTCAATTTTGTTTTTGTTCTTCATACCGCTTACTGAAAGACGAGAAAATGTTACGTAAAACGTTCAAATGCACCAGTACTGAAACATACATCGTTTTACGTTATTATCTATTGAAGTTTTATGAATGAGTATACACTTGTATAAATTATAATATCTACACTTACATAACAACAGATATTCGGAGATTCGGAGAAAGCTCGAAGTCAAAAATAGAAGTTATTATTGGAAAAATCAAATTCAATTCTTAGTCATGATGAAGATTGCCATGTACTTCGAAAATGCAATTAAAATCTCACTGATAAGTGAATTAATGCAAACCCAGCGCGTGGTCAAATTATTCGCCGGTTGCGTGTCGTTTCAGAAATTTCTAGTAATTACGGAAGCGAGGAGAGAAACGAGCAGGTGAAATTCAAGTCCGGAGTCACCGACGACTGGCCGCCAGAAGTCTTATAATTATAATAGAGCTGCCCATTATTTTCTGGGCAAACGGTGTAAGCTTTTTAAAACCCTTTGTATTACGTCGAAATAGACAAACAGTCGCCGTGCGTTATGTACTTCATGATCATGCTTCGAATGCGAACTTCTACTTCTCTCTGTCTGTCTCTTCCTCTGCCTGCCCCTCTTTCTCGTTCCCTCTATCGTTACCTCTGTCCTATGTCGTCAGTGATTTTCTTTGTCTTTATTGAAATACAGAGAATGAAACCTTGGATGAAATACTACGCTATTTTTTTCTTAGAATGTTTTTATATAATAATTGAATTGATTTTTAGAAAAATATTTTAAAAAAACCGGACTTCTTATAATTTTGTAATAATTAAATTAAAGGAATAACACTTTTAAGTAGCTTTTAATTATCATTTTCACGCAATCAATCTCTGTTATTCTCTAGAAATTCTAATCTCCATCAATTTTGTCCAAGTAAAATATTTATCTTCGCCGTATAACTCGACAAGACTTGATAAGCTTGTAACGGGATCCAGTTAAGTATAAAATGTACTCCTTTGAGCTTCCTCTTAGAGCTACTAAACTATTAATAAAGCAGTAGATTTAACGAAGCATGTAATACAGGGAAAGCAATAAACTGATATAATATACCGCGTAATTTTTTTTGAAAGTCGGATAGTCGGTTTGCATTTTATTTAAGCCCGGAGTAAAATGAAAAGTGTATAAAAAGAATTACAGTTAAATACAGTTAAAAATGCATTGTTGAATAAAAGCAAAATTTAAACATTTAGAGAAGTACACTCATTGAATTATATATTATAAATGGCAACTATTATTATATAAATATATATGACATACTAATAATTTAATTTTATGAATGTATTTACAGAAGCCAGATAATGTTGCTGTACTTAAATTAGTAATTGTCGAACTTGGATTCAAAATTTACGCGAGGAATAATCCTAGAAATGTTTATTTCAAACAATTTATAAATTAAAGAGAATTTAACTAAGAAATCTAAGAATACAAGCACACATCCTAAGTATTACTTAGGATATTTATTAGAATACTCATCAAGTATTCTTCATCAGTAATTTATCCTCCATTAATTGAATCTATGAGTTGTTTCGGTATTGTCAAAATGCTCAAGCAAATTCCTAACCTCAAATGCATCTCCAAGTTATTGATTGGAATTTCCGTTGTTTGCTGCATAACCGAACTACGTGCATAATTGACGAAGGATGGATTTACTTGTAAATCGACCTTTGATTTTCAATTAAAATTTATATGCCCTTTATTTACATGCCCGCGATAGACTTTGGTAATTCATTTGCATTGTAATGGAATCGGAAGCGAACCAAGGTTATAAAGTGGCCCGTGTATGTCGATTGCAATCGATGTGCCTCGTAATTTTATTTATCGGGCAAATTTATAAGATAAATGTAGACAAAGTTGTTCAACTGTTTACATAGATGTTTAAAATTGAAAAATACTTATATCAAGTTGATATACAATAAAGGAGGCCGTTTGTCTCGGTGCTTTTAAAAGATTGAGTTTTATTCATGCCCTAATGATTCTAATGCGGAATCAATGTACTTATTTATCAGGAAACTGAGCTCGCCTACAACAAAAGGCAGCATTTTATTTGAATGTTAGAGGAGAATACGCGGGAGCTCTCGTTAGGTATTATATAAATGCGAGGGAATGGGTCAGTTTCTTGGCAATAGATAAATCCGGTAACACGTGAATTGCACGAGAGTATTACGTAACGATCTATGTGCAATAATCCCTGAAAGCTTCCGTGGATAGTTTTCTTAAGGTGTACTTGGAACATTTGAGAATATCTCTTACTATTTACGGAAAGATTAATTGTTGTTATCTATTATTATTAATATTATTATTTAAATTAATGAAGTTCTGATTATTATAAGCATGATGAACGATTGTACTTTAATGTTATACGGTAAGTGTTCCGAAATATATTTCTGCAATGCGTAAATAAAGCTCAACAGGATTATTCCTGAAAGCATTCTGCAAGCTTGTTCCTAAGCTTAATGTTATCTTGATTTTTGTTCAACAAGCGAACTTTATAAAGGTTTTATTGTAGACTTTCGCAAAAGCTTCTAGTAAGGATTTCCGTAATATTCCATGTAAGATCTCACTAATTATGTCCCAAGTTTCCGTGTAAAGTTTCATTTTTCAATCTTTGCCATAATCTACGAATTTTTGTAATATTACATGGAATATTGCCTGGAAGTTTTTTCTAAGCTTCATATTCATTTTACATTTGAACTTTCACAAAGGTCACTTAAAGAACGCGTGAAACATTTTCGTAATATTTCATTTGGCTTCCGTATCATTAAGATATTTTATATATTAACGTATGTAAATCTTACGAGAACTTTTACTTGAAAGCTCTTCATTGTAAGCTTATTGGAAGTTTCGTTTAGATATATGAATATTTCAGGGGAACTTGTATTGGAAAATTTTTTGAAATTTTCTTGCTATGCAGGTGTTCACATAAATTATGTCAGTTTTTCGTAGTGACGACTTTAGAATCTAATCTCATTTTTGGCTATTTCTTTGAAAGTTATCCATCTAAATTTTTCTCGCGGATAAAAGCGAAATCATGTTTGACAAGACCATTATGCGAACATACTTAACGTCTATTCTTAACGAGTCTCAAAGATAACCAGCATGCATAATTCAAATGTTTGATCTTCCCTATATTGGAGCTAATACTTTGAATTGAAATCTCTTACCCATCGCCCGGGCTCTAAAATCACAACTTTAGCATCGGCCTCCAAAGAAAGCAGACGCTCTGCCCGTCAGACGCGCTCGAACATTTCCGCGATCGACCCGCCCGTCGACCGCATTTATGCGCCGCGAACGCGCGGCCAAGCGAAATTGCACCCGTGCATTTCGAGCATTCGACGGCTGCGCGCCTGTACTTTATTTCGAGCTCGCGCGCGTGTGCGCGCGCTCCACGCACACGCGCTCGCGCGCACCGCGGTGCCGACGAATAGCCCGGCAGCCGGGCTGCGCCGTAAATTTTCTTTGAATTATTGATAATGCCCCCGCGCGGGCGAAAGTGGCGTATAGTCGGCTAGTATTTAATTTTCAAGGGAAATTTTAATATTTAATTATGAGAGAAAATTTTCCGCTACGCAGGTAGTTGCGTTTAATTGCTTGCTCAAAAATGATTAATGCAGGGAATTTGGGATCGCCATTATGCGCAAACTGTGTCAAATAAAATTAAACTTTTTTAACTAAATATTCATAAAAGATTTTAAACTGTTATGAGCATAATTCGTCGCCGTTTATGATTAATGTATAATTAGCGACCCAATGTTAAAAACATACTTTTTATATGTATATATATATATATATATATATATATATATTACAGTATATATAGATATATATAGATATATTACAGTACATGTATGCTTATGTTTTTAATAATTAAGAGGACAAAATTTCATGTTTGAAAATTATAATATCTCAATTTAAAACTTTTAGCTTTCTGAAACTTTAAATTAATCAAACATTAATGAAGCTTGTAAAATTCATCAAATTTACTCGAATACCGATCTTTAATTTTCAGATATTATAAAAATTTATTCAATAATAATATTAATGAAATGTAGTGATACAGAGAATGTTAAAAATAAATCTGTTCTTTTTTAATACGACTGATTTTATCTACTCTGTGATCTACTCTGTGATTCAAAGCAGTAATATAGGATACTTCATGAGGTTTCTGGAGTATGCGCAAAATCTTGACCCATATAGCATAGTCGCCAAAAAACTCGAATATAAAAGAAACAAATGGAGAGGCAAAGAGAGAGAGAGAGAGAGAAAGAGAGGGTGGGGCTAGAAGCTAGCTGCAAATGCTGTCGAAGTCTGAGTCCCACAAGCTGGAGCCGAGTAGGCAGGCGCAAGCGTCATTTCGTCTTTATACTCAGCACCTGGATCGAGTTCTCTCTTTCTCCCTCTCTCCCACCCCCTCTTTCTTCTTCTACGCTAAGTTTTCGAGCAGGCCACTCTTGTTTTTCTCTGGCTAACCCGCTTCTCTCCTTTTCGTCTTCTCTTATCCAGGGAAATCCGCGGGGTCTTGAATTTTCGATAACAACCGCCGCACGCAAGCCTCGCGGGAGAAAAGCGGCCGTCGACGAGGGGGAGTGGAGCAGCCGCTGGTTATTGCATGCAGCGCCGAGCTAAAGGGTAATATTTCCTCAACCCCTCCCCTCCCCCCGTTACAGCTTGCACCGAGTCCGCGGAAAAACGGGCGCGTGGGGCTGGGGAAACAGGGTGATGGGGGGGGGGGTAGCCGTATCTTTTCTCGACCGCGAAATTGCCGCGCGGATGTCTCTCGTTCGTGGAAAGGGCGAACGTCAGGACGGGGGAGGCTAAAATGCTGGTGGGTATGAGGTTGGCGTAGTAGTGGGGGGGGGGAGGTAAAAACGGTCGGCTGTGTTTCTCTGTTTATACAGTAATAAACTAGAATGATGCTGAAAATCGCGCGCGGGTCGCGATTTAAGAATATGCTCGTGCGCGCGTTTTTATTCCCCTTTCGCTTGCCCCGTGCAATTCCCTCTCGGCCTCTTGCTCGACCCCCTTTTTCTGGCTCTATTTTCACGTGTTCACTTTCGAGCGATATTTTCGCTTAAAGGCTGAGGAATTACGGTACAGGTAGCCTATTCCGAGATCTAAGATACCGCGAGATCCAGCGATGCATAGAAACGCCCACGAATATCCGATAAATCATTTGATTGTGAAAAGGAATATATAGAAGTCAACATTATTTATTACTAATTATTTGAAACAGAGAAATTTGACAGTTTTAAAAGTGACATCAGCAATTAAGTTTATTGGCACATTTCTCTCCTATTTATTCTCATTTTTTTTGTTTTGTTTATTGGCATATTTCTCTCCTTTTTTTAATTTCTTTTAACTGTTCATATATTTCATTCAGAATTTGAACAGTATGTAATGTCAAATTAATTTCTCACATATGTTTTACTATTTAATAGCATGCTTTCTGCCATCAAATTCATCATGTTAAAAATGAATGACAAAAAATTACGAAAGTAGAATATATTTTTCTTTTTTTTATCAAATTATATTTATTCTTTAATTTGTATTTATTTGAAACGTCTGATATAAATCATATTTCAAAATATTTTTGATTATATATTGTACGATCTAATGTTGATTATCAAAATTCGTCAGATCTCTCGTTCTGTAAAGCAAGTGCATATAAGGTCGATTAAAATATGATCAAACCTTGATGCATACTATAGGTAAATGAGAGCGAGAAAAAAAAGATAGAGGTAGATGGAGAGAGATAGAGAGAGAGAGAGAGAGAGAGAAGAGAGAGAGAGAGAGGATATGGCGAGAGTTATCGCTCTGCGGCCACTCGTCGTTAACCACGAAAAATTGCGGCTTAACGATCATAGCAATTTGGTAACGAAAGAATCGGGGCCCCGGACGCACCCCTGTATTAATAACAGGGTGCGCGTTCGCCTATTTCACGGAGTGCGTTGTAAACGTCACGCGGGTCGTAAAGGAAGGAAAAAAAGCAAAAAAAAAAAAAAAAAAAAAAAAATAGATGGAAAGAGGCGGAGGGAAATATGAGGCTATAACGGCGCGCGGTAAAGTTAATGATGCTCGCGACTGTCTCGGTCTCTTTCGCGTCCCCGACTTTTACGGCTAAAGTGGCCGTATTATATAGGCTGCACTTGCGCCGAGATTTTTAAAACGATGATGGGAGAGGGGTTGGGGAGCGAATGAGTGGTTGAAGTTGGAAATCTGCGCCGACAGGATACAAAACTGCGGCTTCTCCATATATATCTATATATGTATATATATATATGTAAGACCGGGACCTCTTCTCCTCCGTGGGGCTTCTTGGTGCATTATTCAGGGGCGGACTATGCTACGCCATAGTTGGGCGAGCTCCTGTTTTCGCAAAGCTCGCAGAAGGAAGAAGACGCACTACGCGCGACCGCGGGGTTGTCTTTTGGCGTACGTAATATAGTACCGTTGAGATGGGAAGTCGAGAAAGAGGGAGGGAGGGAGAGAGAGCGATAGAGAGAGAGAGAGAGAGGGGGGGAGAGAAAGAGAAAGAGAAACAGAGGCAAGGTATAAACCATATAACTTTAAAATAATTTCTACTCTGCCTGTCGTCGTCTTTGCCTTTTTTTTCCATTATTCGGTTGATAAAAGGCTTCGTCCCCGGAGTAACGAAGGTTCTCGCGTCCCGTGCCAGGGAATATAGCATTTTTACGATTTCCCTATTTTTTGTAAATCTTTTTGCTTTAATAATTCGCACTACATCCCTCCTTTCCGCCCCTCAGGAACTCGTCCCCGCCGAAATTGAAATTATTCGGACAGCGGAAAAACTTTCCATCCTTGCGCGAATTCCATTTTTGTACATATCTTCATTTATAAATTATGAGTATTATGAGAGTTGTGAAAATGTTGGCAAGTTACATTGAACTGAAAATTATATCAATGGATATTTAAAGTCTTGTAATAGAAACTGAACATATTTGAAATCGTTGGATTATATACAAATAATTTAATTGCGGAATATATTACATACACGGAATCTTGAAATAGCTTTTACTCGGACTCTTGATATTACGAGAAATTTGAATTTTGTGTTCTTTATGCGTCCAACAATATATTTTTTTATTAAAAGTGGATTACAACTGAATGTAAATATATAAGTGTCTAATGTGTCAAGTTCACAGTTTTAATTCATTTCTAATTTTATTCATAAAAGATGAAAATTACTTATAGGGATTGTATTATTCGCTACAAATTTTCGTAACAAAAACCCCAAATTTTATTCGAATTCATAGAGATAGAAATATAGGAATCCAAGTAAAATTCATTGAATTCTCGAGATTTAAGAAGAAATCCATTTTCTCATTCGCGCAACACGTCTCGATAAATCAATGTCCTTTCTTTTGCGTCATACACAAGGCTTTATTCCCAGCTGTTGTTATTCTAATAGCCACGATAAATTTCATCTCTGCCCCCGGGCGCGTTTAAGTTTCTTTTGTGTGTCGATGAGGCGCGGTTAGAAAATAAAGAATAAAAACAAGAAATGAAAGTGAGAGAGAGAGAGAGAGAGAGAGAGAGAGAGAGAAAGAATGGAAGAAAAAAATCATCGAGCCTTCTACACCTGCCAAGAGATAACAATGGGGGAAAGAAATATTCCAAATAAAAAGACGATTCAGCAACATTTTCCTAGGCGAGCGGCGCAGCGACCGGCGCGCGAAGCCTCGACAGGCCGCTTGACAAATGATTCTTCCTCACTTTTCCTCACCTCCTCGTATCTTTCTCTCTCACTTATATCCCTCCTTTCTCTTTTTCTTTCTCATTCTTCTCTTTCACTCTTGCTCTCTTGCTTTTTTTTCCCGGATGACTGAGCGCGTCACCGAAAGAATTATCTGACCATGGACGAACAGTTTGCGAGCGTTAAAAAACCGCAGTAGAGCTTTTTGCATATTAGGAATCCGTGCTTTCTTTCGTGAAGTCGCCCCGTTGTACCTTTCGCGGGTTCAAGGCGATTACGACGAGATGGGATGGCGAAGTCTTCGGAAAATTTTTTTCTCTCGTTTCAGGAACATTCAATGTAGATGTTGACGAGCTCCGACGAGAAAAAAGGTGGACTAATTTGATGCGATAATTAGTGCCCCCTGTATGGAATTCCAAACGCGTAGGCAGACATTTTTAAATAATTACAAGCAAATTTCCTACATTAGGGAGAACTTTTTTTGGCAATGAAACGCGAATTTCTGTATAGATGGGAGTAATGAAAACCCATCTGACTGGAAGATTTTATAGATATTTTTTTTGTATTGCAAAAGTAAATAGTAACTAGCAACAAAATCTTAATTTATAATTCTATCATTTTAATTATTAATAAAAAGTAGAGGATGTAATTTAGTTTTATGACAGAGTTTGATATGCAAATAATATTTTTAAAATTAATTCTACATAGAATTCTGTACTGTGAATATTATTTACTTTATTTGGTAATATTTGTAATTATTGAATATTCTAAATTACAAATTCTATTAATCATTGAATTTTATTTAATATCAATTTCAATCCATTAACAAAATAAAAAGCCTAAAAAGACATTTTTATCTCTCCATATAAATTTTAAAAGGGACTTTAATGTCTCATTTATTATTGCTGATAATAATTGCAGGTAACTAAAGCTTCTTTGTTAATATTAAAGGAATATTAGAATATCGAAGAAATTAGCTGGATTAAAAGCTCGGTCTATGGTCAATCACGAGCTTAACCAGTCCATTAATACTGTGATATTTAGAAAATTAGAAATATTCCACAATTTTAAATCTGATGCATTTGAAGCTTTCTAATAATTTGTTAAGATACATTATGATATATAATTTATAATTTTTCAAATAGCTTGACGATATAAGTCTACATTAATATTTAATTGGAAAATTTGATAACTGAATTTTTTAACGTTAAGCCACTACTGTTAAAATTTTTAGCTTCGTAATTATACGAGAGATGGGATATCTGATATCACAAAATCCACGTCAAAGTCATACCCTCGGCAAAGACTCCTAATGAAGGAACCGACCAAATTAGAGATTCAAGCTTGTCCAAAAACCCAGAGGGAGAAGAGAAATAGAGAAGTCGCGAGAAGTTAAAAAGGACGTGGACAAGAATTGCGAAAAGGTCTGCAAAGGAAACTGGACTATCTCCCTCTCTCTCTTTCTCTAACTCTATCTCGCTTTGTTTCTAGCTCTCTCTCTCTCTCTCTCTCTCTCTGTCGCATTAACAGTCGCAGAGACTAAAGCTCTGGATGGGAAGCAGCTCGAGTTAAAGAGTAAAATCAAGAGCAAGGATGGGTCTGGCGGATGGGGAGGGGGTGGAGTCGCCGTACGACGAGGTACCAAACTGCCAGTTATATTGTGGAAAGGTCTTTAAGGAAGGAACACTTTTAACAAGCTGAAACTTCAACCTTTTATCCCGTACACGCAGGAAGGTGAAAGAAAGTACGGGCTAAAGGCGGAAGAACAAAAAAAGAAGGAACAAAAAGGCAGAGAACAGATAGGCAAAGAAAGAGAAAGAAATGCGAGCGGAACTCGTATTGGTTTAGGGATAGGAATGGCGGGGGCGTAGAAGGCAAGAGTTTAGCTGGCGCAAGACGGAAGTTTTAATCTTCCCCAGAGATGATCGTTAGATCAGGGGGAGTGGGCGAGAGAGAGAGAGAGAGAGAGAGAGAGAGAGAGAGAGAGAGAGAGAGAGAGAGAGAGAGAGAGAGAGAGAGAGAGAGATACAGTGTTATCCGTGAGATATGAAGTAAAAACTGACGTTTTTAATGGATTTTTAAAATTTCAATGCATACTTTAATAATACTAATTATATCATTAATGTATTTGATCGTGTGCGAAATCATTCACCTGCATATTTTTCTATATTATTTTTAATTTGATATTTCACTGTTTGTACTAATAATACTAATTAATAACGAAGTGAAAATAAATTATTGTATGTCTTCAGTTTTAAAATTTTAGTGAAACAACAAGACATTTTTTCGCCTCCGGAGCATTTATTCTAAGATAGAAAATCTGTATTCTTGGACGAAGCATAAATAGAGAATGAAACAATGAAATCAAAAGCAGTTTGACGATTTACTTCAAAAGGCAAGAAACGTTATTTCAAAATCTTTGTTTGAGTGTTGAAAACGTACGTAACATTTAATTTTGAAGTTAAGCTTTATATTTTTGGTAAAATATAATTTCATCTTTTATTTTGGATGCACTTCGAAATATTGAAATAATTCTATCGTCTTTTTTGGGTTTAGCAACAGCTCGTATTAGCGAATTAATCAAATATATTGAAATGAGACTTCATAAAATCTGCACTGCTTTGTATAATAATAGTTCATGTTATAAATTTCTTTTCAGCAATTTAAAAAGTAAAAATGAAACATACGATTCAAAACTAGCGATTGCCTGACGAAGCACGAACATTGACTACTTATTGTGTATGTGCAATTGGCTATGTTAATGATTTAAATTTTTTATAAAAAATATAAAACAAATGTTTTTCAATTTAAGAACGATATATTGTATAAAATGTCTTTGAACACGAATTATAAAATTAAAAAACATTTCGTGATTTCCTGAGTTTCATTCATTTATTATTAATATTTCCTTGTCGGTTAAATTCCATCAAATGTGTAGATGTGAGAGTAGCGGATGAAACTAACAGAATTTTTCCTATTAAAGCGAAAGGTCGTGCAAAAAATTCCTCGCCCCGCCTATAAAAGAAAAGTTCTAAATTTAAACCAACAACTGACCATCAGAGAGGCTGACATGGACGGAACGAAATCCAGTCGAACCAAAAAAAAAAAAAAAAGAAAACGGAGTAACGCGGACGAGAGAGCAAAGATAGAGAGAGGGAGATAGAAAGAGAGAGATATGAGCAGGATGGGCTCCACTGATAAAAATAGACCGAACCGGTCAAATTGAATATTCTGTCGCGGAATAATTCGATTCCGCGCCGTAGGTCGTTCCTCCCTTCGCGGCTTGTCCCTCTATCTCTGCCCCTCCCCCTTCGCTTTGAGGCCGGAGTTCAAAAATAGTCGGTGCTTAAAAATTCAGCGAATCCCTCGCCGAACGCCTCATACACAATCTACTTGCTCTGTCTCTCTTTCTCTCCCATCGCTGCCGCTCGCATCGTCCATCCGACAGGCGCCCCCTCCTCTCCGCCAACGTTCTCTATCCCTCTTTGCCGTATCCTGGTGGTGGATCGGTTACGGATAAATAAATGATGCCGACTCCGACGGGCGCTTCTGTATCTTTTAGAGGCCGAGCGTACGTAGCGATCTGTGGAGCGGTAAACGCGAACGGCGCAAAGCATCGCCTGCTACGAACGAGAGAGAGAGAGAGAGAGAGAGAGAGAGAGAGAGAGAGAGAGAGAGAGAGTGAGGTGGGCGCGTGAGTTTTTTATTAGGTAAAGTATCTGCGAGGAAACGTTTGCGTGTCCAATGAGCAAGATGTCGGAAATAGTTAACGAGATAGTGACAGAGTATTTACTATGTTCTCGTACTATGAACTTATCAGTTCGATCGATTGATAATTTTTATCTATAATTTAATCTATTATCACGGTTCTTTTTTTTATTATATAAATTTTACTATTTAAAATTTTTAAATAAGTATAGTTTATTTTGAGAGCTTTAGTGTCAGCTTTCTCCCGGGACGTGGACTAGTTTCCTTAGAAAGTATGTTGAATGGTTTAACTGTGCGTAATTGCAATTGGTTGATAAGCAATAAATAATTTACTATCTGCAGCTTACATTTCTTTACCGAATACACGGCTCAGGTATCTTTCATGTTCACAGAAATCGGGATATTGCTTTATTTAATGACTACTTCTCATAAAGTATGTATTTATATCGTACTTTAATATTTTCTGGCTTCCAAAAACACAGGTGTATAAATATATGTTTTGCATGAATTTGCTGATTTGAATTTGCCGGAAACGTTACTATCTAAAATATGTCGCTCCGAGTCCTGTTTTATAGATATTACTATTAATTAAATAAAGAAATGCAATGTCTTTGTATTGCGATAAGAAAAGGATTGTCGACGGTGTAATATAGTAGGTAGAGTGCGAATTTTAAAATGAATTCTAAAATAATCCTCTTTGAATTTAGTTAGCATTTAAAAACTAATGAAATTCTAATTTTGGTTTCAAATTACTCTAATTTACAAATTATGTTTATAGTAAATTACACGCGGTGCTTTAATTTGTACTATATATGATTATACAGTGATTAAAATATTTAAATAGCTCTATAATACTCGTTAAGTATTGCTATGTGTGTAAGTGGGGTACATTTAACGGGCAACGTGTAATTCATTATAATATTTGTAGTGTTAACATTCGTTACATTTTTAAAGCTTAAGTAATTACGAATTAATGTATTAAAATAAGTTGAATTTACAAATTAACATAAGTTGTATCCTATAGCATAGAATATCAATCAATAAATTATTAATGTAACAAAGAACTTTAGCCTTTTCGTTGAAACGAACTTATTTACTAATGTAACACTTCCTTTATTGTATCTAATGATCGTGTAGTATTCTATGTTATATATAAATCATAAATATCTTTTATTCCAATTCCCTTAAAAATTTTAGTTTTCTTTCAAGCTTGACTCCAAAGCTTGATTTATGTCGACCGGAAAGAGAAACGCAAGCGTCACCTCTTCTATTCTTTACATTACTTTGTTTCAAGTTCTTTAATGTCGAGTGCTAAGCCGCTTCGGACGCTGGATATACTTTTCCCGAGGCCTTTTAAGTTGTCGCGCCTTAATCTGCTCGGGGCAAGAGCGTGCGCGTTTTCGTTTAATATATTAACATCAATTTATAATAATTGCTTCAGTTAGTTTGGATTTTGAATCTAATTCTCGTAAATTGTTATTTCAAGAGACTGAAGTGAAACAATCAGATGTCACATTCGCGATACTGGACAAGTCGCTGTTGTTACATAGGTAATGTGATTAAATAAAAATTAAATAAACGTGCAGGAGTTGATGAGAAAAAAATAAAAACTTCTGGATTTACTGGGCTGAGATGTGAATCTAGGAGCTTTCGTTATCAGAATGGATCGTGTGTAACCGATGCTTGCACGGCTCGCTTTTTTCCAACTTATATTTTATCACCGATACTCTTGCAGTTCTCTTTCCGCGGTCCATGTCAAAGTTAAATATTTTCAGGGAAATAATCGTGTTTTTGTGCTGCTGTACGAAGTAAAAGAAATCGAGCCCTACGTAACTACGGGGTCAGACAATTAAGTAATGTCACGAAATTAAAATCGAGTATATTTAAAATTAAGGTACATCGTTCCGATCCCCTTCAAAGTAGTCTCCTCCTGCATCTATACACTTGTTCCAACGAGTTGTCCAGACAAAAAGTCACAGGGTAACATGTCCGTTGAACCGCGTGGTTATGGTAACGTTATGATGACTTTGGACGCCAACAACTAAGAGACACTGAACGTACTGTGACAAGACTGTCGTGATGCAGAACCCAAGTCTTCGCGATCTCTAGAAGCACTCTGAGCACACTTTTTCGAGCAGATTGTAGTGGAATACTTGACTTACGTTTTGTTCAGGTGGTACAAGCTCTTTGTGAACCCCTTTGCAGTCGAAGAAGCACATGAACATGATTTTTATTTTCGACTTGTACATTCTTACCTTCTCTGGCCTTGGCACTCCAGGGGACAGCCATTGTTGACTTGAGCGTTTAGTTTCGAGGTCATATTGAAAGAACCAACTTTCATCACCTGTAATAACTCGATCGAGAAGAGTAGGATCACTTTCCAGACAATCTTCAGCGATGTTGCTTTTTGCTCATCTGAAAGGTACCATTCTTCGGTACCATCTTCGCGCACAGTTATTCGTGTTATTACTAACTGTTTCCCGATTAATCTTCAACTCGTCAGACAACATTCGAACGGTTGTCGCCGGTCTTGATGAACATAAGTTTCCATCACGGTTTCCCCGAATTGATCACAAAATGTTATCGCGCACCGTTGCTCTCAATTTTTCTGTTCCATTTTCGTGACATGCACTCTCGCGCGTTGTTACAAAACACTAAACAGATGGCGAAATAAAGATCGTACAAGGGTATTCAAGGTCTCAATCGTGAGAGTAGGTATCTACTATCACGGTGGTGTAGTTACAGATGCGCGGCGTTACCACAGGCCGAGAAATAAAATCATAATTGTCTCACCTCGTAAGAAGACCCCCAATTAATGAAATTGACAAAAAGCAATCGCATTATTAAAGCCGGCTTAAGCGGGACGTTTTTAATTGTAAGAAATTTTTTCCCGTCAATTAGCGAAATCGCGTCGTTCGCTGGCTCTGGATGTTCTCGCGCATCTTTGCAAAAAAAAAAAAATAAATAAAAATAAAAAAAATGAAAAAAAGAAAGGGAAAAACTTGTTGTCCGCGTGTAATTTGTTAATTACCGGGTTGAGTTATTCCGCGCGCATGTTTCCGCGCCCGGCGCGAAATTGATTTATCTTTATTGTTTCGCGCCCTGCCCCGTCCCCCGCCCTTGCCCGCCCCCGGGCTTTTTACACACAGATATGATTTAAATTTGTTGGAGGAGAAAATTGCCCCCAACCCCGCTCCGTCCTCCGCAGTAATTTTCCCGCGTCCGCGGAGTTATATCGCGCTTCGGCGCACGAGGCGTTCGTATCAATTAAAAGCTCTCGCGATGGGGATCGTGCACGGCTTTATGAATACCACTCTCTCCCACTCTCTTTCGGACGAATAAATAATGATTCTCAGATTAAACGAGGTTAATTGTCACTTCCTCGAAACTCCGCGTCGGTGGAAAGGGGATGGGTGCGAGAGGTTGAATGTGACGATAATGGAGATCGATGTCTGTAAGTGATCAGATGAACATCTCGTCGATTATTATTATCGAATGATGAATTTGGCAATAGTAGTAGACGATTGTTTTGTATATGAATGTTGATTGTACTGCATATAATTTATAAATTAAGAAGACTTTAAAAGCTTATTTAGCTGATTAAGTCTTGTCCAGTAACGAAAAAGTTTTAAGTGGAGAAAAATCCAAATTAATCGAAAACGGAAAATCATTGAAAAATAATACAATATTTCATTAGTCTCATTTCTTTGTTTCGAAAACAAAGCGTTGCAAACAATAGTGATTGATGAACTACCGATCTGAACAATCTTTTGCTTATAACTTGAAATAAATGACGCGATTGATCGTGTATTAATAGTTGAGGTATATTGGTTCTTTTCTTAATTAGTATTCTACATTGTTGCGATCGTTTACTTTGTAATTTTAAACGGTTTCGTAAGTATTCAGTTAAAGTTTTTTACAATAATCAATGAAACTTTCGAACAGAAATTTTATTTCAAATGTGTTGTGATAGATTGCGTGCTATGATAGTTGATGGGAATTTTATTGCTCGATTTCTTCAAAATTCATTCATCCAGGATATAAAAACTACAATTCTTTGATCCAAGCCAGACCAATCACTCAAGTTCACATTATTTTATCTTGGGAGATTCAGTATGTAATTGTGTAAATAATAATGCACTCCGTCATTTTTAATGAAGAATTTCTTATAAACTACTCATAGTAAAGTTACGTAGAAATGAACTACTTTAAGCAAGATAACAATTATGTTCAGCAATAAAAAATTATCGGTTAAATTTTTCAATCAAGTGTCAGCAATGTTATCTGCGCATATGAGTTTGTGAAAATATGATAAATTATTGAAATTTTTATGAGAAACGAAAACGAATAATACATGTTGATCTATCTTTTGATGCTTATATATACTGTAGGGTAAATAATTGCATATATTTGCAACAACTGTAATTTATTTACGGAATATATATAAATAATTGATGTTAGCTTCGAGCTCCATGTAAGGCGATTCAAAAAGTACTCCTGAATAACTTGAGCGTTTCTTTTTATAATGACATAGGCACAGCCTTTTCCCACTTTAGCAAATTTTAATTATCAAATCAAATCCTTTTACTATGTCATAGGAGAAAAATTCATAGAAGTTGGAAAAATAAAGACACCAACAAATCTCATAAATATATATCATCATAAATTTCAGTTGAAAATGCTGGGAGCAGCCAGGTTGTTCTTTGGTAACATATAGTATAGTTCATTTGTATTTTGATAATTTGTATTATTTTTATTACTTCTAGTTTTTAATCATATTTTATTTTATTTTAAGTAGTAATTACTATTTCACAATCAGGAGTCATTGTAAACAAGGACAGACTGAACGTCATTATATGAGTATAATATATTATTGTATGAAGACTCTAAGACCGATAAAAATACTTAATTTAATTCAAAACGATTGACATATAGTACAAATTTAATAATTTAAATTAATGAGATATTCGTTTATTTATGATTATGCACATCTTTATATGTGCATCTTTATATGTACATCTTTATATGTATGTATATATATATATATATATATATATATATATATATATATATATCGAATCACCGAACAAATACAATGGATATTCGCATATTTAAATCCTTCCCGGGGAAAATTTCGGGATCGCCGGCGCTCCTCGCAAATCTCCACCCATCGCCCGGTTCAAGCCGAAAGATAACAGCCCTCCGCCGCCCCGAGAGACGCGAGGGCGCATCCGTCCATCCTGCGGGCAACAGCGGTCCGCGTCCGCCGCGCGGGAGGGGGGGGGGGTTGGGGGCTCCAGCCGGGTCATTTGCATTCCGCCGCGCAGCGGCCATAACGAAGCAAACATTGCAGAACGGGACGAGGAACGTTTGGAAAAGGCGAGACGCCGCCCGCGGCCAGTCTGCGCGGGCAGGAGGGGGCGGGGGCGGGGCGGGGGCAATCGCGGGAATCGAAGGCAGAGAGCAGCGTGCCGCGACTCCGAAAGGGCGGGCGGATGGACGGGCGGACGGACGGCGCGACTGAGTCGTCGTTGTCTCGCGCGCGTACGCGTGTGCCTGTCACTGGGATGGGTGGTCGGGATGCGAGGTTGGAGTTAGAGAGCGCGATTTAGAGACAGAGCGAGAGCGAGAGAGAGAGAGAGAGAGAGAGAGAGAGAGAGAGAGAGAGGAAGAGGAGAGATTGGAAGAGGGAAGAGGAACTCCCAGCCTCCTTCCAGAATCGCATAAATTTGCCTCCCGAATCCCTCTGTTTCCGGCGGCTCGATAATTGGCTTAGCGATTGCGTGCCCGCCCACGGCTAGACAATACCCCGAGATTCGCTCTTCCTCGCCCTTTGCCCACCTCTTCCAATATGTCTCCGTCTCCATCTTTCTCCCTCCCTCTCTCTCTCTCTCTCTTTCTCTCTCTCTCTCTCTCGTTCTATCTCCTCCGCGGTCTTTTCATTTCCTACTTTATCCCGCTCCTTCTCCTTTCGCCGCCGTCGCCTCCCCGAAACTCTTGCTATCTGTCTTTTGGAGCCGTTCCTCCTCCGGCCGTTATCCGTTTTTCTCGTATTGTTTCCTCGATGCACGCGCGCGCGCTGGTTGGCGGCGCTCCTGAATTTACTCTTGCTCTGTAAATATCTTTTGCATTCATTAGCCGTTCCTTACAGTGAATTGGCCCGTGGGATAAAATGAGGAAGATTTCTAGGAGGATTTCTAGTTCCCTGCGACTTCGCCTCTTTCTCTGTACATTGTATCTCAATTTTTGTTTTTCGAAAGTTTTCTCAACCTGTAAATTTGCCTACGTACATTTAAATCATACTGATTTTATGAGTTTACGTTACATATTCATCGGTAAGGTCGCGAATAAAGAAAATGAACGGCGTGGAATATTAATGGACTTTACGAAATACAAAAGAAATTATTACAGGGAAACAGTATTTCCGGGCTATTTTTATTTTTAAACCCTTTTCAGACCAAGCAATTCCTAGTGACTAGTTGACTAATTCATTTCAATCCACCTGCAGTTTTACATTCTTCTGTTTTTTAATTTAAGTTTTTTCGTATTTTTTCAAATGTTTAAGTAATTGTGCTGTCATGAATTTTCTATAATATATAAGGCGAATCACACAATTTTAAGTCATATATATATATATATATATATATATATATATATATATATATAATAATTTCTGAATTTACCAATATGCTTACTATAATAAACATATTATTTTAGCAAATCTAAGTAGTTTCGATTAAATAAATTACTTAATACAACTAATCAATATTAATATCGATATTTATGTTTATTACTTCACTTCTACTCAGAATTCATCGTCATATCATGATATTTGAAACGAAATAAATAATAAAACATTTAAACTGATCGGCTTACAGTCATACAAAAAGACAAGAGCATTGTAATACACTAAAACTATTCTCATGCTTATACGACTTAACTTATTTCCTAATTTTGATAGTTTTGAAAAATAATGTATCAAAAAGTAATTTAATGCTTCTACTTTTTTTTTTCTTTAAACGCAAAAGAAATTATACACATCGCGCGAGTCGCGAAATCGAGTCGAAAAGTTACACTAAAATCCCGATATATTTTACAGCTACGGCGAGTAGTAACGTTGGCCAATTTAAGTCGGCTCTATTAAGGCGCGCCGTTATTGCCCGGCAGCCGTGCTCGAACTAACTCCATAAGAGATTAGAAAATTTTTCGACATTACAGAATTCAGTTTTATTTTACAGTTAGTAAGTAATCCACTTAGTAAGCCCGCGGGTGTAATGTAGAGCGAGATAAAAATAATAATTATCCAGCCCCTCCGGCTCTTAAGAACGCCGCCAGGCTTTTAAGATAAAAGAAAAGTTGTTCGCGTCGCGGGATATCGGGTGGGGAACTTCCCCGCATCGTTCGTAATAGCCGGCGTAAGGGGCGAGCCACACGTAACTACACACACGTCGATTAATTTCAGCGAATTTGCCCTCGTTGCCGGGGCCGATAAATGTGAGCGAGAACGAAATGAAATCAAGCCCTGTTGCTTCTTGTAATTCTTTGCGCGAATTCTGTCTGTAGGAGCGGGGCCGGGGCCGGGTAATTAGAGACGATTTAACGAGTGTCGGTAATGTACTTTGTATCGAATTATTAATTAATTAACTACGGTTGATGTAGTAAGTACGAGGGCTCGTAGAGTAGAATAATACGCGCGAAAGGAAGGATTTTAACGCTGTATTACGGTTATCCGCTCGAAAATCAACTATTACCGCGGTGGAGAAAATTGAACGTAATTTAAAAATCAAACTTCCCAAAGTTAATTAACAAGTTTTCCCCACCCGCGGCTTAAAGTCTCTCCTGTCCATTCGATCGGCTTTAAGCTCTGCCCTCCCCCCAGCCCCCATCCTCTCTCTATCTTGCCCCCGTCGCGCTGTCCTTCGTCGCCTTGGACTCGGAATTCTACTTTTCCTTTGCACCGCCGGCTTATTCTCATCCATTGTTTTCCAATTACCTCGGACAAAACGAAGAAGTTATTAAGCCGCTAATTGCAAGTGCGGAAGCATTTTTCGCACTGCTTCCTTGATTCCTCTTCCTCTTCCTTTCTCTCTCTCTCTCTCTCTCTCTCTCTCTTTCTCCACCCTTTCACACCCCTTCCCCACTTCTCTCGACCGTATGTTTTATATAGTTGAAGAAAGTTGGACTATTAAGCTTCCGTGCGAGTCCCTTATTACCGAACCTTTCTCTTTTTCTCCATCTATCTTTCTCTCTCGCTCTCTCTTTATCACTCTCTTTCTATCCCTCCCTCTCCCTCCATTTCTCTGTCTACGCCAGAGTCGCCGCCGCGGTGGAGCGGCAAGGGAAAGGAAAAAGAAGAAAATTCACGAGGGTAGGGTCGTTTCGCGTTTTGTTGGTGACTTAATCGCAGAATTTTTCATTCCGCCGCGCGCTCCCATGCGAGAAATATTGGGAGAGTGGGTTTATACTTTTTTTTTGTTTCTGCGCACTTGGTTATGTACAGTTTGACATTTAAAATGAGAATTGAAAATGGTAGTAGGGGTAAAGAGGCCGAGAGGGAGCAAGGAGGGTGAAAAGAAAAATTAGCAATGCAAAAACAGGGGGCTTAATTTTCCAGTAGAAATGAGTTCTTTAATGCGAATAACTTTTTTAATTGATTTGTAACTACTTTCGTTTAAAAGTGTGAAAATTTTTATTACTCGCTTTATGATTAGATTATAACAACATCAAAATAAGACAATTCACATCTTTCGGAATCTCGAATATGTATAGCACTTTCATTTTTTACTGGGACATAACGTTTAAAGCCATAATTTTTGAAATAAATATTTTTTATGAATGTATATCTAAATTCAATTAGTTTTATTATATAATAACCGTATTTTTAGTTAAAATTAATTATGTAACACAAAAAACTTTACCACAGTATTTTATGTGCTATTTTTATACATAAAATATCCTATATACTGTCGCAAAACCTAAATTGTTATTAGAAAAAAAGGTCATAGAGTTTTAATTAGATGCAATAACTGATTAGGCGAGTCTATTCCTACGTTCAGAATATGATGCATCTTTAACATTATGAAAGAATTATATCAAAGAGAACTTTTGCTGTTTCTATTATTCCGCGCAAGATGAAAGAGAAATCATAGGTTGCACGGCGTCGGCCGAGTCAATAGACCCAGGATGCAGAAGTTCATTTCGTAATCCCACAAAAGTTGCACAAAGTTCGGAATTTCATTTTGAACTTCGCTCTCCCCCCCCCCCTCGCGACCAACTTTCGATCTTTTTAATTTTAGCTCACGCAAGAAGCCGTACAGAGAGCCCACGCACTGGCGCTCGATGTGGCGTGTGCTCTTTCAATTACCGGCGCGAGCTTCTCCGCGAGCCTCGCGCTGGCGAAGCGAGGCGAGCGTTTGCAAAGAAAAAACTCGAGCCCCCTCGAAAAACTTTTTGCGCGAGAGAGTCGCGGACGCGCCCCGGCGAGGAGGCAGGCCGGAGACGCGCCGGCTTCACGTCGGCGTGGATGACTGCGAAGTTGACGCCCGTCTCGCGAAGAGCGAGCCACTCGAATTGTCGTTCCCTCGCTCGTAGCAGCAGCTACATTATCGACTTCTGGCGACGATGGCAAATAATTTCCGCGATACCGAGCGGTTCGTATGTACTGTAAAATTCAAGAACCATTGCTCTAAAAATCTTTTAGCATAAGGAGTCGAGAATGTCACTTCAGAATGCATTGGTGTAAGTCAAAATAATTTATTAAAATTTCTATTCTTCAGTGTTTATCCATAATTATTTGTTACAATAATGAAACAGAATGTAATGTACAATACTTCATTTTATAATCTTTCTATAATATTTTATAAAAATGTCGACGGACCTACCATCACTGTCTCAATTTAAAAGAATGTTTAATAATAACAGTTTTATTTGACTATTATTAATTGTATTTATTTAAAAATTATTATGTCAGCGCGATAAAAATTTCGTACTTTTTTCAACAAGTAGTTTTTTTCAACAATTAGTTTTTTAGAGTAGTTTTTTCAACAACGACAAACAGACAATAAACCATTGGACGACGTTTAACCGCTTTTCTTCATCTATCGAACGAAGCGGCCGACTCTGCCTCGACCGTTTCCTCGTTCAATTAATTTCAAGTGTCTAGCCGGTCCCTTTAAATTATCCGAACTCCTCGATGCCTCCGCGGCGCCCTGAGCTCCGCCGAAATTTACACTTAGCCGTGAAAATTTTTCGCCCCCTGCAGTAGCCGTCGAAAACATCTCCACCGTCAGCGATTTGCGAATGGCTCCGGAGCTTTGCGGTTGATAACGCGGCTCCTTCCCACTCGCGATGGCAAACATGTGCGCGTTCTCTCTCTCTCTCTCTCTCTCTCTCTCTCTCTCTTTCACGCGATTTTCGCGTAAAACAAAAAATCGAAAAAGACGCGGGACTTCGACCGTTGTCAAATAGACCGCTGTGAGTTAAAACTTTCACCGCCTCGAGGTCGAACGTTCGCTACGAATTCTATTAATGGTTTGTTATCCTTCTTTCCCGCATACTTTTCCCGACGAGGATTCTCGAGAGCTGTGTAATCGGTGGGCGATATCGAGCCCAAATCGATTTCTGCTCGATGATTACATTGAACGGTAACGCGCGTCGTAGATATCATGCCCTGAATTGGATACCAAGTGTGATTATGCAAAAAATTTGCCGCTGTATTTATCTGTAATATAAAGAAATGTACTATTCCTCTGGTGTCATAAACGATTTCATTCGAAATCAATTTCGAATTGTTTTAAATAAATTTTTCTTTTTTCTATCATTGTATCGAATTCTCAGACATTGACTGCTGTTTCATCATCGTATGAAGCGGATATAAGATTAAGCGCAATTCGGCAGCTTGCGCAGCTCTTTAGAATTCACAGCGGAAATACGAGGCAAAGAACTAGCGCACGACGATAGAATTAGTCGAGGTTCGATCGCACGAGGTGGTGGAAATCCCAACCGGCATCGCTCTGCCAGACGACGCTGGAGCCGCCAACGTCCTTTTCGGCTTGTTTGTTTTTATTTTTCTGTTTTTTTTTTTTTTTTTTTTTTTTTTTACGAGCAGAGCGAACGCGCGCGTGTTTGGCATGGCGAGCGCGAAGTGGCCGCGATTCAGGTCGGCCACGAGCCACAGCGGCCGGGCAAATCGTTTTCCTCCTTCCTCCGCGGACGAACAAGTTTTTCGGCTCTTCTGGGTGAATTATTATTTTTTTTTTTTTTTTTTTTTTTTTTCAACGACTCGGTGTAAATTCCGGTGAAGCTCGCCGCTCGGGGCACCGAATGGGAAGTCGGGTATAATTCAAAGTGGAGGAGAAGGTAGTTGAAATTAATTGAACGAGGAAATGCTCGAGGGAGTTTGGTCGGATCGTTCGGTATATATCACGAAGAAGCAGCGGTTAAGTCTCGGGCAACGGCGCATTGCCTGTTTGTTTGTTTCTTTTCTCCTGCCGAAAAAAGAAGGAAGTAATTGTTATCGTGTCTGAATAACAGATTTTAAATAAGTATCGCTACCAAAAGAACTAGAACTAAAACAAGCGAGTCAGAAATTTCAATAAAATATTTTTATTTATAGAAGTTTATTATTCTCTGTTTTCTAAAGATATATGTACTATGGTTAACTAGTATGAAAACTAATATTTACCCTTTATCTCGTCCTCCCGATCACCTAACTACTGAAAATGAATAAAAAAAAAATATTTTCTTTAGACTTGATATATGCTCATAATAACATATGCTCAATAACAATAATGATATATGCTCAATAATAAGAGTACCGTCGTTTGATTATCTGAACTGAGATGTATTTAATTTTAAATTTCGATTGATTCCAAAAATTTCGAGCATAGGTATACAATTTGTCCTAAAATAGCAGCATGGGAAGCAATCGATGTATTTAACTAATACCAAAAAATATTACGTCTACCAAAAGTATAAGTCTTTCTAATAAAAACAACCCACCGCAATGAAGACCTGAACCGATAGAAGTCCTATGGAAATTGGCTCGGATATTGCAGATATCGATGTACTGTTCAATAGGCACAAAGTTCGAATATTAGCGATTTTTTAAATATTCAATTAATAAATATTTTTTTATTGGTCTTAGAGTCCAATCAATTCAATCTAAAAATAAAAAATAAAAATAAAAATAAATAAAAATAAAATGAAAATTAAAAATAAAAATTAAATTAAAAATTAAATTAAAATTATAATGACAGTCAGACTGTCCTTGTTTACATTCACCCCCGTAGACTAATCTGAAAATAAAATATTAGCTGAAAAAATTCTTTGTTAGTAAAGTGGAGTCTGACTGTCCCCAACACCCTTACCTAATTGAAGACTTGTCCAACGTTTCGAGCTCGCTACGGCTCCTCATCAGGGACTCTTAAATATTCAATATTGAAGGCTTGGTAGGAATCTCGTGTTTTCAACTATCAGTTATAGACATGTTACGCATGTTATGCTGGATGCATAATCATAAATTATAGACATTTCTGGATTCATTTTTTACGGTCTGTACAGGAGCATTCATATACAGATAGATCTGGGAATAGAATTACAGAGCCTCGATATTATTTACAAAAGATGATCGGTTATTACATATTGATCAAAAATCATATTCTTCTGCGGGGTCCTCGAGTGAAACCTGAGGCTGATTTGTTGATTGTCGAGAACTTACACGAGCGATTACAGCAATCGATCACGTACACGTTATGAGTATCTATGTGAGATAGAACTGAAAACGTGAAACTGCGATAATTTAATCTTGATTATCTCATAAAACGTGTGAATATTTTTATTCGTAATGCCAATTCCTCGAAGAGTAACTTTAAGTTCAGTGATTAATAAGCGCTTAATTGCAATAATTATAAGAATTCATATAAATTCTTTTGAAATAAATTAAAAAATACCTTGAAAAGATTATCAAATAAAGTATTGTACGTTGCAATTTGTACATTATTTAATAAAATTTTTATTTTATTCTTTTAATTAATTATTTTTGATAAACACTGAAAAATAGAAATATTCATAAATTATACTGATTTACATAAATTCATCTAAACAATACATTCACTTTTCCTTATGCTACTTTTATCGAAGTTCAGCATTCATCGGGATTGTTAGTAATCAAATTCCTGGCAGAAATTACATTAACACAGGCGAATTATTAATAAGCCCTCATTAGCAGAATTATTTGAACTCTAAGCAACGTAAGAGCTCCTGCTGCCCGAGAAGCGACAACGCGAGTGGCTCGCTCTGTGCTCGCGCGAATCCAAGTGGGGAGTCTAGGATGCGCGAGACGGACGTCAACTTGCAGTCATCTTCGCCGACGTGAAGCCCGCGTTTCCCCGGCCTGCCTCCTCGCCGGGGCGCGTTCGCGACTCTCGCGCGAAACTTCTCGAGGGGCTGGAGTTTTTTCTCTGGAAACGCTCGTCTCCCCTCGCCAGCGCGAGGTGGCGGAGAAGCCAGCGCCGGTAATTGAAAGAGCACACGCGAGCGTTAGAGCGTGGGAAGCCGAAGCACTCGGTGCGGCTTCTTGTGTGAGTTAAAATTAAAAAGATCGAAAGTTCTACGTAACGGCGGGAGGAGGGGGGGGCGGCGCAGTTGAAAATGAAATTCGGAAGTTGTCGAAACTTTTGTACGATTAGGGACACGTACTTCTGCCTCCTGGGACTATTAACACCGATGAAGACTATTTTGAAAAACAGTTCACGATGTTTTTTAATAGATTTTCAACGTTTATAAGCTAATAAAACTTAATATTTTTGTACCGTTAAATGTTTTTGATTTTTTTCATACTTTATAATAAATAATTTATTTAAACTCATTAATATCAAATTGTTTTATACATTTTACAGTCTCTAGATCGTATTATTACACATTAAATTTCATTCGTAAAGTTGACATTCATTATTATTATTATACAGTATAAAATATCATTCGATTTTGCTACTACTCATAAGATTTGCAAGAGTAGTGTAAATTAAATAATGAAGCTATAATTATTATATATATATATATATATATATATATATATATACACCATACATAGATATACAATATAGTATTATTCTTACGTTCATATGCGAATCACAGTTAGCATGTATATTTATTGATCTAGCTCTTTATCCATATAATCCTTAAATTAAACTTTAACATCGTTACAATCATTCATGATAGATTCACGTACTGTTTACTACTCAACTATCTAAATGATTTCTGTAGATTTTTTAAATAAATGTCAGATATACCATATTAAATTATTTTAACTATATTAAAAAAAAAAAAGAAATAAAAACCGAGTGCCTGTTTTTTTCTCCTTTTTTTCGTATTCTTTGCGCATTTGCTAATCAAAAGCCCCCGCGATGCAAGAACTGCGCAACTATAACTAAACGAGAACGGACTTGTTCCCGATGCTGCACGCAGGGCCGGTGCAATTACGTAGCTGCCGAGCGGCTGAAAAGCGCTGGGCAAAAAAAAAGAAGCCTCCTGGAGAGGGGAGGGGATGCGATGGCGAAGCGCCGAGCTATTTTCCGCGTGCGGCCCTCCAATAAACCGACGCTTTATACGGCTCCGGGAGTTTGAATTGCTGCGAATCGCCCGCGCGTCTGGCTAAAGCGGTCCTCTCCCTCTCTCACACTCTCTCGCTCTCTTCCTCCCCGTGTCTCACTTACACACATTCGCTCGCTCTCTATCTATGAGGGGCGGGGAGGATAGGGAAAATTTTAAGCCACCAGTGTCGCTGGCCATCCATTGCTATTTTTTTGTACACCGCGCGGCTCTGTCTCTCTATCTATATAAGTGCTCGGTGAAAAAAAGAGCGAATCGGCCGTACCGCGTTCTTTTTCTTCTTTGCACAATTGCTATAATCGTTGCTCCGGTGCAATACGTATTTACTTTAATATCAATGGGGCGCACGAAAGTTTTTTTTATTTTAATTTGTTCTTTTTATTAAGTTTCGCTTTGCATTGTTTATCTAATTTTATCGAGTTCGATGGAATTCAATACTGTGATTCATAGAAATCCAGGGTGTATAATGAATAAATCGCTTTTTAGCCTAGAGATCTTTAGTATCTGATTATGATTTTAAAAATTGTTGGAAACTTACTTACTGCGAGTGAAAGAAAGTTCGACTATAGAACGTAAAGCAATTTTGATTCCGTCAAAACCTCATATATTCAGACTTTCTGTCCGTTCATGTAGATCCAATTAAGAATATTATTTACATATCATGCGCGATTTAACATGATTAAAAATACAATTTCACAAATTTTGAAGACTGCATTGAAACAGCCTGCATGTAAGAATAATAATAAGACAGGTATCTTAATTCATTGTATCCTTAAGCTTTAAAATTCTAATCGATAAGTATTTAATTATTACATTCTCAGCCATTAAAACCTTCATCTTTAACAAGTGATACTTGTTTGTTTTTTATATTATATAATATTATATTCTCAAGAGCATTAATCACTCCACTTCATTTGGTTTTTAGACAAGACATGAAATATTGGAAATAAGAGTTACAAACAATCACTGCCACTACATTGTGATCCCTTCGACGGAGCAACAGTTTGTTGTTCGATTCTGAATTGGGAGTGGCTTTGAATGTATTAAAAAACATAAAGTACAAAGCTGGTGGCATTCAAAACCTTCTAATACGCAGGGATATAGAATATATGCAAGATCTACACGATACGTCAAATCTAATATGACTCAAATTCCGCACAGTCCGATGATTCGATGACTTCGGCAAAGAAGATGAAGCTCGCCGGGCTCATAAGCCAAGAGACAATTTCCTTAGCTGAATATTTACAAGTTGGCACATGAGCTATGCGTCTCTCGAGTAAGTACAGGATCACACGTACGAGTTCATAACTTGGTCGTGTTTCGAGCCAAGTCGTCGTATCTCGCGCTCTCTCGAGCTGAATATTACATAGGATTTGCATTTTGGTCGCTGAATATAAACAAACTCGGGGAGGGGGGGGAGGGATGGGTATGGAAGGCGAAAACTGCCGAGAGTAACCGAGAGTGCATTTCTCGCGCAAACGCGCGCGCGCGACGCTAAGCGAGAATCGACGTTTTGGGAAACGATGAAATATTCATAACGGAGAATTCGCTTGTGCAGAACGGCTCTCCGTTAGTAGGACTTCGCGAAACAGCTCGTCGGGACGTTTAAATGAAATCGATTGTATTAAAAAAATTACAACTGGGTAAACGTGCACAGTTTATTTTTCTCCTTAATTCTACGTTCACACCAGCTTCGTATAAGCACGGAAGGTCGATCATTGTAGCGCGGAATTGTGCAGTTTATCTCCTATTGTTCGGAATTCTATAAATATATCTCTCGTATAAATACTGGATTATAAAAAGCCTGAATCTCCTGTACAGCATTATTTCATCCCCCTCTCTAGCGCGTTGTGGGACACTTTCCATCGAGAACATTCCACATCGTTCCAATCCCTCCACACATACGCTTCTATATCCCCATTTCCGCTGAGCCCTTTAAAAGCGTAACATACAGATAGAGGGAACGGGAGAGAGAGAGAGAGAGAGAGAGAGAGAGAGAGAAAGAGAGAGAGTGAGAGAGACAGAGACAGAAAGTGGAAACGGGGATGGAGGAGGCGTCGGGAAGGGCTAAGCCGACTGCTGCGAATGGCCGATTACCCGGTCGCCGGCGCGGACCGAACAAAAGGCCGAGCGCCCGAGATAACATCGTTTGGGCAGCTGCGCGAATCGCGAATTCATCATGAGCCGATGCCCCGTGGTCGCTCGTTTCGTTCCTCTTCGCAGCGTTCTCGCCTACGCACGTCGAAATCCGCTGCAACGCTGTCTCATCTGACCCTGACACCCGCCCCCCCCTCCCAGTCCACTCGGTCCCGGCGAACTCGTTCCTCTTCCGCGTAAATTACTCGCCGCGACGCGCAACGGATTCTGAATTTCTGGCAACTGCTGCTGCTGATCACGACTGTTACCGAGGTGACGAGGGCGGCTCTCACTTCCTCGACGAAACGTCAACTGATATCGAAGGTAGTCGAGCGCGCTGTCTCTACATTCCTTATTGATTGCGCGTTTTGAATCGTCCACTTTGTCCGAGCGTGTAATAGGAGAGGAATCCGAAAAAAAAAAAATAATTCGAATTTTGTTCCTTCCATTCCGAGGAATTTCCACGCTCGAATGGAAAAAAGTCTTTGTTACGCGAACAAGTGGGACGCCGTTCCAAACAAGTAATCCGAATCCATTAAACATCGTATTTAAATATATTTTAGACGCGCGCGCCCCGTTGCAGAAAGGATGGGAACAATGCTTCGCGAATGATTCGAATAACAATGGAACTAAGTAGTCGAGGGGAAAAGAAAGTGAAATGGTAAAAACAACGGCAAGAAAACGGAGAATCAACAATTCATGAGACTCTCTGCTCGCCCATCCGTGGAACGGGTTGAATAAAACGAAACCTTGCCAAATGAAAAGAGATGGAAAAGAAAGCTGGAAAAAGAACTGAGTGGTGAGGGAGGGTGGCGGTGAAAAAATGGCGCGGTCGGCGTATCCGAACGTTGCTAGCCGGGGTGAGGGGAGGTGGAGAGTAAAAGACGACTCGGCCTCGTGGAGATAGAGAGAATTCCGCGGCAATTGAATCGTCTCGATTAAAGAAAGTCCTAATTATCAGCCGATGCCCGGGGTAGGGCGGGCATGGGTTGGGGAAGGGGGGGGCTAGAAGGCCGTTATCGGAAAACGATTCAACTTAGCGATCGAGCTCCCTTCGCTCGCGGCGGCCTCCCCTCCCCGTCCCTATCCTTATTCCGTGCGGTCTCACCATAGCTTAATCAAACTTATTACTTGGCGAGAGAGCGCGGAGCCACCGGGATTCCTGCCCGCTGTCCCTGCGCCTTCGTACGGCGAGAGAGAGAGAAAGGGAGACTTCGCGCGACCGAAAGTTACAGGAGGGGGTGGATGGCTCGTAAATTCGTTCGATCGAGTTTTCTTTTTTCTTTTTCATTTTTCCGTCTGCCGTACCTCTTTTCCGCGACTTTTTCTCGCAGCAATCAGCTCTCGGAGGGGTGAGTTTAATCAATATTTGTGTAGGCCGGTATTATTCGTGGATGCCGTCACCGTCGCGTCGTCACGATGGCGTCGGCCGTACTGACAGAAATAGAGGAGGTTGGATAAATATTTTTCATTCCTGTGATTGCTAGAAATCAAGTTTGCCGGCATGCGGTAAAAATGACGGTTCGTTGACATGGTTCGAATAACTCCATAATTGAAATGTAATTTTCAAATTTCTATGCAAAAAAGCTTGAGAGCTGCAAATAGTCTCGATAAATAAAGATTGAATTGTTTACAGAAATTCGAGCAGATATAGCTGTGAAATGTTCGCATGCTTCAGGCATCTATAACATTACGAAGCATAAAACAATTTTGTTGCATCCTTACTATCTGATAATAAAATAAAATGATTTTTAATTTATTGGTCATAAGTATTCTACGTACACAAAACAAAGTTTGATCTGCACGCGTTTTGCCTATTGAAATCGTGTAGTAGTAGTTACCATCATACAGCACAGGACCGTGTCGCAACAGTGGCGTATAAACGTATTATGAAGACGATTTATTGATGGTCAACGTATTCGTATATATAAAGTATGCCGTGAATTGTTTATAAATTAATAATTATTGTATGTTTGAAGCATGTAAACAGAATAGTAAGTGAAGGTTATTCCAGTATCTATTTGAAATTTTTAATAAAGTTCAAAACATTATCAAAAAAACAAATACTAACGATAAATTATAGTAATAATATAGTCACGACAGGGAGAATACGTTATGTTTTTGTATTTTTTATAATTTCGTATGCTTGTATTTGTTCATATTTTCATTTTCTATTTTCATTTAATATGATTCGTAGTTTATTGCAGTTATATCAATTTATAATATTTTTTTTTGTAATTAATACATATTGAGTATACAATAAATTTATTAAGTACAGTAGAACACAGAAGAAAAATAACTGTAGAAGTGGACATAGGTGACTTATATCTAAATTAATAAAACACAAAGTTATAAAGCTCAATATAGCATTCCATTTAGTTCAAGAATTAAAGTAACAATTTCAGACTTGCCAAAGTATTATAGAAATATATATGTTATCGTTGTAAAATCAGAAAAAACTGATAACTGTCAAATATGTACAGACTATAATCAGCCCTTCGTGTATTTCATAGACGGGTTACATAGTTTAGTAAAGAAATGAAAACTTTTACATATCTCGTCGAGCAAGAAAAGATAAATTATTAAGTAAAAGTATATAAATAAAGTTTCCTTGTGCGTCATTGTACGTGAACATGTCTGGCTTGCCTCATACCATATTAATAGAGAAGTCTTCGCAAATATTAAATAAGTGTGCTTTAAAAATCGAAGAAAAACTTTTTGTAAATTCAATGAAAGCTCATTTATTAAAATTTCTTGCTGTACAAGCTATTTTTATTTCAGCTGTCTTTACGATGAATACAATATTAACCCACCAACAAAAGTGAATAATATAATAATTAAAAATATGTTTTGTTGTGTTTGAAGATTAAATTTTCACAAAATAACTTTTCTTAACTATAATCGACAATATTCAATAGTAAATTCAATTCAAAATTATTTACCTATAATTTCAATTGTGTTGGGTTTATCTTGATAATACAGTCTAGAACTGAACTGAACTCTGAAGCTCCTGATCCTGATGTAAGGTAATACGGGGATTTTGTGTACTCTTATTTCATGTAATGCAAAGCCGTATCTGTCATTAAACTGAAATTCTCATTGGGTTGATATGCGTATTATTGACATAGGCGACTATCCACGTTGTGTACGGAGGTGAAATTCGTATCAGCGTCGTATATACAGGTCATGAAATTCTTTTAGGAAAGTTGGAACACGTGCCTAAAGGTTTCGTACGATGGTCTCAAGAGTCATAGCGATTTAAATTTCTATGAATCGACCGTACTTTCTACACCTCCATTGACATGGAAGTAACTTCTCATCTATCGGAACACCTTGACATCGATAGTAATATATATATATTTATATATATATATATATATATATATATATATATACCTTAATTAGGATGACAGCTAGGATACATATAATATATCTTTATCTATATCGACATTTATATCCTGATCTATATGCTTATAAACAGATTTATGTCATTTTTTTCATGCAAAATATATGTCATCTAAAAACAGTTTATAGTGAATCCAATTATTTTGTATCCAATGCTTTGATTAGTGACTTATATTTGTAATATGAGAAGAAAGTTCATTGATTAGGCGATTTCGTTTCGTGCGAGATGAATTATCATATTTTTTTAACCGATTCAAAAAATAGCTTTGAAAAAATTAAGAAATTGATTAATAAAAAATACTAAAACGCATTGCCTGCTATGAAATATATATATATATATATATATATATATATATATATATATATATATATAAACCATAAATTTTATACAACACTCGTTTCTTTATTGTAGGCGTTCTGTTTTTGTATGTACAAGAGGTTTCATGCATATGTAATGTTTAGACATGTGCAACGTATAAAATCAAGTTAAAAAGTAATCGATTAAAGAATAAAATTGAAATGCTTCAAAACAAATGTCCAAACTATACGTCCAGAAGGATAGGTTTGATACACAACCAAGATGAAAAACTTGGTATAAGTTCAAATAAACACAAAGCATTCTGTTTTCAATGAAACTTTCGCCCGGAAAACTTTCATCAACAGCAAGAATACCTATAATTAAACAATTTCTCCCAGCACGCGTTAGATTTCCTTCCGAAACTTTGGATTCACCGGCACCGCGCTCCGTACTATCGCGGAGAGCATTGCGAACTCCGGTTAAGCAAAATAACAGACTTTCTCGTTTGTTACGGGTCTCGCCTTCAACCTTCCCTTTTCCCCGACGGAAGCGAAGCCACGGTTATCGAAGAGCATTGTCAAAGTGGGAAAATGCTTCGTAAAAAGATCGAAATTCAAGACAGTCGCGGCGCGCTCGTATACGCCTTCCAATTAGACCGTCCGCGATTTTACTCCCTACTAAATTCTCCTCATTGAAATGCGAGGCAACCGCGCGCGGCCATCGCACAAGTTAAGGCAGCCGCATTTGTACGAAATTTACGCGGCAATGCCGTGACGCGCGATAACCCTTCCCTCGCCAGCTCGCTGAAAAAGCAGAAGCGCTCGCGTCCTCGATCCCTTTATCGTCGTTACGCTGGAGTTCGGGAATATGTCCGGATGGCTCTGAACTTACTCGCGGAACACATACGCGAGTAACTGAAGAGAGAGAGAGAGAGAGAGAGAGAGGGGGGGGGGAAGGGAGAGAAAAGAGGGGGTTTATATTCGGCGCAAGTCCACTTCCGGAACTTGGCTTCGGCCGACCCCAAGATCGGAAATAATTGATCGAGCCCGAGATTGAGCCTACGTGGCGAGGGAGGGGCGGGGCCGAGGGGAGTTCCGATTCCGTGCCGGCGCATTCGCGCACGGCGGCCCTTGCGTTTCCTCGCCTCGCTACGCTCTGGCGGAAATTCGCCACGCTCCGCTTGCTATGCGCGCCTTTATTTCGCGTCTTGGCCCATTCGCCCCTGCCGCCTTCTTTTATTTTGTCATGGCGCGCGCTTTTGTGCCGGCCGGGCGCCAGACAGGAGCGGCGGCGCCGCGTCTAGAGAGAGAGAGAGAGAGAGAGAGAGAGAGAGAGAGAGAGAGAGAGAGAGAGAGTAGGAAAGAGAGGCCGGCAGCGCGCGAGAACAGCGACACGTCGTTTTTGGCAGTGGGTCGTCGCATTCTGCAATGGCCGGACGCCCGCGCGGCCCTCCGTTTCGCTTTCCTATCACGATTTTTCGTTAGTCTCGTGTACGCTTCGATTTCTTTCGTCTCGGCGCTCCTTTTTATTTCGTTCGCCGGTCTTTTTATCGCGCCACTAAGGTTACTCGGGCCTCTTCGCTTGTCAGCGCGTTCTTTTTCCTTACTTTTGCCGTATCTTCGCATCCATTGGTTTTTTCGGCTTATATGTATATAATCGAATATAAATTATACGAGTAATTATAGATAATGAAATTCTTTTTCATTGTGCTTCTTTTATCCTATTAGATATAGATTAATAATACCGTTAATGAAAAAAGTAAAAGAAAACGAAAGTGTATAATTGCGTCAATTGAACATACATTTCTATGTAGTTTAGCTGAGTGAGCAGGAACCTGGAATAAAATTGCTTCCACTTCTTCCTATTTCTTTTTAAATAATGTCAAAATCTGAGATTTTGATGAATTATCGATAAATATTAAACTTATAAGTAATTTTTTAAAATACATGTATTCAAAATACTTATACTAATCAGGAGATACCAATTTTTAATATTTGTTTGTATTTATAAAATAGTCGTGATAAGAACAATCGGTATATGAAGTGAGTGAAGACATCTACTTACTATAGAACTGGTAAGGTAACATTCGATAGGTCATGACTTTAAAAAAAATAAATATTGTTGACAATATGTACAGAAAACATTTTAAATTAGTAATGCGACAGTAACAGAAGGCATATTCCACGAATGTAAGATTCGATAAGTTATTTCTGATCAAATTTCTTAAAAAGAATAACAATATAAAGGAACTGCATGGCTTAAATAACATATAAGTTGAATATACCAATATATCAAAATTGAAATATATCAGCAATTTCAGAACAACTATGAATACGTAGACTACAAGTTCATTTTATTTTCTCCTGTTCTCATCAAAAATCAGATGGAATCTGAATAAAATAAAAGATGATTGTACAAAAGATGTAGATACAGATAACATTAATTCGAAAATTACAAAATTGTTGAGCCTTATTAATTCAACATTTTAATAATACAAAGGTATTTGCATAAGAATGAAGACATTTAAACCCGTATTATTATATGATAATTGTACATAATTGAATGTAGAAAAGATGATTTTTATTAGATGACGGAAATAACTAGAAATCCAAATAATCGATTTACAACTTAAAATACAATTTTGTACTAGAAGCCTGTAAATTTCAACTGTTTAATTTGACTCCTACTTAATTTATCAAATTTCTCAAAACGAGTAATATTCCCCGCTGCCCCATGTTCCAGTTTCAAAGCTGCAATTTCAGCTTGTCACTTTTTCCACTGTACACTTGGGCAATATTGCCCGGCCTGATACGCGGAGTGCCATCATGACCGTACATTTACCCGTTCGATTTTCCGTCAATCTCCATTCGCCTCAACACTTTACTCGTAGTTTGTGTGCGAAAAATTACAGAGAAAAGATAAGGGAAAGACAGAGACCGCGGATTCTTTGACATATTCTGGCCTCTTTCGTGGGTTTTCCCCGCCTCAGTCGATCCCGAAATGCTAATGCGCCTCGCATTATACTCAAAACGAAAAATCCTAAAAATCTAAGAAAGTATAAAAATCCGACGACTCGTACAACGTGCTTCTTCTCTTCAAGTAAAGCCGCGGGAAAGTAAACAAGGACACGGTAATGCGAATAAAGGAAAGCGTACACTACCACGATAAAGTATCCTGACGCTACTTCTAGACGACGAAATGAGCTGCGCGAGGCAGAGAACAGCGAGGGGCGGGAGGGGGAGGTGGGTCGACGATTTCGTAAAACGGCTCTTTTCCGGCTCGGCAGAGCCGGTGAGAAATAGGGACAGTTGCGAAGGCACTAAAAGTGAGAGTTAAGCGAAGGATAGTAGTAAGAGGTAGTCTAAATTTTTCTTCTTTTTTTTTTCATTCAATTGACACGGAGGAGCTTCTTGGAAATTGAACATGAAATAAAGGATTTGCATGATTTACATATAATAATAAGCTCATAGTAACTTTTTTGTTCTCAAACTATCGACCAGCTCTATTCTATAATTTCGTTGTACGAAATTAAAAAAAAAAGGAAAATTTAGGTCAGTTTATATATTGAATACATTTCCAACAAATCCCAAATAATTTGATTGTAAAATCATTAAATTTGTAAATAATAATCGTTATTAATTCAAATATATCGATATTCAATCTTTCATAAACATTATCGTTGCCAATAAAGAAGATAATTTATTACTGTTATAAATTATTTGCCGTAAAAAAAATATTACGAATTCATATATTGAACAGACATAAAAAAAGCAGAGAAGAAGCGGTAGACAATATAATATATATATATATATATATATATATATATATATATATATATTAGGGATACAATAAACCAGGTCAGCTGAAATCCATTCGCGAATGAATTACTTCGTCTATTTTTTCTCAGGAACTTTTCTTCGCCTATTTTTTGGTCAGGCAAAACAGCATCTGCGTCCTCGCATCCTTCACCCCCTAACAAGCGACTGACCTAAAGGGCTCCGAATGTAAAGCGCGACCGAACGAAAATAAGTATTGATAGAATAAAGCGGAATTGGGGATAAAGAGGGACAAAAGATGCGCTGCGAGAGTTAAAAAAAGAATAGGGAGGATCTTTCAGGTCCACTGCAGCTACTTTTCCCGCATTCTCTCTCTCTCTCTCTCTCTCTCTTTCCTCTATTCGACAGAGCAATACACTATCTCTACCGTGTAAAATTACTCTCAAGTGGAAGGAACGCAGAAAGATCTGCAAAAATGGATCTACATAATTGTGCACAGAGTCGGGCACGGATCGAATGGGGTCCGCTCCTTTTTTTACCTATCCCGAACCTTTTAGACTACAGACGCTTGGCAGTGTCTGCACTGTCTTTCGTTCGAGCCACTTTCGATTCTCCAATTGAAAGGGACGACAATGTCGGACTTCTGGGATTTTGTCTTTGTTCTATGGCGCGCTGTGTGTGTACGTGTGCTCGGAGAATGCTAATTCGAAGAGAGCTTTTCTTCTTTTCTCAAATTTGCCTCGTTGATTTTTTCTTTGAATTGGCTATTTAATTTCAGTTGTCGGAAAGTCTTTTTATCGTCCCAACGGAGAGCCTTTCGTAATCGCACCTAAAACTCTCGAATACTTAAAATTTCTCTATCGGCACTGAAAATGGACTTGAGTCTAGTATCTATCATTTTAAAAATTCTCGATGCAAATATGGGACATTGGGGGATCGGGTCAAGTAGGAGCGGCATTGAGTGCCATCAACAATGAAAGACAACTCATACATTTATGTTTTCGCTCAGGAAACTCTGAAAGCATTTTATCTGATAGCTATGGAATATTATGTATGCTAGTACTGTAAGCATTATTAAAATTGTAATTCCAGAAGTATAAAAATATTAATTCTAGAAAAATATGTTACTCCTTTATTCTAACTTCGAAATTGTAAAATTGACATGATTCCAAAAACTGGTATTTAAGTGCAGTTTTATTCCGGGAAATTTACTCTCCTGCATCTGGCCAAATATACAATAAACTTCCAGACCTATATTATAATGAATTATTAAAACTGTGACATTTTTTTGATTTTTGGTTGTGTATTACTTTAGCTATGAAGCTAACACCAACATACTAGATGTAATTTAAGTAGTCATAGAAAAAATCAATTATCAGAAATAAAAAAGGTGTATAATAAAGTAAACGCATATTGTAATATGTATTATAGATAACATTATCTATGATATTGATATACTACTTTATTTGTTTATAGATTACTAATATTATAGGAAGGTTGAATAATTCTGATTCAAGTTCTGATACTTGCTGGATAGTCAACAAATCGATGTATTTATCATACGAGCCAGCGACTGTTCAGAAAGAAACTTCGTGAAGATAGTTTAAAAAATGTTTATCCTTGGCTATGAAAAATTGAAATCCCAACTTAAATCGGACTATCCCCGGATTTCACCTTTAGTCACGACTCTCTTTATTTACCATGCCAGAAGCAAAAATTGATTTAAAACACGAAAAACTATAATATGCTCTTTCCTGAAATACACCGAACAGAGCTTCGAAACGACAGGAAAGAGAATCTACGATTCATTAGATGAAGGGGAGAAAATGGGAATACCGGTGCTAGACAAAAGTAGGTGCTGTATTTAGTGCGTGAAGTGGGGGGGGGGGCGTGATAATAATTCGCAAGAAAAACCACGACATTCCGCCGTCCATACTTAAGCTCCTTAATTCCTCTCTCGTTCTTTCCCGAGCGTTCGCTCGCGTAGGAGCAGGGGAAATCTCTTAATTCTCCCCAGAAATTCCACTGTCCTCGCTCGCCCATCTTCGTCTTCGTCGGCGTATATAGAAAATTCGCGCACGTCGATGCAGCGCGTCGCATAATCGCGAGTCTTCTATTCGGAGCGAGAGGGGGAGGGGTAGCGCCCCACCTCCTGTACCGTTTTTGCCGAAAGCCGGCAGCGAGATGTGGAATATCAGAGCTTTTATCCGTACGGGGTCTCGGGAATTGCAAATGTCGCCGCGCTCGCGGGCTTGTCAAGGATTGCTTTTCTCGCGTAAAATCAATATAGCGTGGCGCTGTATTATCCAGTGGAGCAATATAGCTGGTTGTTATATATATATATATATGAATAATGAAGAGTTTTTTCAACGGCCGGCGTGGCACGGTCGAATGGGAAAACTTTTGAATGGGATAATTTTTGCATGGAATTTCGCCATACCTCTTTTTATAAACATATATTTTTATGTTCTCTAGGAGCATAACTCTATTAAAAATTTCTTTCTATAGCTTGCACAGACACGCCGCAGATATTAATAGGAAGAAAGTCGCAATTAAACACCAATAGAGGGATTCTTTGTAAGTTTAATTATGGTTATTTTCGAAAGACTTATTTGGACGTAATTATTTGGATATTTTGTGATCTAGTTTAAGTCGATTTCGATTTGGTGCCAATAATAATTTGTCAAGCCAATATTTGTGAGATCAGAATATGAAATCAATATTTTTCCAATATCTTCGAACTTCAAACTAAATATCGAATGCCTTTTATTATATAAATGAGCAGACATTTCTCTATATATTCGATATGAAGGAAATTTTAAATTATAAAATTAATATATAAAAAATTAAAAGCAATTTAATAATAAGTTCAATTAGTGACTACTATTTAAGTATTTCTGCTAGTTCAGCGATTAATGATATTTAACAATTGAAATACCAATGGAATCTCATATAATTATATTGTAAGTCAAGTATCCTTCGATAAGGATTTCTTCATTAATGCATTCAATAAAAGAAAATTCTTTATCCCCACTACCAACAAATAATTTTTCATTTTTCATCCTCTTTCTAATGAGAGGAAGGACATTTACCATTACTCGTGAATCTTTTTTCTTCTTCTTTTCTCAATCTCTGCCCCTCTCTTTCTGTCTCATTTGATCTCGTATTCTATGTATCTATCGCTATCCCCGTCCTTTGCTCGCTCAAAGTCCGTTTCTCATTCGAAGGGTTTGTGTTCCATGCTGGCCTTGCTCTACACGGCCAATCGAAGAGGTACGAGGACACGATAAGAGCAGAGGATAATCTATGAGCATGAGATAGGTAGTTAGATAGATACATAGAGATATAAAGAAAGAGTTGAATGCGAGAGAGAGAGAGCGAGAGAGAGAGAGAGAGCGAGAAAGAGAGAGAGAGAGAGAGAGAGAGAGAGAGAGAGAGAGAGTGAGAGAGCGAGAATTTTCCTTTTAGTTTTGTGGTTGCTTTTTTTTCTAGTTATTACTATGTACAACTTTCATACGTTTATTTAATAATATTTAACATTTTTGAACTTCATTTTGTCGGTCGACATTCTTCAGTCTTTTCAAATTTTCCTTGAATTCAGATATGTCTTAAGGCATGAGCTATATTGATCGCCTGGCGTCATTGATCTATAATTTTTTTTGCGTCAATTTTCAACGGTTGGAAAAATAAGATTCTAATGAATAGCTTTGTAAAAACTGAAAATAATTGGCATTATTAAAGAAAATTTTTCTCTTTTCGTTGTTAACAGCTTTTCGCTTACATTTTAAGAATTCGTTACGTATTCGTTTTATTTATCTCTATAGATATAAAATGCATAAAGTAAAATTAATTCCGCCCATTTAAATTTATATATATAGCGATTTCCCGATAGGAGCAACCGACATTCAATAGTCGAGGAGCGTCAACGTTTATCAGTCGAGAAAATTAAGTTCCACCATCGGGCTCGCCTTAATTTTCTCTTTCGCCGAGCAACGACGCCCGATAAGACGCAAAGGAGACGAAAAGCGGGAGAGGGGATGGGGGTAGATTCCATCGAGGACCGCGCGCTCTGCGAGTGACAGCGAGTCATCGATAAAAGTCACGCGCTCCACTGCCGCGACGGTTGGGCGCCTCGCCTAATGCGCGAGAACACGAAGTATTATAACGGAGCCCACTCCCCTCCCTCCTTCCCTCTTTATTCTTTTTATTAGCGACTTTATCCAGGGTGCGCCGGATTTTTCATTAGAGCGCTCCAGTAATGGGCGCGAATTGTAGGAAATCAACGCAGACGGGCGCGTGTTCGACGCCTAATGTTTCCGAACGGAAGTTCAATATTTCCATAGCTCCTAATTTAGTCGAGCTCGTTGAGATCAGTTTATTGCTTTCGAATTTCTACGATTCTATTATAATTTTTAAAGCACCCAATTTGACTCAAATCCAATGCATAGGGAAAATAGAAAGTTTTATTAAAAAATACGTGTTTTGAAAATTAAGCGTGAGAGATAGGAGCTTTCATGTCTAATATCCAGCGGTGTCTCAATTTTTTTTCATTTGTATTGTTCGATAGATGTGTTAATTATATAAATTAGAGCAAGATTTCTTGTATTCATTTATAAATTTAATGCATAAAATATTACCAAATACTGGTAATGTTTTTATAAAACATACTTACGTGAATATAAATCATAAATTATTCTCGGAATGACAGAGAGGAGAAATCCGATGCAATAAGTGGAGCAACATATTTAGTGGCGCATGTATGAGAGTCCCAGGCAAAGACTTCGAAGGCCCTAAAAGCTTTACACTCTATTTAAGACCTCGACATATTTAGCTTAAAGCTGATTCATCAGTCTCTGCAGCAACATGGCGACAAGTCGTTAATGGAGAGACAGAAACAGTTTGCAGCGATGAGCAGTATCTTTTCCACTATGTAAAAGAGCATGACTGAATCGCATACCGGTACGACATTGATGCCAGAACTATGATTGGTCATTGACACCATTCAACGACTTATTGTAATTTACTTAATGTAATTTTTCTTTACATACGTTTATAGACGCAAAAGCCTGCATCCCGACACAGGAGTATATTGAAGCGATCTTTTTCAGAATCCTCCTGAACGCTGAAGAAGCATGGAAATGCATTAAAAATAAAGTTATAAGATTCGCACGAATGAGCCGTGTAGTACCACAATGAACTAATCCATCACATGATCAATTATAGCGATAAACAATAGACTATCAATTGTGGTTGCTTTCAGTCTTGACTTTGTCGAGGACAGTATGTTAAATCACCTACACAGAGGATAATGCTCGAAAGTCGTGAAAGATTATATTGTTATTTCGTGAAAAGTTATATTATTATTACTATTAAGTCGGTGCTATTTATAAAATTATCACTCTTACAGTATTTGGCAATAGTATTCTTCATAAAAATCCAAAAATTCCTAATCAAAGATTATTGAAAATAACTGTTTCTTTTTCATTTTGCCACATCAATGGCCTTTTATCAAACACATTGTACCACCCTCCCTCAACCTACCGCAATAAAACGAAGAAGAAAACGCCATTATTTGTATAAAGGACCGCGTGTTCGCGAAAGCAAATGAATTTCTCTCTCCAGTATATATATACATACAGAGACACACATACACACATACATACATACATATATATATATATATATATATATATATATATATATATATATATTCGCAAAAAGGGGAGGGGGTTATTTTTCCGTTCACTCGCGCGTTAAAAGCAGGAAGCTGAGCGCGCGCCCTCGCCCGCCCAGCGGAAATTGAGGTTTCGACGCGCGGCCGTGCGGGTGGAAGGAAGCGCGGTTGGAGTGATTATTTTAGCTCGGCGGCGTGTGGTGGTAACGCGAGCGCGTTCGCCTCTTCTTCCTCTCCCTCTCACTTTCTCTCTCTCTCTCTCTCTCTCCCTCCCCCTGCCTTCCTATATATCAGTGCTCCTTTGTGATGCGGGGATTTTCGCTCTGGAGATTTGTTATTAAAAATTTATCTTAACTTACGGCGTAGCTGATTCAAAGATTCAAAGGGTGTGGAAGTTATGGGAAAAAGACAAGTGTTCACAAGGACGTTAAATAACGATATTATTACGTTGATACTGCGAGAGACAGTGCGCTTTAGGCAATCTTGATATCGTAAGGGAGAGATTATTGTCTCAGGCGGAAGTTGTCTGCATTTTGCGAGAAAGCTGAAAGTTCAGTGAGTGAGAGTTCGCTCAGATACTTCTCAAAGCATGAACAACAAAGGATGTAAATTATTCACCAATAACGGAAAAAATAACGAATATAAATATAAATACCTAAGTTATGGTTCATTTTGATCAAAACATTAATGAGTTTTAAACTTTATACGTATAATGTTACCTTTGGGTATTCATTATAGTCACTAATATTTCCAAATTAGAAAATTGGAATTTAACCTTGGAAGGGGAAAATACTAGTGTTATAGAATTGGTTCCGAAATTTCAATAGTTCACAGATAATAGGCTTCAAAGCATTTACAAAAAATAATTGTACGTGTATGTGTGTGTGTGTGTGTGTGAGTTTTTTGCAACTTGCAGCATTACTTATGTCCACCTGAATCATAGTCTGTTCTCGTTGGTTTCATAATTATAACTTTTTTCCACATATTTGAAATCATTTAAAATTTTTTCATCAAAAATGTGTCATCCATCAAAAATGTGAATTTTGTGATTTTATTGTTTTAAGTTAAAAGCGATTTAATATAAATACATGAGCATGCAATCAGAATTATTATATTTATGTAATTGAACAGTCAACAGTTTTTTCTGTTGTATTTATAGGAGGCTCTAGATTAAAATTAAACTTTATATTTAGCAAAATCTTTTATGCGTATCGATTGTAATATTCCTTGGATATGCAAATATGTATTTCGACATATTGAAATTAATTTATGAAACTGTACTAATAATTGATTCTTTTTGAATTAAATAATTAAACGACATTATGCGATATTTCTTGTCTCTAAATGAATAACTATGATCCAAACTATTCTATTACGTTCTTCTTATGCATGATAAATTTGAATATAGAGATAGTAAATTCTTTTTATTAACTATCAATTATTTTAAAACTTAAATATTCGCTAAATAAAAGTACTTATATTATTTTAAATATATTAATGATTGGAATATGCATTTTAAATTGTGTTGTTGCAAGTGTAGGTAGTAGTTTATTAATTAATTCGATTCGTAATTAATGATAATCAATATATTTTAATAATATTAATTAAATATTAATGATATGAATACTAAGAAATAATGAATAATCAATTTACTGTACTCATACGAATCAAAATGTTTGAATCTACTATATAGTGAAAATTGTATATATGTTAATTTGTTATAAATTTTTTATAAATGTAGTATGGTATTCTATAATTTATTCGGTATCCTTATTTTGCACTTTTAATGAATATTTATAACATAGATTTATTTTATAATGAACAAAATCATGCTAACTAATATAAATTGCACGCGTAATGTGCTTATTATAATACCACATCAATCGGGAGGTGTAAAAATTAAAAAAAAAATTGATAAACGAAAAGATTTTGCATAAATAAATTACAACAAGTACAATAAATAAATATATATATCTATATATATATATATATATATATATATACATAAACCTATTTAGTATTTAGTAAGTATTTATCGCATTTAATTATTCAGATTAATTCGTATATTAATTATATTTTAAAATGCTATTATATATAAAATAACACTGTCATTTGTGAGAGGATTAATATAAGTTCTATAGAAATGCTTGAAACATGTTTAATTTATTTCGAAGCATTTTCATTTTTCACAGAATTATACCGGGAAATACGAGCAGCTCTGAAAATGTAACATTAGAACGCGCTTATTAAAACTTCTATATTAAAAGAATCTGGTTACGGATTACATACTTTGAAAAAAGAAACAAAGAGGAAAGGAGGGAGAGAGAGAGAGAGAGAGAGAGAGAGAGAGAGAGAGAGAGAGGGAGGGTTAGAGACAGATATGCAGAGAGATATAGAAACACTTTTGCCGAGCGACACAGCCCAAAATTTCCAAACAGTTTGGTCTTATGAATTTTCATGCATTTATTTCGCGTTTCTCCGCGGCACCGAAAACGCGCTGATAGATAATTCCAAATATTTTCGCATTCTTTTCCGGTTCAAAATTTCAAAGTACGCTCGTTCCGTTCCTCTCCTCCCACAAGTGCTTTTCGTAATTAATTCAGCGTAGGAGAACCTCGTTATCTTCTCGGTGATGCATCCAACGATTGATCCGCCAGCATTAATAAGATCGGATTTTGATTCCCCTCGCTCTTATTCGGCGAAAGCAAGAAAATACAAGAGGGTGGGGATGAGGGTATCCGAATCCCGAGAGCGTTGGCAAAAAATCGATACGCATTTTAGACCAAGCATTCGTTGAAGCCTTTCTTTTCGTTGTTCGATAGAAAATTTGCAAACGGGACACTTACATCGCCGCTTCTTAAAATACATAATAAAACTTCGACGCTTCAAAACCCCGCTTAATTAAGTTGAAATATCGAGGCTCTGCGACGAACTTCCCCCTCCCTGCCATCGCGCTGTTTACCAGGACCGCGAAAAGCTCTTGGGACGGAATTCCTGTATATATAGGGATATAAATCCGCTTATGCTCGCTCGGCTGCGGGGGCAGGGGGCTGGAAAATTCGCGTAATTGAATTTTCGACGACTCGTTTGATTTTTACGCTTCTTCTTCTCTTTTCCTTTTTTCTTTTTGAAGAGCGGATCGCCGTAAAAGAAGAAAGAAGAGGGAAAACCGAGGGCATCTCGCCTCGCGTTCGATCTCGACGCCAGAATGGGACGGAGCTTCGTCGTTATATATCGGCGAAGGATCATAATCAACGAAGTCAACAGGTTGTCGTAAAAAACAAAAATTTCTTCCTTCGGTGCAGCTAGGCGGAGAAGCGCGAACGTGACCTGAACGTCGGACTTAATCAAGCGATGAAATTTTCCCTCGAAAAACAATTAGTGCTTTTTAGCTGGAGCGCCATAAAAAAAAACTGCCGAACCATTAAAAGGAAAAAAAACATTCGAGGATTATATATAGGCAGGTTCCCTGTTGGAAATATCAATCCGTGACGTGCGGTCGGAAAGTTGGAGAATGGAAGAGGATGGAAATGAAAAGAGCCGGAACTCTTTCAAAGGATACTTTTCTGTACGTGTTGAGTTGATAATAATTAGGGTGGTTGTACGATCAAACGTCTTAGAATGCTTATTGAATGATGACACATAATTTATAGAATTGAGTTTGTGCCTTATTCATGTTTGACGCAATGTTCTATTTGAAAACGGTCATTTACATAACTGCATACATGTATACTTATGTTTCAGTAAGACGTGTTTTTAAATAATCTCAATGTAGTTAAATTTGAAAAAATATATTAGAAAATGTATGATATTAGAAAAATTGCATTATCTCATAATGAACGCTAGGCAAGTGAATGTGAGCGAGATAACTGAAACTGCAGATATTTTTGGACTAATTCAATAGGGATTCGCACTATTTTGTACTGTTCTTGTTACCCACCATAAGACAGGAATCCGAGGTACGGAAGAAAGGAAGCGAAGGTCTTAACAGTGGGTTGAAACTGATGATTCAGCGCTAAAGAAACAGAGGTCGATCGCATCAGCTGGAAAGGTCATCGCTCATGCGTTTGGGGACGTAAAAGACCTCCGTTGATGGATTACATTGAAAAGGCCGAACTGTTACAGGCTATTATTCCATCTAATAATAGAGGCTTGGCTGGGAGCACAAAATTGCCATCTGGCGACAATGGTACGTTGGTAATGGAAATACTGCAAGAACTTGGATACGCTTTACCTGGTAATTCCCTTATTCTCCTCATTCGGTATCATCAGATTTTTGTCTATTTGAAACTTGAGCAAAAATTCTGTACTGGCAACTTTTTATCCAATAAGGAAGTTGAAGAGGGCCATAGATGAATATTTTTATAATTTTTCATTCTCTCATTTCCGTGAAATAATATTGATCTTGAAGATATACTGAACTATAAGTATGTTGACATTAAGAGAATATCTTTAGAAAACATAAAGTGATTCGTTACCATAAAATGGGATAGACGAGGACATTTTCACCTAGTCTTCGAAGGATTGCACGCAGGCAGGTGTTGAAATCACATCGAACGTGGAATGAATTATTTGAGCATTATTTGAGTTTTAATTATATATATATATATATATATATATATATATATATATATATATACTTAAATAATTTTTTTAGATAAAACTTTTTGGATAGAATTTTATTAACTCTTTGTTGGCTATAATTTTTATTGTTATATTAGAATCGCATAGGGCCCATATGTGAGGTAGAGATTTCAGGATGTGAGATGTCCTCTTGCATACTAAATTCGGATCGAATTAGCAAATTTAAAGAATTATTCCAGAAGAATTCCAAATTTTCGTCTTCTAATTAATAAATTAATAAATTCATGGCTAAAAATTAATAATTCTTTGAAATCTTCCTCATTCAGCCATCCAATATGTGACAGATAGATCAGCATTATATGCCGAGCTAACTGCGAGTGGCACGTTTCATCCCGAATCGGGCGTAAAACTCAGTGCCGCGAACCTCTTTCCTTCTCGACCTTCCCGCCCTTCCTCACCGACCCCGAAAAAAGCAGCGCGCTCTTAAAGCGCTGCCTTGAAGCAAATTGCTCGCCGTAACATTATCGTCAAGTACCGTGTAAAAGCCAGAAATCTTCCGGGAATCGCTCCCACCTAGCTTCGCCTTCTCTCCCTCCCCTCTCGTCCCGCGTCGAGCACGGCGAAACGTCCGAATTAGAGTCCGCGTCCGTTCTACCTTCCGCCTGAAGGTGACCCCTTTACCCCACCCACTGGCATACGCCACGCGCGAACCCGATAGGGCGCCACTGAGCGTGTCCCGGAATTCTCCCCGGCGCGAGATAAGATGGGAGGCAGAAGGGGGGGGGGGTCGGGGGATCGGGAACTCTCAAACCATTCGCAATGAGCCAAGACACACGGGGATCGGACGCGGGCGCGCGCGCTGTCGCGCCGATTCCTGTCGGCTGCGACTGCGCCTGCGGGGGCGCGACTCTGTCGTATACGCGCGCGATTAAGCAGCCGCGGTAGTGGTAGTCGCAGAAGTACTGGAGGCGGCGATATCGTTCGACCAGCTATAATGCGGAGGGGAGGAATGCCGGAAAGCCCCGCGTGCAACGCCGCGGGCCGTTCGAATTAATGGACATTCTCCGGGGGTTGGGCGGGGGTAGGCGATTACCCAATCTCATGGCGTCTTTCAACGTCCGTTACCAACTGTCTCGCGTCCATCTGCTTATCCGATGTCTCTTCCTTCTCTCTCTCTCTCTCTCTCTCTCTCTTTCTCGATGAGAGCTTTACTGAGAACTAAACCAGGAAAAGAGGATATTTTTCCCTTCATTATTTGTCTCTTCGAATTGTGACGTTTTTTCCTTTTTAAACCTACATCGTGTTTCTACATTTCTGCAGAACAAGATTCTTCTCAAACATATTTATCTACCTATCTACCTATCTATCAATATTAGATCTATCTATCAATATATATATATATATACACTTTGATAGAACTTGAACACTTGAGAACTTGTAATTATCCATTCCTAACTACTTCTTTTCAAATTTAGACGACTTCAACACTATGCATATTTATTTGATGCTAAGTTTCTTTTGCAATTAACTACCTTTAATCATGTCCATAAATAAGATTTATTTCTGTTTTTGAAATAAGAATTCAAATTAACTGTTTTAAATTTTATGAGATTATAAATATTATTTTATTCTTGACGTGATGCAATCTGTCAACCTTCATAATCTACGTGCGAAAATGAAAATTACACTGGGCAGTTTCAATTATTAAATTTATTAAATATTCTACGGCAAGTCATCAACTGTATAAGAATCAATCTATTTCATTGTTTAGTTTAATTCAGTTACGCAGCTTGATTCAGTTCAGTGCGAAATGTAAGATGTAAATTTAATATTGAAATTGGAATATCAGAACTAGAAAGCTTCCCAAAACTCGCTGCGATCTAATCTAAATTATTCGATCACATCACGGATCCACTCAACATTCCACATTCACGAAACAACAGACGCTGACACGATACGAAGAGAGTCGAAGTATATACTATGTGTATTGCGTATGCATGGCACAGGCTTATCTACGCATGAGAGAGAGAGAGAGAGAGAGATCGACGGCGAACGAACGGGGGGGGGGGCGAGTGAACTAGAGCACCCCAATACCTAAATATTCAGTCAATATCCCGACTGTGAAATCGGTTTTATTCAAATTTCTAATCACAGGCCGCCAATTGGAACTAAGTCCAAGGGATTAGAGGGTGCGATAATTTGCCCGGTCTGTCCCGGTCATTACCATACAGTAATTGCCCGAGCAACTTCTCTATCGGGCGCAATTCAGAGAGAATGAGCAGGGGCCGGGGGACCGACGAGGGAGGCGTGGATAGCCCGGCCAAGTATCGCTTGTATATGCCGCTGGTTAGCTGTTGTACCCTCTCTACCACCTCTCTCAATCTCTCTCTCTCTCTCTCTCTCCTCTCTCTCTCTCTCATTCTCTCTCAATCTCTCACTGTCTCTCTCACTGTCTCTCACTCTCTCTCTCATTCTCTCTCTCTCACTGTCTCTCTCTCTCTCTCTTCATTCTCTCTCACTCTCTATCACTCTCTCACTCTCTCTCTCTCTCTCTCTCTCTGTCACTCTCTCTGTCACTCTCTGTCACTCTCTGTAAGTCTCTGTCACTCTCTCTCATTGTCTCTCTCTCACTCTCTCTCTCGCTCACTCTCTCTCATTCTTTCTCTCTCTCTCTCCCTCTCACTCTCTCTCTCTCTCTCTCTCCCTGATCCCTTTCTCCATCCCTCTCTGATGCTCGCGGTGCTCAATGCAGACGATCGTTCGGTTGTAGGAGAGCTGGGCTCTCTGCGGCGCGGATTATCCCCACGATGGAACGAATAACTTCGCCATTGAGACAATGGGCAAACGGGCTATTATAATACCAGCGCGGCTCCCTAGAATCTCAAAGGTGGCTATACTTCGTTAGTTTCGCGAGCGGACCTGCCGCCCTCGTTGGCAGGGGACCGGGACGGGGGTAGGGCGAAGTTTTCTAAAGGCATTCAGTAAGTGATATACATATATATATATGGTAAGAAAGAGAGAGAGAAGAGAGAGAGAGAGAGAGAGACAAAGGGAGAAAGTTCGTTAAAAATACTGTTTGATATTAGCATGAATTGAGGTTGTAACAAGCTATTTTGTGTAAGCCTCGCTGATTTCCATTATATTTCCATGTAAATTGACATAAACTCCTTTAGAAGGAAATTGATCTGTGGAATATTTTTTACATGAATCAAGCCTTCTTATACTCAAAGGGCTTTTTTAATTCAAATCCGTTAATTCGGATATTCTCAAATATCGGGTTAACGATTTAAAGAACCATTGGAATTCAGAAGGCGTTGTTCTGCAATAAATATTGGTATAACAGGGTCATTAAAGTATTTCATATAAAGCTTCGGGGGTAGGGTATATTATCTAATCTTTAAATACACATGCGAGTATCAGTGACCGTATTATTAATTGCGTATTGTGGACAATCAACCTAACCTGAAAAAATTTTCAAACCACACATCTGAGCTGGGTATCGAACCTAGGACTTTCCGTTTCCTCGACGGTGGCTCCTCTTCGTTTGGATAACCAATAGCGCGCCGCACATTTATTTCAAAGTCCTCCTCGCATAGCCGTTACGCTGAAGTTTTATGTCGCGCCATACGCGACGGTATATTATGCAACGTGGGCGTAAAATACGAATGTACACCTGCGTGTCGATGGTCGTTGCCGGTGGCCACTCCGGGGCCGGCCCGTGGGTTACACCGATCGGCAGGAGGGGGATGTAAATCGTACGTCGACGATACATATGTTATGTCTTGCAATACTGAACTTAAGGTGCAATTTCACATCTATCCCACCCCCCTTCTTCCATATTTAGACAGTAAAATGCTACTTTTTCAGAACACTGTACTTTCTGAATATGTGGTTGTAAAATTTGTTTTTACGCTTACTGTAAAGATATTTTTTACAAGCCAGTTTATGCAACTTCATTTTACGCACTATTTTTAGTTTTCCTCACTAATGTAGCAAATGTTTTATTTAACGCACGATCTTCTCTATCGCACCCGCGTCTTATCACCTTCGTTAAAGAAACTCGAAAGTTATTTTTCAAGTTAAATTCGAAGACATTATCGATATCCTTTATGGCACATCTGAAATTTTTATTCGAAACTTCTCTTTTAAGTATTTTTCTATTTTAGTTATTTCAAAGTGTATCAAACTAGATGGTATAAAAAAGTAAACAAGAAAAAGTCGAAAAGTAAATAAATTAATGAAGTATAGATTTTTTCTGCGGGAAAATTACTTCCTTCTAATTTGGCATCAGCTAACCAGAGATACATTCAATCTAGCCAAAACTGCAGAGGAATATATATATATATATAGATATGTATTAATCAAGAGCCCCGGTACTCGCGCGGTAAGCAGCTCACGTAAGACTGTAACGTCGTTAAATAAATCTTGTAATATTACGCATAGATTCAGAAAATCTATTTAGGAACTGCGGGGGCGCCCTCGCCAGAACAGTTGAAATTACACCGAACCAGCGAGCAGGCAAATGCGCACCATGTATATTAATATTACACGCTGATTTACGCGCGGGAAACGCGCGAGAAAATTTGTGGCTCGCGTTACGGATTTCTCGCTCTGTGTTTACACAGTGCGTCGGTGGTTTGGACGTCCCCCCCCGTCTCCAAAGCCCGCACGAAGAAATTCACGATCGCCGTTAAATAATTTCGCGCGATAATGCGCGCAAGCGCGATATTTAATTATTACCGAGAACGAGCGCGTACTCGGGCCCTCGCACTTACTGCTAAGTAAGAGCGTTAAAATTCAGCGGTGTCACGGGCGGGGGACTCTCGAGCGATGTAACGAAATAAGATGGTATATAAAAGTTACTTCATTATTGAGCAAAATATAAACCCCGCGAAAGAAGACTAAAGATAAAAGATTGTGGCGAGTTCAGATGCAGAAGAGATATGGATACGGATCGATGTGGACGAAGAGGCGAGAGTACGAGTGGATTACAAGTAAATCATATAATTTACCGTTGGACCCTTTTAATTTAAGTAAAGCACCGGATAGCCAGAATATACTCTGTGCAACATTCGCCTTTACGATTGCGCCACGGCCAGCGCCACGAACGACCCTCTTTTCATCCAGCCAATGGCAGCGCGACGAGGCAGCGAGGTAAGGGCCGCGGGTTCGAGCGCAAGGAGCGCAGGCTCCTCATACAAGCGCAATTTCTTAAGTGGCGCCCCCCGAGGGATGGAGACTTTTAAGAGAGGCGCGGCGCGACGTTCTCGGTCGTGCGCGCACGGCCACTCCGCCACTAACCCGGAATGTCTGGGCCTCGTATATTCAGGATCTCGTTACCCCAGTGAACTTCGGAACGATCCGCCGGTACGGACTCGTGCGCGCAAGGTTAGCGGCGCGAGGGCTGACGCTTCGGGCGGCGCGGACCTCGCTGGCTGCGTAAATGCTCCCGAACCGTTAAGCGCGATCGATCGTTAAGCTGCATTGGTGAGATCTAGTCTCTCGGTTATTGAGGCGATGATAAATTAGCACTCTTTTCACCACTGTTCTGACATAGCTTATTTGTCGATTCAAGGTTTTCTGAAAAATAGTAGACTTTTTCATTAGAATTTTCGCATATATATATATATATATATATATATATATATATATATATATATTTATAAAGGTAGCCTATATTTGAAATTTATTTCAACAACATCATTGGATCTGTAAAAAGTATCGAATTAACGTGGAAAGGCCACAAGATATGTGGTTAACGGATTCCCTTCCCGATTGATCGAGGCAACTAAAAAACATTCCTAATGCATGCTCTCTTTTTACTTGCAATCATACTAAATTATAATGTAAATCCAGCAGCCGTATGCCGTATTCTCTAATACTCTAATAAAACCTTTTCTACTAAGAAAAAAGAATATGAAGTTTATATGCATTCCGGTATTAATGCCGATCTTCTTCGTACGATATTGTACGTGAATGAATTAACTTTGAAAAAAGTTCTTTTCCTTAAGATTACAATAAAATTCGATTACTTGGTTGTTCAAAAGCACAAATTAATCACCAAAATTCTGGCCCCTCTGGTAATGAAGATAACTTCTGGCTTCCAAATGTTAAAGCAGATCTAATCGATTAGAGCACCATAAAAAAACAAAAACAAAAACAAAAATGAATCCGCGTAATACAATTCCTTAATTTTTCCGCCCTTACCTAATCAACCTTATCGCCGATCGTCATCCGACCAATTCCCGCAAAAGCAGAAACTCATCGCATTGTACATTCAGTCCACCATAATCTGTTCCCGTAACTGTATATAAAACGATAATTTACAATCAACGACGGGCACCGCCGAATTCCAAGCCGCCGATCATTTGTGCATAATAATGGTATACGCGCGTTTCAAATGGATTCCAGGCCTATACGCGGCTATTCATGTATATATATATATATATATATATATATATATATATATACATACATACGAACACAGTCGATAGGGCGAGACGCGCTGAGCTCCTTGATCCTGAACCACCGCGCATGCAGTAGTGGCGCTAATGCACGCACGGCGTATGTCCTATCTGCCCCCCCCCACCCTCGTCAGCTCCCGCGGCGGCAACGGAGCCAGATCGCCGGCCTAATGCGCGACAATTATTCGACCGAGCCGGCGGCGAAATTGCGAGCCTCGGCACCGGCTGCGGGCTGACGGCTACCCGCTGCTTGGTGTGCTGTGCAGTACTCGCTGCGAGTCTAACGTAGCTATATATATATATATATATATATATATATATATATATATATATATATATAACGAACGGAGGGCAGTGTAGGTGCAGACACGCCGTCTCCTCCCACCGGAACCGCGAATAAAGAGCCGGTAATTGAGGAGGGGAGGGGAATGGGGGTGGCAGCGGTGGTGGTGGCGAGTACTCGGTTCTAAGCTCGTTATATAGGCGAGCGGCTTGTCTTTCGAACGTTAATTTGTTTTGCATAGTTGATGAAACGGTTGCTGAGCGAGCGAGCGAGCCAGCGCGAGTGTTTTTTTTTACGCCGCGGGTAGAGAGCGTGGAATACGTACACAGCGTGGCTAAATGACTGTTTTGTTTTTCGTTGAAAATGGAAATTTAAGTTGGGAAGTTCGTTATTTCGTGGCATTTCAGATTTGCCGGAAGTTTCGGATACTTTTTTTTTTGCGTTCCATAATTCGTTAGGGGAGAGCTCTGCGCAGCGGCAAAAAGAAAGGATTTTAATAGTATAAGTTTTTGTTCTTCTTTGCTTTTTGTCAGAAACCGTAATGTCAGATTTTCGCCATCTTTTTATTGCGCCGTTATATATGATTTTTCGTTTTAAGTTGTCGATAAAAATGTCGTATTTATAAAAGATCGACGTCCATTGAATTTTTTGTACTGAATTCTAATGTTTTTTACAGATAATGAATATTAATATTCAAAGAAAATTCAAAGTTTTTTTTACGCTATCGATTCATATTCGAGTTATATAAAAAGTAATCGTCGATAAAAGCCATTTGTTTCCAGTTTTCTTAGCGACTAGATAGAAAATAATAAATTTATTATCAAATAAAATATAAAGATTTTAAATTATTAAATATTACCTGCGCATTGACACATACTATAATTATGCAAATTTTGTATTACCAAATATTTATTAAAAAAAAAAAGAACGATTTTGGTTTTATAACATAACCTTAAACTCACTGTTAACTTATTATAATAGTTTTCCATCGTTCGTACGAATAAATTTATACTAAATACTCTGAAATTCAAATTGAAATAACGAAAGCATAAAATTTAATAAAATTTAATGGAATATTTAAGCAATAAATATTTCATGTTGTTACACGACGAGAAAAACTGACTTCAAGTGGGTGTGTATGTGCGAACACACACACACACGCACACACACACACACACACACACACACACACACACACACACACACACACACACACATATATATATATATATCATATATATAATATGTAATATTCATAATACTTTGCTAATTTTTCAGCCCTCTTAATGTAGTTCTCCCGTTCGGAAAATTATGAAATGGATTAAAAGCACGCAATCAGTGCGTACACGTTGTCGAAATACGTAGGAAAATACATTTCATCCATTATTAATTATTTAAAGCATAAAATTCGTAAAAATTATATGTATATATATATATATATATATATATATATATATAAACAAAAAATATCAATACATGATATCTAAATTTAATTAAAAATTATATTATGCAAATTTAGTATCGCGTAATGGATGAATTTAATCATTTGAATGGAATAAAATTTAAAATACTTTGCGACACGAATAATTATTTTAATTCTTGTAAATCTCATGAAAAAGTTCTGAAAAAAATCACAATTCTTTTACGGGTAAAGAATGTTCAATGCATCCATTTATTACAAGGAACGTCTGTAATTGCAATAACATAGTAGAGAGAGAGAGAGAGAGAGGGAGGTTCGAGGTAGGAGGTAGAGAGGGGGGCGGTGTAATGCCACCGAGACAACTTGTCGAAGGGAGCTTGCGGCAGGCCGGTACAACACCTGTTTCCCGAACTTGCTGCGGTATTTAGAAAACAGGATTAGAGCCTCGGCGGAGAGTGCGGCGGCTCGATTCTCCCGTGCCCCCAGTTTCGCCCCACCATCTTCTCACGCTCGTGCGCGTACTGAACGCACCTGCGTGACGTCGTGCACGGAAACAGGTTAATGCGATATATATATATATATATATATATATATATATATATATATATAAACCAGAAGATCATACTCAAGGAAGTTTCACTGTTCTACTCTAGCTTCTGTTCTGCCTTGTAAGTTTGAATGGTAGACGATCGATAGTCGGTCTGGATGATGCAGATCATGGAAACCACGCAATTATTGAAACTTACACAGGGCAATAAAATCTACCACTCTAGCCCATTCATTCACGTAACAGAGATTTTTATCGGTATTACAGTCGTATTAAATAAAATGATTATATTATAATTAATGTATTCATCGGACCGTCCTTGTCTATGGTCACCCCCGTAGAATTTAAAACCTTAATAAAAATTAGTTCTTATACTGATGTTATTAAAGGACAATCCTATTGACTCCATCACCATTACCGAACCGAAGTATCTACTGTCGTAGTATCGCTCATGCATACAAAATCAGATTAATATTTTTTCTAGTTTTTTTCCCATGGCCTGAAAAGGAATCCGGCATGAAAATTGATTTATATTAGAGCAGAATCTCAAGATTTCCTTATTTAAGAATGGAAAATTTTGAGAATTTATGTATTTTGGTTTACGTAGTATTCCAATGAAAGTAAGGCTGAACCATAATACCATTGAAATACTTGTGAACTGTTTTTTCCTTGCTATATAATTCAGCAGCTATCTCAGATATCAAATGTTTTCATATTATTAAAACGACTTAACACAAAAATATTTTTATAAAAGTAATTTTATTAATAATAATTAATAATTTTATAAAAAATATTTTTCAATTTCAGAAAAACATTATTTCATAAACACTTTGAAATATATTAGACATTTTATAAGGTAGATTACTTATACTTCTGCAAACGCATATATCTCAGTGTATACAAATTACTCTACATGTAATACACAAACATGAGATGTTTGACTTTAATTAATTGCATATAGCTGTTCACGGATAAATTTTTTTTTTTTTTGATGCTACATAATTCCAACTACAGCTTAACAAGGCGTTCATTTTTTGTTGCGCAATTACGTCAAATTATCTAGAAAACCAGACGAATTATTTCACGACCAGACTTCTGCTCGACGACTGAAAATCCTTGGGAAAAAATCTAATGTGCTTTCTCATGTTTTCCCCAGGCTTCGAGCCACTCAGGCCAAGTTTAACGAGCTCTTAGTTCCGCATTAGAATAGGCGCGTGAGACGCGGCTCGAGCGTAAAGCAAGTGCAATTTCACTCGGTACAAGGAATTAATTATCTGTTTCCGACAGTACTGCTGCTCCGTCCTCCAGCGTCTTACAACCAACGCGCCTGTCCACAAATAGTTAAACAGGCAAATAATCGCAAGTGCGTGAGCTCGAATTCCTGGCGCAGCGAGCCTGCTGGCTGGAGCTGGACTATCTCTATCTCTCTCTTTCTCTCTCTCTCTCTCTCTCTCTCTCTCCAAATGCAGCCGCAAACACACGGGCACAGTATATATACATATATGCTACGGGAGCGCAGTCGGTGCACACAGCCGCGGATGCATATTTCAGGGGACAGACAATGCAGCGGGCGGCGCGGCTCACCCAAAGCGACGGCAGCGCGTCCTCCCGTCTAACTTTCTCATTTGTGTGCATACATGCGTGTATATGCGCGATCGAGTATGCTTCCGTGTACGATAGCGAGATCTGCTTGTTCAGCGAACGCTTATAATATAGAGGAACGGAAAAGGAAGACTCAGGACGGCCTCGGAATGCTTAAATATAAATATGTATAATTCATTGATTGATTGATATACTGTTCATAAAAGGTCTAAATTTATAATTGCAAAGGCTAACGTTTTTTAAAGTAATATTAGATATTGAAGGCAAGAATTATCGTTATTTTCGCAAAAATCTATCGAAATAAATTATGATTAAGCGAATCATAAAATATTATTTAACATATGGAAATGATGTTATCATAAATCGTAATTCAGATAATCTGAAATTTGATTACGAGTTTCAATCCAGTGCTGGAAAAAATATTACTAGGATATTTAAGTTTTTACAAGGTGAGTTATAAAATTAAAATGAGCAGACATGATTTTTAACATACAAACATTGTTAACACACAAACGTCGATATGGTATTGTATGAAAGAAATTAAATTGTAAACAAAAAGAAAATAATTAATTCTTATCGTATGATGAAGAAAAATATTATTTGTTATTCCAATAATTATATATATATATATATATATATATATATATATATATATATATATATATCGAACATTATTACGTACGAAGAATATATTTTATGATGCTGTACTCACCATGACAATTTTCATTAATAATATATTTTTTAAAACGATATAATGAAGCAAATTATTTAAATATCTTAGCTTCATTATACAAATGTTCCATATTTATCTCCGTAAAAAAAATTATCTATAGAAGTAATAATTGTCTTGTATAAATAAACGTAGATTCTTGAATTCGTTGTCGTTTTCTAATGTCACGATCAATGAAACAACTGTCGTGAAATAAGTGATAATAAAGCGTACCAAATTTTTTAAGTATGTTATTATTTTAAAATTCTTTTTGCCACATTTCATTTAGTATACTTATCACTCATTTATATATATATATATATATATATATATATATATATATATATATATATATATTCATTAATATTACTACTCCACAGTACATATATTATTTCGTCATGATTATTTTTTTCATCTCCAAACCAATAATTAATGTAGTACAAAAAGTATAAGTAAAAATTCTAATTATCGCATTAAATTATGTACAAATAAATTACAATTTTCATTAAAATCAGTTAGCACTGATGAAGTTTCTTGATATATTCTTAATAATTGAATTTTTTTTGCTTGAATTTCGACGAGAAATTAGTTTATACTCCGAATTATATTTCAACATGATCAGACTTTATAACGCTCTATACAAGCTTCTTTTATTTTACAAAATTCCCTCGACTCCCGCGAATTACGTACAATTAGCACTTAGAGACGCTCGCTTCAATGCGTCGGGCGTGCTTTATTACGAATTTTGCCCACGTAGCGGTACCGGGATAGCGAGATTATTATTCGACCGCTCGTACGTTGGGACGGGCAAAATAGCCAATTCAACTTGCTCGAACGAATGGACTCGCGGGGCCGCGAAATCATCTAGAAAAGCCGACGCGAGCGTAGAGCAGCGCCGCGTCCAGTCGGCCGCCCCCGTAACAGCGGTGGGCGAAAATGTAGAATAATTCACGCGGACGAAAGTAAGGGTTAAATCTGCGCGTTTGCCGAAATCTACGTATACATGCATATTGACAGAGGGATTAAAAAAAAAAATGTATTTCCACTCGGTTCGCGTTCCAACCACTCCCCCTCCCCCCTTAACATAGAATACTTGATCCCTCCGCTTTTTCTCTCCTTCTCCCGTTCTCCGCACTCTGCATATTCACATCCGAGCTGCGCGAAAACGGATTTAATTGCTCGCGCCCTGGCCTGCCTTGCCCATCCCCCCCCCGCCCCTCATCGCGAATTGCTCATTCGGCGGCGTCCCGTGCGTGACCGGACGCGCTGCCAAGTTCTTACGCCTTTGTGCAAGTTACGACTGCGGCCGTGTATGGGAGAAAAGCCGAGAAAGATACTCGCTCGGCGATGTGCCGCGGCGGTCACGCGTCGAATAATAATTAATTCAGCTGGCGCGACGGGGCGAGCGGCACTTTGGCGCGGCCATGTACCGCGCGAGCCGGTCGCAAATGCGCATCGGGCCGGCTAGATGAATGGGGAGCGACGAGGTGTCCGAGACGAGAGAGGGTGGTGGTTGGGGGTGGAACGGAGGGGTAGAACGGAGGAAATGAGGACGGGCGCGGACGTAAATAGCAATGAAGCTCCCCTGACGGCATTTCGAAATGATTCTTTCGGAAGACCCGGATGATGTCTATATTGTTATATATAGGTGCTTGATGAGACGCTACATTCAGAGGAATACGTAAAATTTTATTTATTTTTTTCTTCAACTTCAAGTTGAGAAGATCTACGAAATACTATCGAAGCAATACTATCGAAGTGATCAAATAGTGCACTTTAATATATATATATATATATATATATATATATATATATACATACATACATATATAAAGATATATATAAATGTTAGCCAGTCCAGTGAATATGAAAACTGAATATAATACATTTTGCTTGTTTATAGTATATTTCTTTTTTTGGTTTTATGATATTATCCCATAGTTACTTAGTAATTCCTAATAAAGAGATGGCTTTTTTAATATTATTTTTTATTAGTAGCCTTAGTACTTTGGGAGTTGAAAATTAAGAGGATTGTACGAGCTATTTTATCTCGGTGACTAGAGTTCGAACTAAGGGAATTCTGTTAACTTTGAATTCAGCGAACATTTTGAATGAATGTTAATTTTGTTTTGTAACCGCGGCAATTTTGTCATCTTTCAATTCTGCTTTCGCAGGCAAGTTTTGTCAACTCATTTAATCTTCCTTTCCTATTTTTAGAAATCGGTGTGAACGAACTTTTTTTCAGAAAATAGATAATTCGCTCGAAAATTCGAACAGAAGCGACTTGTGTATAAAGCATCCTTTGTCTCGTGCTCGATGAGAAACGATCCGCAAGTATTGTTCTTGGTACGTACTTAAGAAATAGAGTGTACCGGGTGACAGCATAGGCGGGTGGGGGGGCGATCAAAACAGCGATGCCTTCTCACAGGGACGATCACGTTAACTTTTCATTGCTCTACACACACACACACACACACACACATGAGAAAAAAGATGCGCGCACCACGGAGACGTAAAGAATTTTACGACGCACGGTAGAGAGAAGCACCCACGCAACACACGCGCGCGAGCGTAGTAGCCAGGAGAGGGCTATATCCGTTTTTAATGAGGTCGTGCGCGCGTTTCGTGGTGGCCTCGCTTCTGCACAAAATGTGCGCAGCTGTGTTTCTGGAACAGCCCCTCTCCTTTTCTTGCAAACTGGACGCGTGGCGCACATTTTTGTCATAATTTCCGGGTCGAGAAGGAATTATGTTTCTTTTTTTTATCTTATCTCTTTCTTCTTATACGGTATATTGATGTTAATTAGGAAATTTCTTATTATTACAAGGAAGGCTTTTACAACAGTGTAAGCAGCTGGATAGGACAATTTCACGTAATTTATATTGAGACAGCAACAGCAAGTAGTAAAGATCAGGTTTTGAGGAGACTGTGAACAATTGCTTCTTTTTACGGCTTTAGCGTACACAAAATACTACCACATGCCTGACACAAAATTATAAGCAAACCGTAGTTTATTCTTTTTGTTTAAGCAACTAAATTTCCTTGGGAATTAGGAAATAGAAGAAAAACTCCATCGAAAATCGAATTAATTTTAAATAGCCATAAATATTGAACTTACACGATGAAGATTTGAATGTCGTTTGAATTTCATTGAAAGGCAAGATTTTATTAACTCAGATCGAAATCTTGCATTGAATATTGAATTATTAAATTATGTTATCTTTCAGTTACTTTGCAAGTTTACTTGTTATTAAAAGAAAATTCAGTGTCAGGATTTAATCTGGATGCTTGTTTTCAAGATACTTTCCATTGTTTAAGAATGACATATTTTTTTAGCTTCTTTATTTTCAACTACATCTACAGAAACTTTTAAAGAAACGTTTTTACGAAAATTAAAAGAAAAGTATCACTGTGTCTTTCATTTTCATCTGTTCCAAAATAAAGTTTTTACGATCAATATAAATGTCTCAAATTCTTGTAGAAAAGCAAATATTTTGAATTTTTTTCCATTTGCTAAAATATTGGTGAAGTATGCGCTATTCTCTCAAATAATTATTCATTCAATTGAAAATGTCAATCATTTCAATGATTGTTTAGAAAATAATGAAATATGTAGTAGATATATAAATTTTGGAAATGAAATAAAAGAATCATTCAGGCATTTCGCAATGATAAATCAGAAATCGAAATAAATCCAATAAATATATTTTTCGTAGTTTAATTAAATTTCAGTTAATAATGGCTTTGATGAGGTAATTAAAGATCTACAATATCGAATATATAACATATTATATAAAGTTTCATTCTCATTTCATTTTAAACTTTATGATTATCATACTATTCATACTACTCATGTACAAAATTTTAAAAATTCAAAACTGGCATATAGTAGAATAATTATCGAAAAAATATCGCAAACACTAAGTGACAGGAGAGCGATCAAAATTATTTATATCTTGCTTGCACAGTTACTTATCCAAGAATATCCAAGAGAGTAAGAAAAAATAGTGGCTAACTGACTCCCTTCCTCCCGCCCCGTGTATCCCTCTCTATCTCTATCTTTTACGCGCAATGAAATGTCGTCCCTGCGCATGAATATTGATGAGCCCGGGGGAAACACATCGGTGCTTTGATCCCCCCTGAGTCAAACGCTAAATTTTGTTACGCATTAAAAAATTGATGGCCGGCATTTAGAAGAACCTCTTAATAAGTCAAGATGCATTAGGTAAGTGGGAATAATTCATAAGAGCGGCGCGGGCAAATAAACATACGCGGAAAGGCGAGCGCGCCAGCGTTGGACAAAATTTTTCGCCGCGCGAAAGAAGAATCGCGTAGTTTAGAATCGTCGATTTCACGAGGTTGTTTTTTGTCCCATTATTTTGTGAAAAGTATTTAATTCCGAATTGAAATTTTTTAATTATTAACATGTATATTTCATGTAAATCAAGGACACACTTCGCAGTCCAGGAAAATTTTCGAAATTACACCGAGCAATGTCGTTTCGTCGCGTCGACGTATGCGGAAAGGTACACCGCTAGCCAGATCCCTCTCTCGGCGCCGCTCCTTTGTCGGATAAGGAGCTTAATTGACGGCGCGGGACGACCGATGCAGAAGAGCCGCGAGTCGTTCTAATAACTCGTTCGCGCTTGGACGGCTTCGCCGAAAATCCGGTGGGAGCGGCGAGACAGCGGGGAGAACGGGACGGACGACGGCAGCGGCGGCGGCGGTGCCGGCCCGCCGGTCCCGCTGATAAAGCGATAAACGCGAAAATTGAGGCGAGCTGCGAGGATTCGCGTTGATTTCAATCTGCGGTCTCGGTCTCTGTTCTAGATCGCTGCTCCAGTCATATACCTGACGTCGGCGTTTATTTCCAAAAATTTGAAATTTTTTTTTTTTAACAAGTGCTTCTTTTTGTTGCGTGGTTCTTTAGCAAAGAGAGATTTTGATTAAAAAACTGTTGTAATGTTTTACTTAGAATAATTTAATGCATTTTTTTAACGTACGATGCCACATTTATCTCGAGATATAGATGTGTGACTCTTATTTGTTTTATAACAAGGCTTTTAATTTTGCAGTCCAGTAAAGCGAAAGTAAAACGTTATTAAAGGTAAAACTGCCTATTGCCTGAGCATACAATGGAATTATTTTTGTAAGCAGGTCGAAGTATATTCATTTTACATCTATCTTGTAATGAATATGTGAAGGTATTCTTAAGAGGATCCAGATAATTTTCCTGTGGAATTTCTTACTTCTTTGTAATTTGAGTTGCGCAGTCTCGTATTTAGTAGATCTAGATATTTGTATGATTTGATCTAGGAGTATGTGAATGCCGTACGTATATAAATAAATGCATTACCTAATATTACGCCGCTGAAATGCGGATTTAAATCAACATGGACAAACCAAAAGATTTTCAGACGAAAAGCAATCAGTTTATCCTGGATCTGTAGGTAAAATGATGAAATTAGTAAGTTAAATAAAAAAAGATGGTTTTTTGGTATTAATACACTTAGGTTGTTGAATACTTTTCAGCCTTCTTATAAAGGCAATATAGGAAACAAAGGCAAGAGATAATTCGAGCCATTTAAGAGTAAGATATCTAATAATGGCTCGTTTTACTGTAATGTAGGTTAATAAAATCAAGCTGAGTACAATCTTTACCGAGTTAATTTTTATCTTGATCTGAATTGGAACCAAAAATTAATTAGAATATTTTTTCATCTTACAAGTTTGCACTCGATTTTCCCTTGGAAATCCAATTAAAATTTTACATGTAGAAAAGGGACAGAGTACATAATCGATGGAAGTAGGTTACGGATAATAATAAGACCGAGGAAGACGAGCAAATAATAGCTATAATAGAATAAGCAATATTCTGCTACTTCCTGTAAGTAATGAATTTTTTCGTCGTTTGCATTCGATATCCGCGATTGATATTCGTAAAGGGGTTTCGGGATGATAATGAGACGGCCAAGGGTACTCGTTGTCGAAAATCAGAGAGGGACGAATAATGTTCCCTTTCAATTATCAAGCTCAATAAAGTTAATGGAATTTGTTCTGCATAACTTGTAGATTGTGTAAAGTTGATATTACCTATAGATATATATGCGAAGACAATTTACAGGGCTTTCCCTCGATGTATTTCCGACCCACGTATGCTCTCTCTTCTCTCTCTCTCTCTCTCTCTCTCTCTCTCTCTGTATTTCATTCCGACACTCCCTCGCCGCCGGATCATGGCCACCTTCTGCGACGCAATCGCGGTCCCGCTCGGCTTCTCGCCGTTTCTGCGCTCGCCGTGCCGTCTCCGAGCTATACATCCGTAATACAACGACGAAATTCACGACCCGTCAATTATGCAAACGACGCAGAAGTACGTTGCGAATCAAGGAGGAGGTGGAGGGATTCTCACGGTATCGGAGACGAAAGCAAGATTGCCGCGCAGTCGTTCCGACTATTATATATATATATATATATATATATATATATATATATATAATCCCGCACCGGGCGATTCTGCCTTTCGACTTTTGTCCCGCGGTTCGACCCCGTCGGCCAATTACGAACTGTCGCCGACTTAAATCAGTCGTGGCTAATGGTAATTGGTTTTTGATACGATACTTCGATCCGAGGGAAACTCTTAAATCGGGAAATTTCGTCGTAGTATATCCATACCAGAGTTTTCTGGTTCATTATGCATGCTTACACAAATGATCGGTCATTGACTTTTCATTCTATCTTCGTTGCCATATATACATTTACAAGCTTATATTGTTTTCTGATTTGCAGTGACTCGTTTCATTTTCGTTCTTTTACAATGTTAATCAAAGGATTTCATCGATTTGCATTATGAGAGCATGCTTACAAGTACAAAAACAAATTATCAAATAATCAGATTGTGTACAACAATGATATTAAGCACTCAAGTACAATTGTTCAGAACTTGTTATACTGTTAACTTCTGGTAATAATTTGTTTAACAATCGGTAGAATTGTATTAGAGTTCGATGCTTACTTAAATAATTATTTGAAATTTCGTTTATTAATATGCGTCTCTTAAAACCATCGGATTTTTTCTTATGTCTCTTATAACTTGTCGTCCCTGCTGTCTACTATTTTTATATAAAAAAAATATTATTCATAAAAATTTTTTTTCAACGTTTCGTTTCGATCCACGTAACCCTTATTGAGCAGATAATAAAATAAAATTAAATTAATTGAAATATTCATTTTATTTTATTTTACTTTATTTTATTTTTATTAAAATTAAAAATTGTACTTATGTCGACAGTTCTATTATTTTAACTAATGTATGATATTGTATAGACTGTAAGACCGATAAAAATATTTATTAATTTTATTTTTATTATTTGATTAATAAAGGTTGCATAAGTAAAATCGAAACTTCCCAATTTTTTTTTATAATTATTATAATATATTTTTAAAATAAGTAAATTAGGTATCAGAGACCAGAAGTTTCAATTCAACATCAATTTACATTATTTTGGAAAACTAAGAAATTGTCACCAATATCATCTCATCTTTGATGTTAGAAAGTTATAAAAAAAGGACTCAAGGAGTTAAGAATGCACGATATCTAATTAAGAATGCATGATAAATAATGATGACATTTAAAGCGAACAGCCTATTTTACATACGTAATCACTACAACACTTTTATCAAAAAATAAATCTCAAGAGGCGCTCGAACTTCAAATAGCCTGTCGACTTTGAAAATAACATTCAGAAAGGCTAGAAGATAATTAAAACAAAATTTTTGCGGATAGAAACCGAAACCTTTTATACTGAGTGTTTATAATATAAACAGGAACACAAGCGCCATCATAAGCGATAACATTTGAGACTAAAAGTTAATATTTTTTAGATGTTTGTGGAAATGACAATAGTTGGAGGTTTTTCCGAATTAAGATTTAGAGCAATATCACCATCCTTTTTTTCTCAGTATGCACGAGGTGAACAACAATATCGGCTATCAGGACTAACATAAAGCTACGTTATAATAAATGTTTTTACGCACTCTCATCATTTAAAAATCTTTTTCCAATATCGAGTGCAGCTATTCAAATTTTTATGAAATCTGTTAAAAGATAAATTAAAAATCCTTCTATCTTTTGGTTTAGATGAAAAAAATTCAATAAAAGAGATCGCTTAAACTTTTCTTTGTCGCATATCGCAAATTAACTATTGAATACATTATTCACTGTTTTCGTTAGAGCCAACGAATCTCTTCGCCTCTTCGGGCACATTGCGATTCCAGCAAAGAGAGAAAGAAAGCATTAAACGTGACCAATCTTATTATAAATATGTCAAGCGCTCGAGCCTTTCTCTATATACATACACATACGCACACGGGCACGCACACACGTACACATACTCACAAACAAACACAGACATATATATATATATATATATATATATATATATATATATATATATATATTGGATTCAGAACGCATGGGTAGACCACAGCCGGCGACCGTTCTTTCGCCCAAAATCGCGAGAAGAAAATTGAGTTGACGGCGCGCGGACGCGCCTCGAATTGATTTCGCCAGAGGAATGGTGTGAAAACGCACCCATGCAGAATACACATAGACACATACAACAAATGCGTTCGCGTACACACAACGTTCTGATTACTTTTCGATCCGTAGTTTATGTTGGACGGATAACACGGATTTGGGACGAAGAGGAGGAGGATCGAAGAATCATAGCTGCGCTGATACGGAGCTTTCAAGTCCAACCGAGGATGCAGAAGTTTTGTATATATACATCTTTATATATATATATATATATATATATATATATATATATATATATATATATAGGTCTGGCATGATAGGACTGGTAGGGACAGAGGACGTACGGGCTACGATTTTATATACTGTGAAATATACAACGCTCGTAATCGAGAAAGGATTTGCTTGGTTGGTTTATGGATTTGCAATACTGTTTCGAGTCTTTATTACGCGTTGCCTTAAGGAAATACTCCATGGCGGATCTCTATAGGGACCTCAGCTTGTGCCTCCATACGACATCGTAAAAGTCGACACTTCATCGTGTATTTAATATTCTTCGAAGCTTATATAAAATTTACATCGTTGAGGCTAAAATATTCCAGCAGGTTAATTGCCGTTGATTCGAGTCTCAGCATCGCGTCGCGTCAGCTAACGATGGGCTCGAATATTTCATGCTTCATCGGTTATCCGATGCCAGCTGCTTCGATATTATAAACTGCTATTTCTCCAATTGAAGGATATCCGTAAAAAAGTCCGTCATTCGCGAGGGCTACCATAGTACAAGATTGAAATAGAACGATGAATAAGTTTACGTTACGACTGTTTTTTTTCCGCCTTTTCCGGACCCTTCGCATGGCACGGATCTTCGTCCGCACATCTGCATGATTCCTATGAGATTTTACAAATCCTTTTCAGTAATTTCAGATTCCTTACTGTAGAGTTAAATAGGCAATCTTGACGAGGGGAAAGAAACATACAGATTACAGCCCTCGTCTTTCTACTTGTAGCTGATAATTTCTGGATTTTGAAAAAGAATTGTATTTTTAAAAAAAAGAAATTCATATGAACAACGTACTATCGTTGCGTATTTCAGCATTTGACTTTTTACGACTTTCGTTATATATAATACTCTCATCTACTCCTCTCCTTTATTTATTTCATTTAAAGAAAATAATAAGAACCATAAAACTGGTAATTTACGAGGAGAATATGTATTACGTGTCATATAAATATATTGAATAAAAATACTTCAATTTTTTGTATATTTAAAGAATTGAATAAGGAGGAAAATAATTTTATTTCTTTTAATAACGCGAATATATTACATCGAAATCCTGAATATTTTTCATTTCAGAATGTATACATAAATGTAAGATGAAGCATTAATATTAAAATAATTCTATTGCAAAAGTCCATTTATTCTTGAATTTATTCTGAATCTTTTAATTAATTATTTTTCAGGAGTAATTGACAAAATATATAACGAAGTATCCAATCGTAATTAATGAACCGTTCCTATATGCGCACTTTCCCAACAGAACGGAAAGGGTAAAAAGGATTTACCAATCAACGAGTAATAATAAAGCACGATTTCGCATTCAAAAGCAATGGGTCAAAGAGAGAGAAAAAGAGAGAATTATAAATGCGTTCGTCGTAGTTTTAAAATATATCTTCCATCCCCTCCCCCTCACCAGCAGGCGTGTAAACTTTGTAAAACAAATTTGTCAGTGGCTGCGCAATAAAGGGTAGAGCTATAATATTGTTCGGGATCGGCGCAAACACCCGGGAACGAGTCAGCGAAATCGTCCACCGAAGTCCCTGGAAAAGAGGAAGTGCGCAGCGCACTCCACTTGTGTTGTTCAATGAAACGAGGATTCCATGTTCTCTATCTGTGTGTGTGTGTGTGTGTGTGCGCGCGCGCGCGTGCGTGAACCAACCGATACAATGCGCTTAATTAAATGAAATGCCCACGAGTTCGTCTCAAAGAGTAGAAAAAAAAACAAACCGGCATTAAAAAAAACTTTCAAAGCGAGGGCTGAGAGAAAGCGTTCCAGTCGCTGCGAACTTTTTCGAGCAATCGTTTGAACGTTGGCACGGCCGACCGAACGACGAGAGCCAGGATTCGCAAAAGTAGACGAAATTTCGAAAATGATATATTGTAAAAAAATTATCATGTGTAATATAAATTTAAATCAAATGAATATTTAAATTGACTTGTAGATGTTTTTTCTGCTCGCACGCAGACGCACATGAATAAGCACATATTTATATCAATTATTATAAATATATGGTTTAATATAGCTGGTAAGCAACGTAGTCATTATGTTTCACATTATGCCGCAGCATAAGACCAGCTATTTCAACAGCAAATCCGTGTTAATTTTTTTGCCAATAATTTTTTTCTGCATATTAACAACTATAATGTACACAAAAGTAAATATTTGATTCAAGGGCATTAAGGTAAACTTGAAACTCTCTAAGCACTAGTTTGAATTCCAAACTTTATGCAGATAATTTACATTATTTCTCAGCAAGTAAAACAGCTATTTTCATAGTTATAGAAGTTTTAATTGATCTTGGATACATGTTCTGTAATGTTACATAAGTTATTAATAATATTACAGTGATAACAGGATCTATGAATTGTATCCCTGGAGAATCTACAAAATCAACTTACTCTGTGAATAATATCTCAAAATATTACTTCTCTATTCCTGTATTTTTTCTAAAATCGTTCTTATTACTAACTATATAAATCAAATAGTTGATAAATTACTTTATTGTAATTCAGTATAACATTTGACAGAAACTGAAACATTTTTAATGTATTCAGGCGAGATTTAACTTATTGGTCAGTAACATATTACTCTTAGGACATTATTACTAATTATAGTAAAAAATGACGTTTAGTAAAAAATCGCTTCAAATGTTTGTACTGCAAATGTTACCCACATTAATCCTCGAAAAAAAAATCGAGAAAGTAACGATGACCCTCAACTTTTTAATTAACTAAATAATATGCTTGCTTTTAACCATAGATGTAGAAAAGTATTATTTTTACACTGGAACTGCGAGACGTTCGCGTTATCACACCAATGTCAACAAACACGACCGTTAAAAAAATTCCGGCTGCCGTCGGCCTTGTACGAAAATTTATACTTTAAGCCATTGTCGATCGACTACCCTTCTGTATCTACGCTTTTCCACTCTCTGATAACACTACGCCTCTGATGGCATTTTCTATCCCATTCTCTATCCCAATAAATAATCTCGAATTCGTCCTGATTCGGAATATTTTCAAATTTGAGCTCATTCCATCCAGTAGTTTCATTGAAATCCTGCGGTCGCTGAAGTGGGTTTTTTTTACATATTTCCTATGACGGCTGAAGCTCACAATGAAAAAGTTAAGTTAAAACTCAATATATATATATTGGCATAGTATCTCCGGCAACTACAGAGTCACCGTCGATGCCAACGGAGGGCCTACAATAATACGATCACGGTGCCATAGTGAGTTAACGGACTACTCCTAGCTGCTCATCCTCAGGGATCAGGACGGACAAGTGCTGCAACAACGAGTTTGCCATTTGCCCTTCGCCTATCATATATATATATATATATATATATATATATATATATATATATATATATATATATATAAGTGTATAGAAATAGAAGGGAGGTGAAAGAGCGCCCAGCGAGGCGGCTGCAGATCCGCAGAACAGCGACTATACGCCCTGTTTAGAAATGCGGGGCCAGTGCTGATTGTATTGTGGGGCCGCTGGCTTGTGTCCGCTAGTATCGCGTAGAGGTCGGCGGGGTAGGGGTGGAGGGGAATAAAATTCGCGGGCGCGTCGACATCGTGATCGAAATCGCTGATGCGGCGACGGCGGGCGGGAGGATCGCGGGGCGCAGACGATTGCACGATAGAGGCGCACGTCGGAACGCACAACGCTTGTTTACGGAATTTGGATGGAATTTTTAATTTTGAGGAATTCTTCTTCTGTGTGTTTATATATATATATATATATAAGGCCGCGTTTCGGATGGAAACTTTTGGCTGCTTTTGATATTCTTACGAATACAGAAGCGTCTGTGCTGATATTGTAATGAAGTATAATTTTCAAATTTCTATTGCAGTAAGTAATAATAAAACGATTATTGTCAAAAATGATAAAATCTAATACAATTTAATATAATTACGTGAAACGAAATGAGAGAAAGAATAAAAAAATACCATTCAGAGTTAGTATAACGTGTAATTTCTACATTATTTTTATCTCGTTCATTTAACAACTTTTTTTATCGATAATTCTGTAGATAACTTTTTATGGAGAATTCAAGTTGAGGTACGTAAAAAAAAAGTATTTCAAATTATATGGAAATGACAAACGAAAGCCGAATATAACAGTAAAATGTAAAGCCCGGCACAGGGGATTGGCATTATCGGTGATAAACGAAAGATAAGCAAATATGGCGTCAAATTTAATGAGGGTAATTAAAAGAATTAATGGACCACCCACAAACGCGCATATTTGAAATAATTCAAATATAATATTATGCATAAATTATTATCGTCCCTGGATTAAATTTATATATTTTCCAAGAATATTCCTCGTCGCAAATTATTATCTAAATTAGCAGATTGACAGAGACGCATGGCTTATATTTATTTTCGATAGTAAAATAATACTTGCGCATCATGGCACAATTATATCAATTTATTACAGCCTTATCATTTAGACCGGTTGTATGAGATTTTGTTACGTCTGCCAGATCGTTTAATATTAACTTCATAATGATAATAATAATACTAATGAATTTATCAATATAAAAATCAAGCAGAGTGACAGAAATTTGATGTACAGAAAAGTTGTGTCATTTTTAATATATGAACAATCATATGTTCTAATTCATCTAGAACTTTCTTCCTTAATACGATTTTGTGTTATCTTCTCTCCTAATCAAATTTTATAAAAAAACAAAATGTTTGAAATATTTGCATTTATTCTGAAATCAAAACTAATATTGGCAGTTATTCTGAAATCAAAACTAATGTCAAATATTCGATTTTTTCTATTTATACCAAAAATTAAATCGCTTATTTCGACAGAATTCTGTTTAAATACAAATCCTGATGATTTATAGATTATCTTAATAGTAAAAATCATTATTTTATGTTGTTAGCGAAATGTTTAATAACATTAAGTTAGAAATTTTAGGAAAAAGTTATTTAAACACAAGTAGTGTGCAAAAAACACAAGTTTTTTTAAATACTTAAAATTAAATAATTGACAATAATAATAGTTATTATTAGTTTAATCAATACACCTTCTAGTGTATCTATTCATGAATGAACTATTTTCTCTATTAATAAAACTTCATGAATTAGTGATGACGAAATATATCGATCCAAATTATTTCTGAAAGGAAAATCCAGATATTTTAACTTTGTGAAATTAAATTAAAAAATAGAGATATTCACATGTAGAAATAACAGATCTAATGATTCTGATAACTGTACTGAGATTTAGATTACATAGAATACTCCGTTTAGAATTGTTCATTGCTTTGATAAATTAAATTTATTTATTATTGAACAATGTTAAGACTGTCGTGAATTAATATTTATTTATAAGCTTTTCTACTGCTTATTTATAATAGAATTTATTCGTTATAGAATTTATTTATTATTGAACAATGTTAAGACTGCCGTTAATTAATATTTATTTATAGGCTTTTCTACTGCTCACAGTTCCCATTGTAAATTAAGCTAAGATTTATATACTCTGCATAAAACATAAGCTTTCTAGTACTATAATATATTATCAATTATATATTTTACTTTTTTTATTGAGCTTTTCGATCGAAGATTATATAGAAACTTTGTAGAAAAATAGACATACTTCTTGAAAATATATATATTTTTGATTTTATTCGAAACCAGGTATGAAACTCGGATCACCAAGTTACTAGCCCTTCTGTAAAAATATATCTTGTTCAAATCATAGTGGCCTAGTTTAATAATAAATTAAATTAATAGTACAAAAATGTATTCATTTTTAATAGAAAAATAAAAATTCTTTTGATCGTGATAAAATTATTAATCTTTTAATCAAACATTTAACACCCAAAAATATTCGACTATAAACAATTATTTTCAATAATTTATCTAATAATATTTTCAAGCATTTGATTGCTCCTTTGATTGATTTGAAGAAGTCTTATGGATTGAAGTTTTAATTTATAGATTGCATAAAACAATAATTTATTATTTAATACGCTATATACTGTACATTTCAACTTTATTGATTAGTTGCACTTATACTATTACCATTTTGTGTCAGGTGTACAGCAGTGTACTAATTCGCTAATTTAATTTAATAGTTTTAGTATTTATTAATGTGTCTCATGTTAAGTATCAATAATAAATTATTAATAACTCATATTAAGTATTGTTCGCGACATTTGCGCTTTGTGTGTGAGTTGAAGTATAGAGTGCGAGCGAGAGAGAAAGAGAGAGAGAGAGAGAGAGAGAGAGAGAGAGAGAGAGAGAGAGCACTCATAAATTAACATTGCATTTCTTGCACCGCGCCATTAGAAACACGTAGCCGACAATGTTTTGGGGGTTTTTCTAGAAGAAAGTCACCGTAAAATCTCAGGCAATGGAGTAGGCGTGTGAAAATGAAGAATCCGCGCGGACAGTACGAAATTTAGTACTAATCCGTTTGTGTAATTGGACCTAGCGGCAATACCCTGTATTTTTATAGATTGCAGGCCTTCTAATGGCTCTCGGGGATGCGGGACGTTTTGAGGCGAGAATGCTTCATAAGCTCGTTTAGAGCTTATATACAGATGCACAGAAGATCAGCAATTGCTCAAAGGCCGTTCCTCGAGATCGATTCTTTTCCTTCGCAAAAATATACACCGTGCGATACTTTGTTAGTGTAGTTTATTGCGTGCATATTTAATTCTCGGCCGAGGCAATTGGTATCTGGGCAGTATTGATACCACTGGTACGATCGCCAGCCAGCAACGCGGGTCCATGGAATATCCGTCAGGATATTTCCTGCGCTACGTGCTGCCATCCTTTTCTGCCTTCGATCGGCAATCCGCGACATCGCGGCGTCTCCGAGACGTCGGACCTGCGGTGTTCGCGCGCGCGTGTGTGTATATGTGCTGTGGGCAGCACCTTCTTCTCGATCCTTGTGATCCTTGTGTGCACGCGTCAGCTGGTAAGAATTTTGCGCTCTTTCTTGAATGGCCATTCGTCTATTGTATGTCACTGTGTCAAGTGCCATCCGGACATATTTTAGTCCTTATCAATATTCTAAGTTGTAGTATCTATAGTGATAAGCTTGTATTGAGACATTGTAATTTAGCATTTTATAACTTTAGTTTCTTCTTAATTATTATTAAGGGTTGTAAACATTTAGTACGTCCTTTCCCCCACCTGCGATTAGGGTTTTTTGTACCTTCGATGTGTTACCTTATTTCTTAATTAAAGATTATTATTTCAATTATATTTTGATTTTTCATTTATACTCTACAGTACATTACCTCATAATTTCACTTTACCATATTTGTCTTTATTTTAAACAAGTATTAATACTAAATTATTTCTTTTTAACGATAAAAAAGAGTAAAAAACTTAATTTATTTTAGGATGTTTAGGCAACTGATACTTTGCCCTTTTCAAGTACTTTTATTTAGCTCTTCAACTGTAAAATAATACTTAAAGTCGTATTATAGATTTACAATAATTCAGTGTACATTATTTTTACATTTTCGGTGAACACTATTGAAAATTCTATAAATTGTTTCTATATTATTTCTATAACTCTATGTTACAATTTCACCATAGATTATATGTTTGATTACTCTATATTTTCCAATCATACACCTGAGAGAATATCAAAATGCCTCAATCATTTGTGAATAACAGACATTTAAAATATGCTACTGTACGAACTTGATGTGATAGCAAATCAGTCCCTTGCTTTGATCATAATTATTAATATATTTTTATTGTTAACATTATATTCGCTGCTGAATTTTCACGAATCATAATTTCTAAGAATCATACATTTTTTGTTTAATCTGTACGTATTTTTATTTGTTAAGATTGTACATAGTCCACATACATACTCCAGCTTAATTAAATTTAATCAAGTTTATTTAATTATTAATAACGTTATCGTCGAAGCCCAAGTGACTAGCGGTGAAATGTGATCGAAACAGATTTAACTGATATTACTATTTATCCAATAGAATTTCCTACATACGCAAACGTAATGTTTATAGCAGAGAAATTCATTAATATTAATCAATAATCAATCGTAAATTTTACATATATAATAAACTTTTAATCATAATATTCAAAATCTAAATTTTCTTTTTTTTATATATAAATTTTTATCGTTACTATTTATTATCCTTGATAAATCGATCACTTATTCTTCTAATTAAGCTAAACAAATTAATCAATTTCGATATTTTTTACTCTTATAACGGGAATGTCAATGTAAATTTAAGTTGCTTAGTATCTCAAATTGATGTATTGCTAGCGCATTATTATATTATATTATATATATTAATATTGATATTTTATTTCTACATTTTTTCGACTTCAGCCCTATCAATTTATATGATTATTAACTTACTGTAACTAATTAAAGGTGTATCAATATAATATAGTTTATTATCTATTCCTGTATATTTATTTTACCCTAACTAATAAATCGAATGCCCCTTCATCGAGTCGAATATTCTTGCTTCTATCATACAGGTATTCCCCGCCAGGAGCCCAATGCCATAAATCAACCTACCTGTACGGGAAAGAGACAAGCAACGAAGAGACGAAAAAGCGCGAGTCGAACGAAAAGATTTCCACTTACTTTCGCCGCCGACGTAGATCGGCGTCCAGGAGAGCTGCGCCCCGACGAGCAGCGGTGCCAGGGCGAGCGCCAGGAGCGCCGCGGCGCCGAGCCGCGATCGCCGCGTCCTCGCCATCCCTCCTCGCTCCAGCCGCTCCTCTGGCGCCTCGGCAGCAACGATCCTCCTCCCTTCCGCGCGCTCGCTCACTCTTTCTCTCTCTCTCTCTCTCTCTATCTCTCCTTCCTCCTCGCACCCTTTGCCGAGCGCTCGCGCGCTCGCCTCCCGCCCTTCAGTCTCAGCGGGCTAGACGACGTCCGCGTCCTCGTCTCGGTGTCATTTTAACCGGCTAACGAGGACGGAGAGGGGCTCGAAAGTCAGCAGGCTCCTAACGAGCAATCCTCGACTTGCCCGGCGAAGCCTTTCAATCGGCCCTGGACCGTCAGTGAACGAGAGCGGAAGAGAGAGGGAGAGAGAGAGAGACGTGGAGGAGGAGGAGAGAGCCGTCGTGGCCGCCGTCGACGCCTCCGGTGTATCTGTGAACATTTGGAGTGCGAGGGTTAGTATACGTAAGTATGATCCTAAGCTCGGAGGGTCGCGCGTGCCATTTTAATGAACTCTTTTGTTCACCGGGCTGTACGGAGATCTGGTTTTTGGCTTTTTTCTTGTTTAATTCTCCGTAAGCTCGCTAAGAACGGCTAGTGAATGCACACGAATGGCTTTTTTTCGAAAATTAATTTAGTTCATAAAATGTATTAATCATTGTTTCAATAATGTATCGAAAAATTGAATAACGAATGGAGGTCCCTCAATGAGAAAATTAATTTTTCAGTTAATTTTTATAAGAATTGAATCGCATCGAAAGACTGTTTATACTTAACGATCCTTTTTGTTGTTGTAGATTAATATATAAAAGTATGTAAATAATTTAAATTATTTCATAATCGTATAATTGACATAAATAAATATTTTCGTATTATTTTTGGACTCAATATCGCAAGGAGTATCCGTTACCCAGTGGCAGATTACGCTAGTGTAATTAATTTGATAATTAACATTAGAATACCATGTTATTATTAACAAATAAGATAATATTATTAAGTAGATAAATGCATTTCTTTAGATGATAATGAATGCTTAAAGAGTTGTACTAAAATAAATAAATTCCAAATTTAAATGGAGATTTGATATAATTTAAAGATGGGAAGTAATATAATAATGAAACGCTCTATTGGTGCTCCAAAATATTTGTGCTAATCAGTGACGGTGACCAACGAAGCAATTGAATTCGGACCACTAAGTTGCTTCGCTCTATAAACCGAGTTATCATATGCTTTTAAACTTTAAATTATAGAAAACATCATATATTGCTAATCGATATTGAATTTTAATCACTATATATTATTGACTTCGTGTATAAGAGAATGCTTTACAAAAATTTCGCTCTACTGTGTTTCACAATAATAGCATTACAGCTAACAAAAGTCAGTTTGCCAGCTGCTTGGAAGCAAATATAATATAAAATTCATCAAAAAAAAAAAAAAAAAAAAAACAGTGCACAACAGAATTTACCATTCGTTATCCTCCTTAAGTTTCCTATTTGAAAATTCCAAAAAAGAAGCAATATCTATTTAATTTTCAGAGGCAATAAATTGCTAACTTCGTAAAATTGGAAAATTTCACGGCGTTAGTTTCTGGTAATTATTCACCGACGAACCACCCGAATTGTAAATTCGACGCTCGATTGGCTCTCGCGAAAACACCATTCTTAGCTTCGGTCAGCATACTACGCATGATTAGAAGCAATAGAGCGGAAAATTGCAATGACTTATTTATGGATAACATCACGAAATTTCTCTCGATAGGGGGGGGGGGGTAGTGATAATGGTGAAGGTTAGGGAATGGTGAACCTCGACTATTGGAGATCAATATCGAGATCGGGCATGAAACGGGTATATGCTGATGTTAATCGATAGAACTTCCATCGAGCATCCGTCTTTTAGTAAACGGGGAGCGTTCGTTGTTTTTGTAGCTGACTGGCGGGCAAAGACTTATCATAGACATGATCCATACCATTCAAAGGGTTGTAGAGCAATTTTCTGTTTCAAATTTTCAATAGCGAAGAAACTCACGGCCAATGACCGGAGTAAGAATATTATTCGCGGTCTTTGTAATTTCGTTGTTTTACACCGTGAATTCATGCACAATGTGGACCACGCAAAAGCCTGCGATAAGTGCGGGTTTAGTTCACGGAGTGCTATAAAAAAAAAAGTAAAGTTTTTTAAAGAACCCTCACTTTCGGAACGTGTGCAATTAAGGTTTTAGTTGGAAATTCGGAGGAAGACAAAAAGAAGAATCCTAACATCACTGGACGGGCGTAAATTTATGAAGGCCGTGATTTCAAGTGGCAAAGATTCTTGGAAGAAAAAATGAAGTCGGCTCACTTGAGCAACGTAATATAATATTTTGCCTTAGTGCAAATAGATTTAGACAATTCTCTGTACTTTTTATATGAAATATTTGATATATATATATATATATATATATATATATATATATATATGTTTTGTAATATTTGCTTCAGGGGATGGGGTCAATGCCGTAAACTCTAAGGAAATCAGCTTGATTTGGTATTTTATGTTTTTCGAGCCAATAGAGCACCGAATTCACTTTCGTTTATTAGTATTTATGGCCATAGCTATGGCCCTGATTCGATTTAAATTCATTAATTAAAACCATAATCATGCAACGATTCTGCAACAATTAAAGAAAGCCGTTTTTCATGAAGAATGGCAGTCGAATAGTTCAATTTGGACGAAAGCCGTTCGGCCTAAAATTAAACGTCACAACTGATTTTTGTTCTCATAGGTACCGCAAAAACAATATCCTCGATAGGGCAATCAACATACGTAATGAATAAGAAAAACAAACAGGTGTATACCTCGAGCAATCGCCTTCGAAATCACCGCCGCAGCATTCTCGGCCCCCTTCTCCCTCCTCCTGCTCCTCTTCCACCTCTTCCTGGTTGCCGGGCGAGCGACGGCAGGGGGCGCGGCAATTTCCGACAAAACCGCGGGCCTCCGCCACCTATCTCGGCGCGGGCTAAGTAATTACGGCCGCGCGGCCGCGACGTCGACGCCGGCGAAGGGGAGGGTCGGGCGTAGTGCACGAGCCGCGAACGAGGCTCTCCTGCCGGCGACTCAACGGCCTAATCGCGCCGGGCAATGCCGCCTGCCGTTTCGCTCCCTTTCTCTCGATCGCTTTATCTCCCTTTCACCGTCTACGGCACGTTCTCGACGCAACGAGGATTCGCAATGATTGCGCCAGGGAGAGCTTGGAGCTTTCTTTACGCAGCCGGCTTATTGCACCTGCTCGTCGATCTACTCGGTCGGGTTTTGCCTTCTCGACGCGCGAATAAGGCGAGTATCGGGCCTCGTGACGCGATGCGCCTCGCCGTGCGAGCGTAATTCGGTGCAACGGAGCGCTCTCGCGCACTGGTCCAGTGATTAACAAAGTAATTAACCTTTGTTCCGATCCCGCTCTATCTCGGTCCCTTCTTCTCCTCCGTTCCCGGCGTCTTTTTCCATTAACTTATAGCGCGCGCCTCGCTCGACCCGCCCGGGAGATACGAGACCGCGCTTTCATTCTCTCGGCAGGTCCTCGTCCTCGCCACCCACTCTTGTGCGGTCCGGAGATCCACGCAGACTCGGCGCCGGGGGTGGGGGTGGGGGCTCTCTGTAACACAAAAAGTACAAAGGAGCTCGATTTAATTGCGAGTATTTTCCTTGACGTCCCTCTTTCGCAAAGGGAGCAAACCGCGAGGTACGCTTTGCTGCGTTATATACAATTAAACCTTATATGCATAGACTATAGATTTATGGGAGGTGTTTAGGATAAAGAACATATATATATATATATATATATATATATATATATATATATATATATATAGATGCGAGATAGCGAAGATGAAATTCACGGCAACTGCCACTTGCTCTTCAATATTTAGTTTCGAAAGATCTCTATCCTTGTATTTCTCCCTCTCTCCCCCTATCTCTCTCTCTCCTCTCTCTCTCTTTCTCGCAAAGTCCAAAGTTCTAAAGATTGTTATTGTGATGAAAGGGATCTGTTTTTATTGCGCGCGGAGAAAGATAGAAAGAGAGGATAGAGTGCAGCGGGCTTTCTCCGTTTCTTAGTTCGGAGCACGCGAGAGAAGAGAGGGGGGGGGAGGGCACGGGAAAAAGTTTACCTCGAACGAGCAGCCTTGCGAGAAGAGAGAAATGCGCAAAGACATAAAGCTAAAGTGTTGTAAATAATTTTTTATGATAGTTCGGAATTTTTTTTCAAGAAATTTTGTTGGGGTGAAATAGCTGGTTTAAAAATTGATAAGTTCGAAAGTATCTTGGTTATATAGGAGATTGCTAAATTTATTACATTTATATATCAGTTATTAAAAATTTTAATTAACAAAATTTTTTATTTAACCCTAAACTATATTGAAGATATACGTTCAGTTTTTTTTCTTTATTGCGGACATATATTTCAGTGCTTTTCTATTAAATTACTTGCAAATACTTTCCAAATTATTAGAATGTTAATAGCTGATATCTAAAGAAAAGAGACCTAAAGCATAGTACAGTAAAAATTCTAAAATTTCATTACAATACTTTTATTTTTAACACATAACAATCATTCAGGATAGTTAAATTTATCTTGAAAATCTTTTCTGATATCGTCTGTATAATGCACATTAATATATATTCTTGGACGCAAGTCAAGATTTTACCAAAATAATTTTTGTTAATTTGAGGAATTAAATTGTTCTATAATTAGTCGCGATTATACATAGGATCCAGAATTTACATTTTAAGATGAGAAATTGCAATTTTTTACGTTATAAAATAGAAGAAATAATTAAAGCACGTCAATTCGAGCAAATATATAGACATAATTAAGGTCGTTCTCAATTTATGGTCAAATTTTGGTCTCGAGATCGGAGATCGCTTCGTATTCAGTTGGAAATTCCGAGACTTAACTTACTGTATAATTTAGGAAACTTTTATCCATATATACTTTGCGATACGAGGTAAAGAATCGGTAATTTTGAAATAAATAACAGATAGTAAAAATGTTTGTTATATAAAAATGTTAAATCATTTAGTAAAAAATATTTCGTTTGAAGAACGTGTTTATAAAAAAGAGAAAATCTAACATTGTTTATGATTTTGGGATATTAGCTAATGGGAAACAAATATTAAAGTTGATATTCGCTCGTAGTAAATTATGCCGTGGTAACTTGAGTAATTGAAAAATAATGAAAATTCATAATTTTCTACAAGTGCTTTTTAATGCAAAGTAATGGGGTTAAATGTGTTTCAATAATTTTTGTACCAAGGATAGTCGGATATTTCATGCCAAATTTGCCGTTAAAATTTCAGATTCATTGGAAAGTATTTCTTGAATACTTCTAATACATGTTGAGATATATTTTGACGAAAAAATAGTTCCGCCACTCGACGCTTACGAATTCCATCTACTTATTTTTCTTTACAACGCATACAATCTTTCAAACCCGACGTCCGTCCCATTTTATTTTACCATAAAAATATCAGTTTAAAACCATGATTATAACCCCATCTTCGCGCGAACATATGGATAGGATAAACGTTCATAACATCAGCTCCCCTGGGGCGATCCCTCTACCTACCTGCCTCCCTTCCTACACCTTCCATCGCCTTCGTTTTCCTCCACGACTCACCGCACAGGGCAGCGGAGGAAAGAAAAGCTCCGAACGAACTTTCCCAGCTTGGCGCACAGGCGATAGAACCTCACTCCTTTAAGTACCGAAGCGAGGAAAACTCCACCCCTTCCAGTCCTCCGCATCTCTCTCTCTCTCTCTCTCTCTATCTCTCTATTTCTGCCTGGCTCAAACTTTCCTCTTCCTACCACCTCTGTGCAGGTCTTCTTTCCCCTTTCCTCCTCGTCGGCTGACTTTTTTCCCTTTTCATTTTCTTTTATTCTTAGGAGAGACATCCGTACGGAAATAATTCATTAGGGACTCGAGACAAGGCTGATTCGAGGGTGCAGAGAGAGAGAGAGAGAGAGAGGAGAGAGAGAGAGAGAGAGAGAGCATGCGAAAAAAGAATAAAAGAGAGTAACACAAAGCGCGGAGTGGGCAAGAGCTGAGTAATAGCGATGAGAAAAACGGCAAATACGTCAACGGTCAGAGAATGTTGGAGAAATTCTATCGTTCATTGTGGTATAGGAATTCGTTTTGCCTCAGTTATTAAGATAAACAAACCAAAGTAAAATGGAGGGAGAGACAAGGAAAGAAGCTCGGAAAATGCAACGTTATAATTAAACATAAGCTATATCTATGTAGGTATATATTTACACACACACACACACACACACACACACACACACACACACACACACACACACACACACACACACACACACACACACACACACACACACACACACACACACACACACACACACACACACACACACACACGCACGCACGCAGAGTCTGCTTTTAAAGCTTTTTTTAAATTGAAAAATAATTTATTTAATGGATGCTGGAATAAGAAATTTGGTTTCTCAAGAAAATGCTTTAGTCGACTAAGAATACTAAGAATAAAGAACTATGTGCTGTGGACTTTTTCTATTTTATATGTTACGTAAGAAAATCTAACAAAAAAGGTTTAGAATTTTGTATAGATCATTATTATAAATTATATAAATAAAGCACATTTAAAAATATTTTCTAACAAATTGAATCCATCAAAATATTATGTTAAGTTTGAAGCTAGTAATTATTGTATTATGCGTGCATTACCAAATATGAAAACATACCTAACTAATTTTTATTTATTCAATTAATTGAATCACTTTACACTAGGTGAAATATTATGAATAATATAACATTTAATGCTAATAATAATAAAGACAATAGCGCAGCAATGCTTGGAGAAGTTTTATATAATATTATATAATATTATATAGTATGATATATCTTATATTATTATACTATTTATATAGTATTATATACTATTGTCAACATAAAGTATTATATGATATATTTACCTTAGATGGACATTAAATATTTCATTCTTATAGCTCAGTAAAATTATACTCATTTTTAAGTTTTTTTTTTTTATTATTGTATAATTTTATTTAATAACAGTATAAAATCTCTAGTCGTTTACAATATTTTAAGTACTTATAACGAGCTAGCAATATACTGCAAATAATGCTCAAACAAATCGTAAACGTAAAAAAATCCCCTTTATGGCGCAATCGATAATTTTTAATATCGTGCCTCCCCTCCCCCGCTACCTACATCATTTCATCGTTCCCATTCGTACCAGCAGTCGCGCAAAATTTACGCCTGTTTAAGATTTTTCCCAATATACAGGTTCTGTCGCCGCGTCGGCACCAACTCCAAAGAAACAAGCGCCGAGCTTACATTTACCGGAAAATTAGCAATAGAGCGCGCGAAGTTAATCTAAAAACCAACGCGCGGCGCCGGGGGCCGGGGGGGGGATGGACCCCACAGTTACACCCTCTTACCTCTGCTATAAGAGCGCTAATTGCATCGTGCAATTAGCTACGGGCAAGCGAGAATTTGGGTCGAGTTGGGGGTAGGGGGGTGGTATATTCATACCGCGCGTCCCGCAGAAATTCCAACTTTGGATTCTGGCACGTTAGGCTAGGTTTTTCCATGGCTCCTGTTATTCTTTTTTTTACCGTATCTGTTTCTATCCCCCTTTTTGCGCGTTATTTAACGCTCTTGCTCCCCGCACGGGTTCTATATTATGTTTTTATCTCGTACCTGCTTTTTTTTTATCTGTGTCTTCCCGCGCCTGTGTAAACATTTGCTTTAGTCCTTCTGTTTTTACTTATTTTACATTATACTGTTCCTCGTTTCTTTACTGCATTATGTTTCTACTGCATATTAGCTTCATATTTAAAAACTTGATTTTAAATTTTGAGAAATTTAATATATTTCGTATCTTATATATGTATCATATTCTAGACAGTATTATGATACTATCGTTTAAAACGATGAAAATATGTAAATAAATGTCAAATAGATTTAAAATTTAATTCGTTTAAAGCATTTAGTAAAGTAATCTAATCTAATAAAATAAAATTAACTTGTACAATAATAACAACAACAACAACAACAACAACAACAACAACAACACAACAACAATAATAATAATAATAATAATAATAATAATAATAATAATAATAATAATAATAATAATAATAATAATAATAATAATGATAATAATAATAATAATAATAGAAGTTCGAAATTTTCCGCAAAAAAACAAAATTATGCTGGTAGAAAATAATAGTAATAAAATCTTAACTTTATATGTATCTTGAAGCTGCATTCGATCATTCGCAACAATTCTTTCGTCTTGAATAAATAAAAATATGCGAGTTTATCAATTAACTTGTCGAAATTTTGAATACAAAATTTGAGCTTGAAAATATATATTTCATGGTCTCATATGTTATTTGAAATTGTCATGGTACTTCAGTGGTCGTAAAATCCAACAGTCTCGTTCATATAAAAGGTTAAATTAGTTAACCTTCCAGTTAAAAGATAATCTTAATAATTTTTACAACTTATCATTAAACGTTTGACAATAAGTACTTTTATTCAATTATTTTTTCTAAAAAGATTATAAGAACAATCAAGCACCCATTTCGTTCTTTAATAAATTTTACTACAGAACAGTTTCAGAACCAAGCAAAAAGAACACGGCTCCAAACTCGTTTTTCAAAGTATATACTCACTTGAGTGGAGCCCAAATGTCTCTCCGTTTTCTTATCCATCAACGCCCCGGGGACAATTAAGCCAGAGGAGAGAGAGAGAGAGAGAGAGAGAGAGAGAGAGAGAGACAGGGGGCAGGAGCGAGAGATAGACGTAGAGAGATCTCGGCGACTAATCGGGCGCTTTATCGGAAGAGAGGAAGGGGCACTTTTTACTGCGCGAACGAACGAGGAAGCATCTCGCTTTCACGCTCGCTGCTGCTGCGCGAGCTCGAGCGCGCCCCTTCCCGTCTAAACATCCAGCGGCCTGCGTTGCCATTATCGAGTACGCTCCCTCGCCACCTCTCTGCCACCCTTTCTACGCTTCTTCTATTGCGATATCGCGCGTGCCGCGACTTCTGGCCTCGCGGGGGGGGGGGGGAATTCGCCGCCGTACCACGCTGAATGTCAATAGCGAGTTGAGCGAGGAAGAGGAAGGGCGAGGGAGGGGAGGGGGGCTAATGCGAAATGAGACAGCCAACCAGGCGCCCGGCTGATTGAGCAGTGCTATTTTGCCGGCTCGTCCCGAGCACCCGGACAGTCGGAGGCGTGCTGGCGAGAATGTGAATTAAGATGAAATGCACCGGTCTTCTTTGCCCGATGAATTTAGAACGTATTCCGATAGTTGATGCTTTTCTTATATGTATAGCTGGATGTATAGCTGGATGAGAAAGTATTTTGATCTTGATATTTTTCAATACTAATTAGTTAAACTAAAATAATTTTTAGTTTAAAATATTTTACCTTGGTCTACATATCTATATGATTTATATATTGAGTGCTAGTTGGCTTTTTTCAGTGACTAAAGTAAAACCTTTTCTCCCCTCAATGTCCGAATTAAAAGAATTTTCCTGAAATTTTGTGCATTCTTTTGACTTTGAGAAAATGAATGTTTTGGAACAGGGCATTAAGAATAAGTATAAGCGGATTGTATCCTTTTTCATATGAAGGAAAAAAGCATGGGGACAGAGGTGGAATTAGTGGGGAAATGGGTATTTAAGATTGTATCAAAGGCTTTTACGTTCCTGCCTGACGAAGAGCAGAAGTGTATTCGAAACGTTGGACTTGCTTCTGCGTCATGAGAAACGTGGGCCTCTTGCGTTATGAGAAGATAAGTTGGTGCAGTGGGCAGTCAGATCATCATATGCAAGCCATGTTATACATTCAGGATAGTTATAGTCGTGATAATTGTTATATTTTTGATTTTTAGATATTTCGGGTGTGATTATAAACAGTAACAGCCTGGTTGAGATTCTGACAGTACTGTAAGACCGATAATATACGTATAATTATACTCGTGACTATTGAAACAAAATAGTACCATCTAGACTATGCCTCTGCTATCGTGAGATATATTATTCAGGAAGTACATATGGAAACTATTTAGTTTTCTGATGCACGATTGCATATATTATAAAGTCTACAAAGAAATTTTTAACAGCATTTGCAAGTTGGTAGATATGCTAATATCATCTATTATCTTTTTCTCAGATCAATAGAAAATTAATTCAAGCCAATGTACTTTTACTGTATTGATCAGAACCATATTAGCGCGATGTTATCCTGGAGTTATTATTTTAAATGGACGTAAGATAGAATTGATGCTTAATTAACTGCAATTAGTGTGAACTTCGTATTCTGGTAAAAATCATTATAGACTGCTTGGAACATAATCACACGTTTCGTTTAAATTTAGTCTGTCGATTATTCAGCAATTGACTGAACAATTATTTGTAATATCGAAGTGAAATAATGGCTCATAATGTGCAAAAACTAGCAAGTAAAGTAATCATTTATCAGGATTAGAAAATTCTACTAGAAAGTACGTATTATGGAGAATTACCCAGATCCAAAAAATTACGAATAAAAACTCTTCAGAATTACCAAGTCTGTTTATTTACTAATTTATAGTGAAACAGTTGTACACTACTAGATTTTCCAAAAATAATACATTGGATGCCATGTATATATAAGTTAAGATATTCAAACCTGAAATTTCAAAAAAATTTTTTAAATTTACAAAATCCTAAGCTTTCACTGTAATTCAAAACAAATAATTAAGTTACTTATCTGTATATATAAGTCAAGTAAAAATAAATTGTTTGAAAGGACTCATAAAATCATAGAATTTGGGACTTCAGAAAATCATTTGTCTAGAAATTAACCTGCTAGATATCACGGATAACTGTCACTAATCAGGACCTGCTATGCACGCCCCGCGCTTTTCTTATTTTATTGGTAGAGGACTTTTCCATTGTAAATCGGTAGGGGAGTTTAATAATGTCAAGGTACAGGTGAAATTATAGAACAAAGCTCATTAATCTGCTTTTTTCCGCGTCACGTCAAATCGAATTTGTTTTCGTCCCCACCACCTACTCGGAGGTATCTCGATATAGTTGTTCGACAGATTCATTACCTTATTTCTGGTTGAAATCCTATGATTTTGTTTGGCATCTTTTAACTGATAATATAGAAATTAACTCGAATAATAAAATGATAAAATTAATAATAATAATCATTGAGTAATTACTTCGTGCAAGTAAAAAGATAACATTTAATATTTTCTGACAACTGGCGAACTTTGCCACTTGGTCAGTCTCAGTACATATATCGATACGTAACCACGGTTACGATATAATAGCGACATCCCACGGAGGCCAACGGCAGTAGAATTCTCGTCACAGAAAGAACAAAGTCAACCAGACACGTCGTCCATTCGACTGCCGCTTAAAATCAATCGCGAACAATCGTCGTTCGTCCGCTTGACTCAGGTCGGCCGAAACCGAAACGCGAGCATTGGGCAGGTCAGGTATGCGCTCCCGTATCCTCGCGCGTCAATCGCTTTTATTACATTTAATCGCCCGCCCGGCCATCGCGAATTTCGCATTAATCAGGCCACAGCGACGCCGAAGCTCGCGAATGCCGCAGCAGATCCGCACGGGGGGTCGAGGCGGGGTGGTGGGGGGGGGGGGTCAGCAGTCGTCGAAAAGCCGCAGGCCAATCGGCCCGGAGCTGCGGTGATCGCAACGGCGCATAATCCACTCCCCCCCCCTCAAGATACCTCTGATGCGTAATTATGCTCGGTAATTGAGGCATCGGTCCTACCACCCGTCCCCCTCCCTCCTCCCTTCCGCTGCTGATTCCAATTGAATTAACAGCCACGTGGCCAGAGCGCCTATGTGCAGCTCGTTCGAGAGGGGGGAGTGAGAGAGAGGTAGAGAGAGAGAGAGAGAGAGAGAAAGTTCCCCTGGCGTCCGGTAGGCCGACTCTCGGCCTTGCATCATCAAAGCGAGCGCGAAATGCCCGCGGAGGGCCCGTGGGGAGCAGCGAACGAACGCGAGGATTTTCACGCAGTGCGCGAGGCACGCGAGGAATTCGTTTGAGCCCGGAAGAGGAGCGGGGAGGCGACCAGATTGAACGCTCCGCGCTTTACTCCGTGCATGTATGGGCGAGGTGACGGAGGTGTATGAAAGGGGCAGGAGGGCTGGACGGAAAGTTGGAAGCTACGGCCGGGTGGGAGGGGGGGCGGAACGGTCGAGGCGGCTCAATTTGGCACGCGTGCCGAGTTGAGCCGCCTCGTGGCTCGCGTCGGTCGATTGTAAAATTATGGCCGAGGCGCCAGTACGAGCGTGGCCGATCGCGGTGCGTTTGCTGTTTAAATGTGGGAAGGACGGGTGGCAATGAGTACACGGAGCGATGAGTATTTTAGGAAGATCAGCGATCGAGTTTTGATTTTTCGTTCGACTGCGACCAGCCTTCGCGATGTAAGAGCTTTAAATGTTTTAGCTGGTCTTTTTAAATTTTACCTGTAGAGGCCCGATCCACAGTTAACCTAGCTTTCAGCTATTTACTAACTTTATTTTGAAAAATTCCTGTTTATTAGTGAAAAGTCCTATTTATGATACATAATTTTTTCTTAAATTGCTTTAATCCACATTGCGCTTTGTTATTGATGAAGAATATTAAGATTTAGACTAGATCAATTATTATTTTTTAATGATCTATAATTATATACAATTATTTACTCGAGGCTGTTATTCTAATCGAATGTTATTGTTTTACTGACCATCTGAAGAAATGTTACTGATTTACTGACAGTCCAATAGAAAATTAAGATTACTTCGTGAAACTAATTCAATCTGGAACAACGGAAAGATGTACATAGTAGGAAGAGAACAATCTGGAAGTCAGTAACGAGTTAAAATATCGATATTCGGGCATCTGATATTTTGTGAAGCATGTGTGACAATACTAAAGATTCCATACTTCATACTAAACTTTGAAATTGATGCCTTACGAGTTATTACACGTTAACAACGATATGTATGTTCTGTATGTTTTGTATATTTATGTCCAATTGACATTTTTTCATATAAATCCCTACTTTTGATCAGACTACCCGAGTGGAGAAATTCTGAAGTAAGAAGTAAATTCAAGCATACCCTTGCTCGGAATATATGTATTTTTAACAATCGTCAGTTGAAATTCAACCTCGTAACAGGGTGGCCATTTTTGACTTCCTTTGCATTCTGCATCTTTTGCCTTAAATATTTTACCCCATAATCACCGAGCCATTTCCTGCCGATAATGAAAATGATATGTATCTTGTAATGCTCGCTCGTTCACTTGTTTTACACGCGACAAATAATTATCTCGGGCATATTCACTGCGCGATCCACAATTGTAACGCAAAAATCCAACCATCGTGCAATTCCGCTGCGCATGCATATTAAACTTAGGTTGCCCTCTCCTTCCCTTCCCCCTTCTCCTCCGCCCGCGGAGCAGCATCGGGGTTTAATTTCTGTAGACTGTCGCCCGCCGTATACGGGCGAAATTTAACTAACCGAGCGGGCTTTCGACTGAATGCGACTCACTGGCTGCCGAGCGACAGCAGTTGCCGGTATAATTCCTGATTCCCAGGTAAAATAAGCAATTAATTCGAGCTGCACGTATCCGCGCGCGCGCGGGCAGAAATAATGAAAATAATAACGGGCGTTCGCCTGGGTAAGGGAGATAATGCGCGCGAGCGAGCGGCAGGTGGAGTGACTGTGTTGGGCCGAAAGAAAGAGAGAGAGAGAGAGAGAGAGAGAGAGAGAGAGAGAGAGAGAGAGAGAGAGAGAGAGGCGCTTGAATGATGCACCAATTGAAGACAATAGGGGTAACTTTTATATTATATTTCTAATATGTCGATTTTTGCATCTAAATGCAACATACGTCTTTAAGTTCATTAGTGTAAACAATAATTTCAAAACAGATTTTTATGTATATGTCCTATAGTATAGTATATAATATTTTATCTTGCGAATGTTTTAAAATCTTGTGATTGGTCAAAGGTTTTTGACATAACGTCGTAATAGTCAAAATTTGTCGAAAAAAAAACAAGAAAAAATTTATTAACACTTTTAGAATTAAAAATTAAAAAATTATTCTAGTATGGAATTTTAGTATAATTAATCATAATTGTTATAAATATTATTTTTAGCTTCTCATACAATAATTAATTGATAATCAAGTATAAAATCAATTATATTGATTAACTGTATTTAAGGAACGATACATCACTATCAATTACATCTCTATCAAGTTTATTAAAAATTAATTTGGATTTGCATTTTATGCATTATTAAACATCTTGTTTCCTTTTGTTAAAATGTTTTTCAATTTTTTACGCAATTCAATCATTTAAAACTCATTACCTGAATAGGCAGGCTAGATGCTGACTTCCATTAGTTCTTGGAATATGATGTTTTAAAACTCAATTTTGCAAATGCACCCACAATGATCGAAATAAAGATATAAGTACTAGTGCATCATTAGTATTTAGTTATAAGAGTTGGCTTAAGTAAGTAAGTTATAAGCGATGGTTGATTAAGCTACTGAATAGAATTTTCATAAATATGATTTTTTTATTATTAACAATTTTTTGTCAGTTTTGCAGTCTTTACACAACAGACGTCATAATTACATTTTTTAATTTTTAAAATTGATATCCCTAGTGCAGTTTCTCGTAGATCATCCGTTAACATTAGAATATTTAGACACAAGAGCTTCTAAAATGTTATTAATTGTAATTACTTATTCTGTGAATTTAATTTTATTGTTTTTAATAGAAAATTAAGGGAGATTATTTTGAATAATTAAAGCTTTTGAATTGACATTCATTTTTCATGTTTCAAGTTTTGAAGTTTTCATCAATTCAGGTTTATAATAAAATATATTATATTATTTACTGCTATTTAAATTATATTATTGTTGTACTCTACACAATTTTAATATTGTTATAAACTTTTTGTATTACTTAACGTAAATTTACTTACTAGATCAGAAAATAATATTGTAATAATAATATGTCTGTTTGTTTGCGAAATTTAGAAAAAATAACGAAAATTTCATGAAGATAAACTCAAATAGATCTAGAAATATGTTCGAAATATATTCAATAAAAGAACTACGCGATAAGTATTAAATGCTTTGAATCAAAGAGGTAAATTTTTCAAATTATTGATTTAACTTGGTTATCAATAGATCTCATGTATCAAATTATATGATTAAAGATCACTTATTGCTTTTATGATTCCAGAAAGATTATAATTATTCATTTCCTTTTTATTGAAGGAATGTAAGATAGAATAATACAAAATATGACAAAAGAGTAGAAATTTATACTTCCACATATTTTCCACAGATTTCACAACTTCCACAGATTTAAGTCCGAACGAGGCTTTAAAAATGGCGACTCAGAATGCGCCTCAACTTGAATGAGGAAAATAAAAAGAACAGCACCGATCAAATCTTAAAAGAGCATGTAGAAATTCAAAAATTTCAAGATTATAAAGAGTAAATTCAAGTATAATCCACAAATAAAATAGAAACAAGATTTCTTCTTATATGACTTTCTGGAAATTTTATATTGAAGAAAATTGTGATTTTGTGAAACATATACAAACCATTATTTGTGAATTAGCATTAAAGACCCCGGCTCTATACTCACAAACTTCTATAATGAATTTAATATCCAACTTTCGACAGGACAGATCAAATTTGTCATTTGTGAAAGTTATAATATTACTCCAGTAATGGCAGACACTTTCTTTATAATCAGTGAAATATGCACTTTAATGGTCCTGCAGTCGTTGAATGATGGTATTTAATATCTTCAGAATTCTTTATCAAACTACTACAATAAAGGCTAAGACTATGATATAGACGATATTGATTTTTAGAATAGGAAGAATATCACAAAGTTGATAAAAAATCTTATGTACACACTTTCAATAAGCTCTATATAAACGAGATAACAAAAAGAAACGATTGCACAAAAACTCGAGATGATTCTCCTCATGTGCACATTTCGTTCTTTTTCAAAGGTCTGACAGTTATGAATTTATTGACAGAAATAAACACGTCTTTGTAATTTGTACCTGCAATTCTACTGCAATATTTGTACACCGAGTATAATTATGACGCTTCCAATAACTTACTGAAATAATGTTGCGGTAAATACACGATAAAAAATTTACAAAATTCTGGCCCTTGGGTAAAATGAATTTTCTGTAATTCTTATATCGATTGAAAGAATAGAAAAATAGATAGAGTAATTGTACGGCTTCCAGGGATCGTGCAAGACTTAACATTCTCGTATCTGGAATTCGGTAACGCTAGCTGGACTCGAAGATGAATCCTAGTGCAGTTATAGACAATCTTATCAATTTTGACCAATCGTCCCTATATTTCTATACGGGACATAAGCAAGACGAAGAGATGACGGATGAAATTAAAAGATACTGTAAGAAAAAGCAGAGAAATATACGGAGTCAGCTCGTTTTTAATGAAAATACGGCATCAACATCTTCCCAACAGGACGATTTATTGCAAGTGAAAGCTTATCCAATATTCTCCTCAGACTTTGTAAATAGTTAAACGTGTATTTTTAAATTAGATTAAGAAAAAAATCATACTTCTACAGTATTTAAAATTATTTTACGGCTGATGAAGGATTATACAAAAAAGCAGGGCAATATGCCTATTGATAACTAAGTTAAATAAACAATGTCACATCGTACTTATTTGATCCGTTTAATTTATTAGATTTATCTTAATTATTTAAGAACCACGTTATCTTCGAAATAACTTTTTACGTTTACTTTAAGGAACCGAAATATTCAATAAAGAAACCTCCGTCCCTCCGTAAAAGGCAACAGCTCCTCGGCGTCGGGCACGATAAGATTTCCGTAAAATCGCGACAGTCTTTCCGATAATGAGCTCGCAGCTTTTCTCCCCCGCGCCCTCGTTCCATATCCCATGATCTCGGCGCAGGGGATCGGCGGAGCGTAAATATTAAGCGGGCAAGAGGAGTGGGAAGAAAAGGAAGGTATCGGGAACCGCCTCGTAAATCGAAGCCGAAAGCATCGAAAGAAAAAGAACGGCTAACGCGCGACTCGTAAAAGCTCGCGCCTCTACTGTATCATTAGCATACGGGGGTCTAGCTCGTTCACGGGGTGTGCCCGGGCGAGTGCTCCGCCCCGTCTCTCACAACCAGCGCGCGGTCGGTTCAAAAGTCGTCGCGAGTCTCATCTCGCTGACATGCTCGCTGCGCGCCGCGCGTCGTCGTCTAGAATTTCCGACGGGCCAGGAGAGTGGAAGGGGAGTCGGGCGGGGGGGGGAGTACCCGAGCGCGGTCTACTTATCGCCCTTGTCCCGGCCATTAAACCAGCTATCCCCTTACCGGCGCGCCCTCCTAGTCGACGTTTTCTTTCTTTTTGGAGCTCAGCCCATCCCCCCGTTCCCGCCCCTTCGCCTTATCATTCGGACGGACCGCCGCGTCCTCGTGTAACGTAACTTTATATACATGTATATATATATATATATATATATATATATATATATATAGGCGCGCTGGAATGGCAGGGACTTTTTTCCCAACCCACGGCCGCCCTCCTGTTTCTCTCGTTATTCTCTTAACGATGGGATTGCGCGCGGCCGCGGCGATGCGTCGAGCTCGCGGCGTCGCGGCGAACGCTCGTCGGCCCGCCGGTCTCCCCGGGTTTTGTGTTTCCACGACGCTCCCGCGCGGGAGATCGTAATTAAAAAAATTTAATTCTGTTTGTTGTTCGCCGTTATCCGGGCGAGCGGGGACGGAGTGTGGGGCGCGGCGGGCGGGGCCGGGGGGGGACTCCAAATGAAGTTTTACCGCCTGTGTATTTAGCGCGGAGCGCGCGGGCGCTCGGGGCCGCGAAAAAAAAAATTAATAATGAGGCGGCAGCCCGGAGATTCTGAGGAATTTATGCGAAAGATGCTTTTTGGAAATTTTACGTCGGAAACCGGAACTAGCGCTGGGAACAATAGCTGTTGAAATATATAAATATTTGCCGCGTGTTCTTATGCTCAGCATACTATAGCTTGCATATTTTCGCTTATACTCGTAACTTTATCTTGATATTTCGAATAACAGCCATTATTATTTTCATTAAAATGAATGGCGAACGAAAAACCTGTTTCTAAAAACCTCGTTAATAAATTCTTTATTATGAGAGCAAAAAATAAAATCTAAAAGTACACCTCGACCACATCAGAAGGCCAAATTAAATTATCAAAATAACGAAGTCTATTCCTTTAATTCTTTCATTTACAAAATACCATTTATATTTTTCGAATATGAAGTATCTCTTTATTCGGTGAATTTTCTTTATCGGCAAAAATGATTATATTTCTGCTTATTAACTATATCCAAATGATATTATTTTCCAGTAATTTGGTCATTGTTTCATTATAAAAGATAAGTTATCTGATGTTTTGCATGAGTAATTCCTTTTGTACGATGCATGAAAGGGACACTTCAATTATAAAGTGATTCGATTCGAATAGATATAAACATAAATGCAAATATATTAATAAAACACATTCAAGTTTAATTTATTTAGTGAACTTTCGTACATTTTTTTTATATTGCGAGCAGTCGTTTTTTTATGCGTACAGTAAACAAAAATGTTTAATTTTCAAGTTATTTTATTTTTTAATAGTATTTTTATTGTTTATTTTTTTCTCTGTAGGCCACATAGTTTATATCGTAAATAACAGATATCAGTTGTACTATGAACAAATCAATTTACATCTGCTCAGATTTTTTAATTTCAATTAAACGTGTATGGAGAAGTTCTTTTTAAGTTTCACATTTATGCTATTTAAGAACAGCACAGTTATTTGATACAATTGCAGAAATTTCATTATCAACTAGAAGACGCTAAATTACAAATATAGACAAAAGTGTTTTTCATTGCATTGCGCTACGTATGTTTGTATATTTATTTTTTCCAGTTTTTAAATCAGTAGAAGTTTTTTTCTTAGTTTTTTTTAGTTTTTTTCTAGTAAAGTAGAATTTTTATCTCAGTAGAAGTACCAAAAATAGTGATTAGAATATTAGTGGAATATTAAATTATCTCTACACCTATACACTAAGTATAGTACCAATTTAGAAATACAGAAGTGAAATATCTCCAAGTTTACAATTTATATCTTAAGTAGGCAAAAGTTATTCTTTGAGTTGATAAGTACCTAGCCTACAAATAAAAACACTAAAATTTTACAAAAAATCTCCTTTGAGTTGAATACACTTGGTCCAGCGGTATTCGAATTTTTTTCATTGGAAGAAATGACATTGAAAAAAATATTTTCTCTTAGTTTGCAAAATAGGCCTCGTAGTAGTGTATCCATGTTTCATCGACGGTCACTTAATGACGCATAAATTCTTTTGGATTGCAATTAAAGAGCTCCGACGACTGCTCTTAACTTGCGACACGTATGCTCTGGTTGTCTGTATGCAGCAAACCGGCACCCAACTTGCTGACACTTGTTTTCACACTCTCTCGAAAATAAAGTGTAGCTACGATTCGGCTAAAATTTGGCTGCCGGTGAGACTAGGTACGTGTTAAATGACCCACGTTTGTGGGGTTAAAGTTTGTGCGTTTAGGCAAGAAATATATATCAGAAATTCATTATAAAATTATAAATATGGAAGAAAATCGTAAAAAATTAGAAACCTTCGTTCAAGTAAAAAGGCAATTCTTATGCGAAAACCATGATTTATAAACGATCAGCTGAACGAGAAGGAAACAAGAACACCAATATTTTTTATCTTATATATATATATACACGTCGACAGAAAAAAACAGATGGAAGACTGGGAAAATATTTTAAAATGTGCCCTTCGACAAATTTGTTTAAAAAGATGCGCACTGTCGTGCTGTTTTCACCGACTGTCGTATATTCGGCTCGCCTCGATCGTTCGCCAAGTACGTTTCGTTCGATTCTCGGGCACTTATGAGCAAATTCCGTTCGAGCACCCGTTAACGAGATGACGAGGGATCTCCTCCCTCCACTCGGCCCGACCGCCGTACAGCGATTTGCTGGGAGAACGTGCTGTACACGAGACCGTGACGTTGTTACTTTACGAGTTACGTAATACTTGCGCCCTTCCCCCCCCCCATTCGCCGCGCGGCCCGTACCGCCTCGTCCGACAGCCGCTGGCGATGTAACCGTCGTGGAGGATCTAGTTTTGATGGATTTATTTACACGATGCATTTTGCATAGAGTGAAAACGAGGTGGGATCTGATTTTATCGGGCGCGAAGAAGCTTGGAATTGGAGGATTATTTATCGGATTACAGCAGATAATCATCTGATTCACTTGCATATTGAGGTAAAAGCTTCATATAATTTCATGTAGAACTTAATTTTCAAAGGAAGTCAACAGTGACCGGATAAACAATAACTTCCAGGCGGATTAAATACGCCAACTATGATGAAAAAACTTAACTTCTTTAGTGGAACTTTTTTTCATTACATTTATTTTTAATTTAATACTATATGCAATAGTATTTTTTCATGTCTTTATATATAGTAATTGAATATTTGACACTGTTATACACTTTCAATGCATGAATTCTTATATGATTATAATATATTATATCTTTTTACTAGTACAACAATATATTAGATTCTAAATTGATTTATAATTCTCCAATTTTTAATTATTCTACAAAAAAATTAAATTTACCTACAAAAAATTATATTAACAATAATAATATATCAAAATACTTTCGAAAAATTTCTTTCGAACAATATGTTTACATAATTAAATCCGATACATTAAAAATAAACTAATTTCAATTGAATAATTCTAGTTATTTTTTAAAGTAGCTCGAATGAACTGTAATTATATTGTCTTAATTTTATTTATTACTGTTTACATATTTCATTGAAGAATGACTTTAGGAAATAATTATACGTATGCAGTCAAAATTAATTTATCTGTAATTTATTGTAATTTTCATAGTTAATTATTTTAATTAATTTAAACATATTGTTTAAAAAAAATTCTATATATTTAGATAAATTAATCTCAGTGAATATATTTTTAGGTATGCTTTATAAATTTTTCTACCACGTAATGAAAAAATATACAAATTAATGAATTTATAACCTTAAAAATTATTGAATTAGTGAAGAGGAATCATGTAGCATAATGATAAATCTTAATGATCGTTTTTAATTAAACGAACCTGCATAAATCAATATAAATAATAATTGTTATGACAGGATGAATTCAATTTATTTATAGATAATAATTGTAACGTTTCAAATGTTTGCATCAGAAGAAATATTGCTAAAGCATAATTATTAAATTAAATATTATACAAATGATTAGATAAATAAATATGTGAGTCACTAATAATTGATCGTATATTTAAAAAGAGCTGTCCATTTTGACGTATTTATTTGGAGCTTATTATTAAAATATTCATTTTAAAAAATTCCTTACTTCTATGCAATAAACCTTTAAAATATTTGAGAGAGAGAGAGAGAGAGAGAGAGAGAGAGAGAGTATGTGTGTGTGTGTGTAAATCGAAGTCTTCAGAGCCATAACTGATGTCTGTAAAAGGGTGCTGTGCGGACGGCGTTTATAAAACATTTTTCGAAATTCGCCAGCAACGTATTTTTAAGATATAGTCCCATTGAATTTCTCAATCTGCAGCTGAAGCTTAATTCCAATTCGCTTACTAGAAATATTGATAGTTATAAAAGAAATTACCGTATTGCCTGTTCCTCCATTTCGAAAAAGCCGAAACGAAAAACCGGGAAGGCGAGTGGCGCGCTCGCGCTGAACGGAGCGATACCACGCTATATTCGTCGGAATATTACTCCGCGCGCGCGCCCGCGACCAGCGTTCAAGGTATAATGCGACGTCGTCGCGGGCTATATGCAGCGCGCCACCGGCAATAAACTAAAAGAACCAAAGAGTCCTTTACATGGGGGGGGGGGGTGACAGCAGTAGGCGAGGGAGTGGCCGTCGAAAGCTCTCGGGGATTTTTCGCTCCGGAGAGTTCTTCCTTCTCCGTGTCCTCACCCTCCGATATCCCTCTCTTTTTTTATCCAAGCTCTCCTCGCTCGATGAGCAAAAGTATACGATCTCCGTCAAAGTGAAGAGCTTCATTCGTCTCTCTCTCTCTCTCTACCGCCCCTATGAAGATAAGGGAGCGTCTTCGATATTCGAACGCTTATATCGAACTCGATAAGGCGGCGCGGCGCGCGAGAAGCACGAAAATTCAAAGTGTTTTAGTGCGCGGAAGGAAAGGGCATCGTTTTCCTTTTACGGTCGTAGCGGGGAAGAACGCGGGGCGGGGGGTTGAACGGGGAAAACTCTTCTACCTTGTTCTTCAGATTAACTTTGGACTATCACAATGCGGAATTAGATATAAAAATAAATGTCAACGTAACGTAATTTAATATACTGTATGGAGGAAATGAGATATATGTATAAAATATGAAAATCGCTCTGCGAAGTAAAGTAAACGCTTTCGTATTCCACGACCGAGGGAGGGAAAACTTATTGCGTAGGGATGAAAGTGCGCAGTGAAGACAAAGGAAGCTTGAGCAAAGCTCGCAATACACGAGCAAAGACGGAGGAGTAAAAATTTCACGGTCCCGCTCGAATGTGTGCGTCAAGGATACAAGTTTATTCGTAAATATTGTACTTCTTCGGTTGTGTCTCTCTTCGTTCTCTCTCTCTCTCTCTCTCTCTCCCTCTCATTCGTCGAGATCTGATGGAAGGGCAGACAAACAGAGTAGGCGTGTTTAAGTTATAATATATTTATATATTACGTCCTTTTAGAGCGCAGTCGGTTAGCAACCTTAGATATTTACTGCCCGGGCCATCAAAGACGACTCTCCGGTGGAATATTATTTTATTAAATTGTAAATACGTATAAAATTCTGCTTTTAAAGACCGCTTTGTATTTGCGAAAGTCTCGTTAAACGGGGCGGTTTTAACGCTCGACTTCAATAGTAGACGTTAAGTAGAGGCTATAAGAGCTCCGTTAAACAATTTAAAAGCTCGCGCAAGACAGAAACTGAAAACGCCCCTCGAAAATCATAAAAACCAACAAACACACACACACACACGTGTGTGTGTGTGTGTCTGTGTGCTTATATCACCGGAGCTTCGCACAGAATCGATAATATTCGCAATCCGGACTCGCTTCGATTCCTTCCGAGCGCGCCCCGGCGCAGTGCGACGTACGGATTGCCTCCGGGAATGTTGCGGTCGCGCGCGATTCTTCGCCGTGTACGAATCGTCGCCGAGACGACGACGACGAGCGGCGCTGGAGAGGCGTCGCACGCCCGCGAACATTGCCACGGGATCGGGGTGCACTTAATCGATCAGGGGCGTTTCTCCGTTTTGGTGTCGGTGGTCGGGGATGGGGGAAAGGGGGGACGTTTTCTCACTTTCGCGCCAAGGTTAGTTTTTTTTTTTTGGAAATTTCGTGATTGGTAACGGGGGGATGGGACCGAGCAACCGACACAAATTTATCGGCGCAAAAAGCATGTTTTACGTGGTTTCATTTTTCTGCGTGGGCAATAATTTTTTCTTGCGGCTTAGAAATTTTTATCGTGAATTTCACCATGTTTTACCATACGTCATTTCTTGTTTATTTACAATGGGAATGTACCGGTGGTACACATATTTTTAGTAATGAGTAAAAAGACCATTGATTACATATAATAAAAGTATTGCGTGTCGTTATGTCACTATTAACAATCTATAAAACTGTTTCTCGAAATATTAAAAATATAATCTTTTCATTAAAATGTGTGTAATAAATATTAATGCATACACGCAACATGGTAGGGACGAAAATAATTGTATTACCAAAAAGCCATGCCGTTTTTAAAAATTCGAATTAGAAACAATTTTTGTAATTCATCTAAAATAATTGTAATAAAAAAAGCCTCTTTACATGCCGTCTGAATATGCTTGTAATTCATTGTTTAAATTTTAATAATAATGTAAAAATTTTAATTATACGTAATATAAAATTAAATGAGGTACTGCTTCATTGTTTTATTAACCATTATTCATATTATATAATTCATAATGAAACATTAAAAATAAATAATAAATTTGTTTTCCGTTGGGTATGTACTCTCTTTTTAGTTTATAAATAATAAAGTTTCTATAATATCCCAAATATTATTGCTCTTAAATTACAACTCAAAATTTCAGCTCCAGAAAGAAAATAATACCAATTATCTTCACGTATTCATCCATCGTATTTCTAAACACCGAATTATCGTGGTTGAGCCGACAATACAATAATTAACTTTAATTAACAAAAACCGTTCGAGCTACCTTAAGGGCACATATTATAAAAATCCGACTAATAGCGTCTCTTCTTCAAAATTTTCTCCCAGTACTAAAGCTGCGTGCAAAAAAATCGATCTTACTTTTTCCAAAATATTACACGTCCAAAAATCTCCTAGAGCAGCATCGTCCGCGGATTTCGAAAGCTGGCCTTGTTGGGACCGTTTTCTCGTCCGCTGCATTTCTTGGATCTCTCTAGCAGGGAACCGGCCGGACTGGAGGAAACTTGTGAAATTCGATCGAGGATGGAAAACGCAGGAACTGAAATGAAATTGGATATCGGAGTGGGATGGATGACGGTGGATCCGTTCGCGCGCCGAGAAAACGGGGCCTCGGTCGGGCGGCGGCGCAAATCGATCTGAAAAGCCGTTGTTAATCAAGCCTCGCGCGGGGAATGAATGATTCCTCGTCCCATTTTTTTTCCTCTTGTACTTTCGTGTTTCGTCCTTGTCTCTGTCTGCATCTCTGGTTTTCCCCCGGCTCGCCCCGTTTTTTCTCTCCTTTCACCGTGCACAGACATCGGTATTTTGCACACACTAATTCTTCACCCTTTTCCCTTTGACGACGCGCTTGCCATTCTCCCGTCTTGGAGTTCTTTATTATTCTACCCTAGTTTTTTTAATTTCCCCTTTGCAGCTTTTTCCCGCCCTCTGTTTGTACTTTTGAAGCGCGCCTTTTCTGACGAAGGCTCTGTTCTTTGCATGTTTATTCATTACCAGGGTCTCTCTCGCACTAGTCAAAATTTGACGAAGGCTCTTTCAGCATTTTTTATTTAGATTTTTTGATCAGTATTACATATTGTTTAAAGCATTGAAATTTGCTATATATTTTTTGTCTTAAAAGAAAGAAAGAGACTTTCCCTCAATGACCTATCAAGTAAATTAGATGTACGTGTTATAAATGCGGGGATGTATAATTTGTTCAAAAAGCATGGATTTTCGAACCTAGGGTTCAGATTAGCTAGGACATAGTCATTAAAAAGCTAGCGAAATGAAATTTTTATTTTCTTTGAAGCACTTTGAAACGTAATTATGAATACTTGTCAATATGATTTTCACATGTATAATGCCAATTAGAGTAGGATAGCTCTTCGGTTTTGTTTTATTGGAACACGGTTCTTTTTTCATATTACCAAAAATTTTGAGAAAAATCGAATGTTGTAGCCTGGTATTCAATCCTGGATCTTATATAATATTAGAATTCGAATAAAATAGTATATCCGAAGCGCGGATCTTGGAATCGTGCAATGTCAAATATTGATTTTGAAATTTGAGTTTGAGAAGTAGGACTGGAGAATTAGGATCCGAGTCTGATTTTGAAATTGAAAAAAAAAATAAAAGAACTCGAGATAGTCTAGATTTTGAAACTATTGTTATAGTAATGTCTTGAGAGAAAGAGTTTGGGATTTAGAATTCAATCTTGAACCGAACGAGAATTGAATCTTGAACTTCAACATAACGATGTAGCATTGAGGAGGAATTAGAATTCGATTTTGATATTAACAAAAAGCAGAACTCATACTTATCTTCATTATGAAAAAAAACGTTATAGATACAAAAGTTTCTTTTAATAATCGAAGCCTTTATTTTTGGATTGAAATATATCTTCGATTCTATTCTATTTTATCAATTCATATGTTTGACCTTTTCTCTCTTCTACTTTTGCTACAAATTTTACCTTGCTTTTAAGGTTATATTTATTTGTATTAATTTATTGTAAATATAATTTATATTTTTTACTATACAACTTTCATATTTATGTTTATTAACAGTAAATTTACTAGAATTTATTTTTATAGCTTTTTTATCATAATCTCTATTAGGATTATCATTTTCATTGATATATTCTTTATTTTTTCTATAATATTCATTTAATTGATTTTTTAGATTTGTCGAAAAATGACATGGATTCATTGCTTATTTCTTTAGGTTACTTATTACTTAAGTTAAGTTCCTATTCGAAGTTTCTTTCAGCATTTTTATTATTAAAGTTAATTTTTTATTCTTCAAGCTATCATAATTAATTCTCTTCATACTTATTAAAATATAATTCAAAACTACGTCAGTTGATGTACAAAAAATAGGCTTCAAAATTAAACAGTTTCAGATATGTATTACAAAACATGTTTTCATTGTTACAATTTTTTTTTAATTTAGTTAGTATCAGTCACTGAAGTTATATTATACCTTATAGTTATCTCATAAATATTATAAAACTTTTCTTAGAACCTAGCTGTAGAGGTATGTTATTTAGAAAAATTGATTAATTTGGGATTTACTTTTGGGATGATTTATAAACTTTGACTGAAAGTACCTCAAAACAATGCGTAAATTATATCGTGTTTTTGTACAAACCGGGTATGGACCATTATAGTTTACATTCGTGAATTACCGTAAGCAACATAACGTAGCAAAATATGGTGTAGTAGATTCGTGTATAAATATTAGATTCTAGTAAATATTTTTTACTAGAGTTATATCTATTGACTCTGACTTTTGAACTAATTCAGCTAACGAAAATACAAAAAGAAGTTCAATCAAAGAAAATAACTATATTAAATATTGTACATATTATTCACATTTTTTATGTATAATACTTCAACGAATTTTTGAATAATAATGCATGATAGTCTCCACTGAGAAAATAATATATATTATATAATAATAAAAATATAAACTTTGAGGATAATACATGATAATATCTACTTTATGAATATATTTCGTATCACCTGCATGCAATTATGCTCGTTACCTTACTTCTACTACATCTTTTCGTATTCCTTATTAAATACAAGATCGAATTTTTGTCAACCTAGAATTCAATTAAAAATAGGAAAAAAGATGAATTCTTATTTTTCTTTATTCATTTTAAGTAATTACATTTATTTTCTTAATTATACAAATTTCTTCATTTGGAATAGAAGATTCTTTCTATATTGTAATTAGAAAACTACGCGTTCGATTTATTTATCCAACCAATTCAACTATTTTAATAAATTAGTTTTTTTGTTTCTCAATTGTAGCCTCACCGATCTGGCGGTCACGCTATTTCTTAATTACACCTAATTTTATAAGAGCTCTAGTGTGGTAAACTAAACTATAATTTCTTTTAGACTTCATTTGCTTTTACCATAAAGATCTCTTCCTTTTGCAATCATCTAGAGTGTCCATCTGGTTTTCATGACTCATTTCCGTACCCGTTAAATTTACTTGAAATTTCGTACTAAAGCGCAGCTTAAAAGATAATGGAATTAATTCAATCTTTCAATAATTTAATATAGTACACTTAAAGAATTTTTAAAATCTCGGTCTATATGCTTTAAAATACCAGAATGTTTATTTTAACAGCTAAACAGTAGTTCATTTTAATCACATATAAAAATAACTGAATTCATGAACGTGTTTAAGCAATTATATTTGAAGTTCGAATATACATTATGAATTATTTATGAATTATTATCTATCTTTTCCGAATTTTACTATAAGGAATTTTAACTTTATATTCCCCAAAATATTTTCATTGCACAAAATCGGAATTTTATTGTAAAGTTACTCTTTATCAAGGTTACGTGAGTTGAATTATGTGTTTGCTCAATTTAGTTACTGGAAATTATACTACTAAAATAATAATGGAATTCTATATATCGCATCAGATTTCATTAAAAATCCATTGATTAAATTGGAATTAAATAATCTACAGAAAATAATAGAATCCAATAAAAAGGCTCGTAGGATAAAATTAAAAAATACACAAATTCCTGAAAATTTGTAACTAGGTATTAGGTGTAACCTCTAACGAAAATAATGGAACTAAACTTTGAGACTTCTCACATGAATTGATTGGCCTCAATCATTATTGTAACAATGAAATTTTTTCATTCCTTGTTTTTATCCATTACCCATCTCATATTTGTCCATGTAATGCACTAAATATATCACATACGATTTACAGATCCGTATTCAATATTTTACATTATGCATATTGGGTATTTTATACGTCGGTCGTCGAGCTTAGATACTAACCGCGGTAAGTTTTTTTTTTTTTTTTTTTTTTAGCAACTTGCTCAAACGATCAGATCGATACGAGACCAGTACGTACACAGTCCCGACAAGACTAAAGTTTGCTCGGCGCCCCCCTCGGATTCGCTTAAGCAGACGCCGCCCAAGTGCAAATTTGCAAACGCGCGCGAGCCCAAGTTTTTGGCCGGTTTTGCCAACGTGTATGTGCCTCGATTTTCCATTGCTGGGGCGAGAAAACAGAAACTCGACGCGGCCAAAGTATATACCGAGGACCGGATCTCGAACTTTCCAAGTCGTATAACTGCCGACTAACGAAATTCTTTTACTTCGCCCCCCCCCCTGTTTGTTTGTTCCTCGTATAAAATCGTTCGACGCGAAGTAATTGTCGAATTGAATATATTGTTACTATCGAAGTGAATCTGTTATTATTATTATTATTATTATTATTATTATTTCATGTTTCAGTAGATATTAATTTAATAAGCGACAACATGTAAATAAAAAGTATACGTAGTCTTCAGACTTATTTATTATTGTATAGTGAATTCGTGAAATTTAAGCTGCTGCACGGCATCGTCAAAAAAACTTACTCAACGCGAATTAAAATTTAGAGGAACGAAATAATTGGAAATTTCCAAAATATTAGTCATACATTAGATTAAAAAAATATATTTGTGCATAATACATTTGTAAATTTTACGAGGAAATAACGTTTTAATTTAAGTTTTCTATCTGAATTATTATTTAATTATATTTAATGTTCTATTACAATTTAAGAAGTATAGAAGTTGTTTATAATGGAATTTTATATATTAAAGAAGAATTATTATAGATTATTATTATACGGAATTATTATACAGAAAGTCAGCGGAATGTATATAATTTAATTTAGTTTTATTTTTTCAGTTATTGAGATTTATTTCATTAGCGAATAAGTACGAATTTGAAATTCAGCAAATATTATTGAAATATACAATATAATACCTCGAGAGGTTTTGCATTTACATATAGATGTACATGTATCAACAAAAATTGGATTCCTAGTCGGGTCCGTACTAGCTTATTCCTAGTACGAGTAGATTCCTAGGCGAGTGCCGCTAGTCGGGGAATTTTTATAAGACGCTTTTGTAAGATACGTTAGTCAATTATATTATCGTTTACGATTAAATTTATTCACTGATAATAATGTTGAAGTTTTTATTTCTTTAAGTTCCTTGTTTTGTATTAATTAAATTTATATGAGTCATTGTAATAAAAGGTGCACGATGGGCTACGATCTAAACATATTACGTGAAAACTGCATTGAACTTGGCAAGCCAACGCCTAACCATTTCTTTATGCTACAATACTTATATTTGATTTTAATATGTTTCAACGCTCATTACACTTCACATACGCACTTGTCCTATAATGTATATTTACCGTTATATTTGCAGCGTGTATTTGTGCATTTTCCGTCCAATCGACTTACGTCCATCCGTGCGCCGAATTTCTTATACCGCCTCCATCTCCGAATCCGTATTACAATCACGGCTCGCAGGCCCCGAACATCCGCGGAAATTCGCTCCGCCCGGCCATTTCGCGCAAGGCTGCCGCGGGCTCATTACAAGTACGTCGGCCCATTAATTCCGCTGGGCAGCCAACCCCCTGCACCCCCGCTGCCCCAAACCCCATCATCCTCGCCCGTCCGACCGCCCGCCCGCCCGCAGCGATGAAATCATTCGCTCGAACGGGCTAATGACGCGCGCCGGTAAACGCGATTAATCGTCGTCGGCGGCGGTGGCGGCGGCGGCTGCCGAGAGTTGGCATTCGTCGATGCGGGAGGGTATACGGGGGAAAGGGGAGGGGGGGTCGAGGGCGTGACGAGGATTTTCAGGATCGATGGAGAAAGTGACGCTAAAATTAGAATTTCGACGCTTTTGGAATTTCTCCCTTCACGATCGCGCCATCAGTTTGAAAACTCGTTATCAGTAGTTCAGGGTCGCATTTTCATACGAGATTCGGGAGTATGATATTTGATGGAGATCGCGCTAAATGTAACCGTTCATTCGCTTATTTATTTATTGGTTCAATCGGTCGAAAAATCGGCACCAAGAAATGAGCAAACATCGAGCGCACAGCTGATTTTATACTCTTGATTACTGCCAACGCCCTGCGACCATTTCCATAAGACAGCGTCTACTTGAGCGCTTAGACCGTCATCAATTAAGTAAAAGTAACACATAGTTAAAAAATTACGAATGGTAGAAAACGGATGCTTAAGTTTTGTTTCTGGCAATATTCGGCCTTTTGAGCGCTTAAATCTGTAGAGGCACAATCGGATGGATTGGCCCTCTACCGTCTTTAGAGATACGACTGTCCTCGATTCTCGGTTATCCAATTTTTCACGTTACTATATTTGATGATTCGAGACGCTTTTCCAATAGTTCACAACGAGCAAGTTCATTATCGCTCCTTTAGCGTCTGATCAATTTCATTTCTCACCTCGACATAACTTGTAAAATTCTCACTCTATTCCAAAATTGCTCCTGTACCTTACTAGCCAGTTAAGATGTCTAGTCTGAGTGGTGCTGAGTGTCGAGTTATTGTACTGCCTTAAATTCTATAAGCCTTGTAATACAGTATTTGCGAGAATCCTGCCTTCATGTGTTTCAAGACAGCACCTTTTATACTTTTTATAGATTTTTTGCTAGTATCATTTTTTAAATGAATTTGTTACTTACATTTTATTATTACAATATATTATTTTATATTATTTTACATGACTTATCTCGCATCGTGTTTGGACCTAAGTCATAGTCAGTTTATCAGTCCATCAATCTCTTTCTAGTGCGATAGTGATTTTCATTCGGAATATCGTAAACTTCGAATATTCATTGCACATTGGGCAGAACTGACTTAAAAATTCTTTTTTCGCTTATCGATCGATTTTTGCCTTAAATTGTACAAAGAGCTGCCGTAAAAAAACGCGTAAAAATTTTTTTTTTCTTCCACATCCCAGTATTTAAAAGCCAATATTTACAGCACACAGTACTACAGATCCGCTCGTTTGTACCTTTTTCGCTTTGCACACATATCGCGCCGGATAAATATATGATGCGACAATGTAAAAAAATAAATAAATAAATAAAATAATAAAAGCCCTCCTCCAAACGCTCAAATATAAACAATGATTCGATAACGTACGACAGAACTGAAATGTAATTTCTCAACACGACGCCAACGTTGCGCATCGAACAATACGTAGCGGGCGGGCGCGTGTCCAGCATCGCGCGCGCGCGCGCGCGCATTCGCGTTGCTTTTACAACCGCCACGGCTATGGACACGTGCAGGTGCGATGGTGGAGCCGGGAGAGGGGGGGCGGAGGGTTCAGGCACAGGACAAGAGTGCAGGATTTTTATCGGCAATAAAAAGCCCCTTTTACGAGGGGCGGGGGGGGGGGGTGATGGGTCGGCAGCGTCGTCCCCGGGATTTTATACATGCGCGGTCCGAGAAAGCGGCGAAGCCCTGCCTGTCTGCCAGCCTGCAGCCGCCACCGATCGCCGTCAACATTTTTATGCTCACGATTATTTTGTATAGCCGGCGCGCGGCAGGGGCGGAGGAGGCGCGATAAGCACTTTTTAGCCAGGTCGAAGCGTTTCGGTACGTTGAGGGGGGAGGGGGAGAACGAGATCTTTTAGGAAGGGCCTCTCCCTCTCTCCTCTCTCTCTCTCTTTCTCTCGTTTTTGTGCCACTGCTCGCTATCACGCTCTTTTTTCTCTCTCTTCTCCCGTTATCAGGTTCGTTGGCTGGATTTTGCACGCGCGCGCTCACCCGCCCTCGCCGTGGTGAGTGCGTAATAAATTTTTTTTAATAAAATTGAGAACGGTTATTCATGCTCTTGTCGATAACAGAGGCTGGGATTTTTTTGCCTCCTTCCGCCGTCCCTCGGTTTTTATCCGTTTTTGTCTCTTTTTTGTCTCTTTTTTTTAGCTTTACAATAAAGAACGTGTCGGTGTGTGTCGTGGCAGAGAGGGAGAGAAAGAGGGAGAGCGAGAGAGAAAGAGCGCGCGTAGAAAGAGCACATCGTAAAGCCGCCGGAAATATTTGGCGTTTGATGTTAATGCTTGCCGCGCTCTAATGCCCAAGTGCCGGGGGATGGCATTCATGGCAAATATTGCCCAAGCACGAGCATTAAATTCAGGGGATGGAGAAAAAATACGCGTCTATTTTAGGGAGCCGAGTTATAAAAAGAATCCATTTGGATGATAGAGGACGACATACGTTTCGTCTCAGGGAGTCAAGTTTCTTTCTCGAAATTACTATTGGGCGCATTATCGACGATTTTCCTATTGTTTCGTCTATTTTTCGATTACGAAAGTTTATTTGTTGATAAACATTTTTGCTCTCGTACAGTTTCGTTTGATGGAATTTTCACAACGATTGTAATCAGTTGAGGAGCAAAGTAGACGAAGGCTTTAATTTTTTCAACAGAGACCTTGTTCTGTAGCTACAGCGAAATAAAATCCATTGTGGTCTATAAAGCTCGTATATGGAGCGCTATTAAAATATTAAACTCTCATTCCTTTAACTTGGACGAAATGTTTAATTTACGAACTAAAGTTAGCAACAATGGGGTAACATCGATTTTTCTATTTTACCGCTTTCCTTGCATTACTTGAAATTCGTTCGTTTCTTTACCACAGTATTATGCAAATTATACATTTCCATTTTGGATTTATGCATATAATCCGAGTTTAGATTCAATCTTCAGCGACCTAGTTCAGTAGTAAATACCTCGGAAAAAATGTATATATGGCAACGCTTGTTAGAATGCATTTAATTTGATTTTATGTGAGAAAATTTTGTAAACATTTGCATATTCTGATGTATGGTAGATTGTCCTAAAATTTAAAAAAGACTTGACTTACTGTACAATTTCAAAGCTATATTTAAATTTACAAGTTAACGTTACAATCTTTTTAACGTTACAAACGTTACGTTTACGTTACAATTTAAGCTTCTAACTTACAATTATTTTCATTAATTCATTAATTCTTTTCATTATTAATTTTACCATATGATCAAATTTGATTGAAATCAACCTTTCTTGACGTCTGTGTAAAATTTGAATGCCATATCTGCATTGTGTGTTTGTCAGCTGTTTGATTACGAGGCAAAAAGTTTGTCTGACGATATTTACTATGGAAAAAAGTTGATTAACGAGTTAGCTTGAAATTTTGTGTTTCAAATGGAATTGCGGCTACGGAATCGTTGAAAATGTTGCAGAAGTGTCTTGGGGAGTCTGCTTTATTTCGAACGCAAGTATTTAAGCCGCACAAAGCATTCAGTGAAGGTTGTAAAGTCGTCGAAAACTTGCCTCGTGCATGTTACACACCCATCTAAAATCAAGGTGATGCTCATCTTTTTTTTCGATTCCCATGGGGTGTTTCACCATGAATTCATTCCAGGTGATCAAATGGTTAATAAGGAGTACTACTTGGCTATTTTGAGGCATCTACCTGAAGCAATTCGTGGTAAATGACCGGATTTGTGGGCGGACAATTCATGATTTTTTCACCACGATAATGCGCAGTGGAATGTGCCGCGAGCATGATTGTCTCTGATTCTTTGGCCAAACACAAAATGAAAGTCATCGTTCAGCCACCGTATTCGCGAGATTTGGCTCCCTATGACTTTTTCCTCTTTCCGAAAAATTTTCCTCTTCCAAAAATCCGCTTTGAAGAACCATAGTTCATATCACCAGACGAATTTTTTACGTCGTAAACAAACAGCTGACAAAAACACACTAATGGAGATATGGCGCTCGAATTTCACACGGACATCAAGAAAGGGGAAAAAATTTTTAACGATTCTGTTTACGCGTGGCGTTTTAATGCACCAATCCGGGTCAAATTTGATTATATGATAATAAAAATACTTTGATTATTTGAAAATGATATTTATTGAAAACTATGTTAGTTTCTTGGGAGTTATTCTGATTCCAATTCAATTGTCATTGTATTAAAATGTATAAAATAAATGTAAATTAAGCAAAATTCTTTTCTTATAATTTTTTATACTACGAGTTTTATATTCTATAATAACGACCTTCTTCAAAATGTTAACAAATTAAAAATATCCCGCCCGAGCAGATTCTCCGCTTCTCCGATTAATCCGCGGAACAAATCATATAAGCTTCGATTATTTCTCGTTTTAACGACTTCTCATTCGAATTTCATCCAACAAAAGCGACATATAGCAATGCGAACGCGCAGTTTTACGACGGAGCGAATCGCAAGAAAGAGAGGCCATTGAAACCCGGAGCGGACGGACGGACGGACGACGGAGTCTCGGGATAAAGATTAACCGCTAGCCGTTACGTCTGTGGGCCGTGATACGCGCGGGGGATGTCGCGCCCGGATTATCGGATACGGCGCGAGGGATCCGGTCGGGGCGCGCCGCCTTTCGAGGCTGCAAACCGCCCCGCGGCCGACGGTGCGCAACCCTGTACGCGTCGGGATTAATGAGTTTTGCACGGGAGCGAGTCGGGAACTCGGCAAAAGTTCTTTTACTTTACTGGGAGTCGAAAGTTCTTTTTTTGTATGTTTGCTTTTTGCGCGTGTTTTGTTTTTTTTTTTTTTTTTTTTTTTGGAGAACTTTCGGGGCCGTACTTCGCGTAGTTGTTCGTTGGCCTTTCAGAGGCCTCCCTGAATTGCACTTTCGATCAGAGATTAGTTTCTTGAGTCGATTTTTAATCTGCGCAATTGGGTTTACAAAGCGGATTTTGCAAGCTGCAGCGAATAAAGTAATTTATTTTATTACGTTCAGAAAGTCATTAATAGATGGAGCAAAAATATATTTCATTTTGTTCAGGATAATCTCGAGCCAAGTAAATTATTAAGTAGAATAAATAAATTCTTTTCATTTATTCAGTTATTTATTAAAATTGAAATGCCTTATTAAGCATGTCACGGATGAACTTCATATACAATAAAGCCAGCGTACTGCAATTAGTAAATGCATTACACATTGATAGCTGTATTATTATTTAAGAATTAGCTGTTATAATCACAGAAACTACGCACTGATAACGCAATGAATTCAATCATAATATACTAGCCCTATAAGTGACCAAATAAAAGTGTTTATTTATATAGTTCATAAAAAATAAACGAAATTTATTTTCTGAAAAGGAAGGTAGTTGAAAAAGCGTCATTCACTTTTATGAACCAGCGTCAACTAGATATTTAAACAATGTAGATGTAAATTGGCAGTAAAGCAGTTTGAAATAGAGTATTTAGAGCAGGTTTGTTTGCTATCGTTTAACGCAGTTGAAGTATTATTGTAAAATTTATAAAACAGTTTTTAAATGATCCATATGATGTTCCGGAAATGGAAAAACATTCCAGTTATGCTTGAGTCTAGTTAAAGAAGTCTTTGCAAAGCTACTTATATCTTCGTATAGCACTGCGGGACTGACTGATTCATTAGGAAACGGTACGATTACAGAAAAGAAAATAAATTTGAAGGAAGCTAGTAAAACTTAAATATAAGTCGATTAATTAAATATCCATCTATAATTTGAAACGTTCAAGCAGAATTATAGATATAAAATGTTTGATTTTTGTAAAATATGACAATACTGATCGTTAAAGCTGTGCATACTATTACTTTTTATAAAAGTTACATAAGGCCAGAATCTGTGCTGAAAATTTTCCACTTTTGAATTAGACGTATTCGCAAATAGGATTTAGTTAGATTCGATGATTTAAATTATTCAAGAGGCGCCAGTTAGGCGCCAAAGCGAAAAAAAAACTTCGACCTTCGAACAACGTCCGATATTCACTCCGTCGTCGGATCAGATATCGTGGCGATAAAAGCCCGAAATATTTCCCGGGACATTTTCTGGAATTGTCCACTTTGCGGAACATCGATCCGGCTGGTTTGTCGAGCTCAATATTGCCGAGCGATGTACCGACCCCTCCCCGCTCCCCTCCGCGCCACCTCCGCGAATCTCCGCAGGAACTTGATCTCGCCGTACTCGAGGGGCTGCCGGCGCTGCGCGTGAGGAGGGGGGGCGGGGATGATCGGGCGGGACAAGAAGTCGGGTAAAAGTTTCGCGACGACCCAACGCGAGACCATCGACTCACAGTCGGCCCGGCCGGCGGGCCTTCCAAGAAACTTCGGGGGCGCGACCGACGCGCGCCCTAATCGAATTCCGGGCGCGCCTTTTGGTACTGCCCGGCACAGTATCGCCGGTGGAAATTGGAAAAACCCTTTTCGAGTCGAACAGCAGAAGGGGTCGGAGGCAGGGACCGAGCGGGGGCAGGGAGAGTTGCTGAGCTTTATTCGCGCCATTTGTCTTGTGGCTTTTTTGCGCGCCCGAAGCGCGAACGGCTTTTGTTTTCACGAGAGAGAGATATAGAGAGAGAGAGAGAGAGAGAGAGAGAGAGAGAGAGAGAGAGAGCTCCGACATCGGCCGGTTCCCGTTCATTGACTTTTTCTCCCCCGTTTTCGGCTCGACCGTGGAGTGGCCTTTTATTTTTGCTCCGCCCGTTGGGACTGAGTAGCAAGGAATATTTATCGAGAAGTTAGGATTTATCTGCATTGTAGTTTTTTTTTATTTCTGTAAGAAGTATCCGTATTATCATAGAATTGTCAGAAATATGTGATTGTAGTCGTCGAGATCCTGCGATGATCGTCTTATTGATTTTGCTAACAAACAAATAAAACAAGATAAGTAAACATATAAATGCAATATTCGAAATTAGAAAAATACTTATAAATTCAATCTCTTACTTATACATATTATTCAGCAGAACATTATTTTTACAATTAAGTTTATAATAATGTATAAAAAATTTTATTATTTCTGTTTTGAATAAATTTAAGAATATATGTCATTTTCTGGATAAAATATTCTAATTTTATGTATTTTTGTAATGGTATAAATTGAATTTCTATGCTTCAGAAAGTGAACCACAAAATATTTCTGTATTGAGTTGTTTTTTTTTGTAATGCAGCTGAACTGTTTGATAAATTTTTTAATTGAGGATCGAAAATTACGGATGTACGTGTTTATAAGTATTCCTGCGAATATACACGTATAACAATTATTAATTTATCATTTTCAAAAATGAAATCGATTATTTATTTAATAATATATACTGATAAATTCTGGTTTTTGAGAAAATGTTTGAACTAGAAAAGATGTGAATTAATATTATAGATTTTTATCACTTATCAATTCTTAGTCAAATATACTTTTAAAATACATGTTTGTCTATAAAACGAAAATAACTAGTAATTAGATCGTAAAATTTGTACTTCCAAAATAATAAGTATTAAACAAAATAATAAATAATAAGTAAAATCCTTGTTAAATTTTAGAAAAGCATTGACAGGAGAACGTTAACTAAAGTCGAAATAGGCTGAAAGTTCTTTATGTATGAAGTATATATGTATTCGACCAAAATTAAGGCGGAATTGCCCCAGATTTGACATATTTGCACGAGTAAACTTATGCCGACAAAACAATGCGTATTTAACTGAGCTTGTGGTGTAAATATTTAATAAATTTAATATTTAATTATATTTCATTTTTGATAATTTTATTAGACGTACAGTGTCTCACAACAGTAACAGAAAAAATCCCGGTCGCCACTCGCCGCTCGGCCTTTTAAAGCCCGCACTCTCCCCTCCCCCGTCGCTACAGAGTGGGGAGGGCGGTACAATTTTCGGTCGAATCACAGAAAAAACATTGGCGCGCGCATTTTGCGATCGCGCTATTCTTGCTCGCCGCTGCAGCGCGGTAAAGTTTCGGCCCTATCGTATGTGGCCGTTGACGCGCGCATTATCGAAACCGCGCTCTGCAGGTCTACTTTGACGAAGACGAGGCGGGATGTTTCCTTCTTCCGCACAATGGCGAATAGCGCGCGCTCTCTTTCGCGGACAACGTTCTCTTTTTATTTTTCTCGGTGGCGAACAGGCAAGGCGGGAAACATGCGTTTCTGAGTCAAATTTATCTAGTTCATTGAATACATTGTGTTTGTATACATTTACATATAAATTTGTATTCGGCTTGTATTAAGAAACAAGCCGCTACAGAGCTTATAAATAGCTTTCTGTTTTACGCAAAAATGACGCCACGTTGCGAAATAGATGTATTATAAGCGTCTCGATGCTACTTCCTCAGGTTAGTTGATTCGACACATCCAATTTTATTAAAGTATAGATAGACTAAAATACAGAGAGAGAGGGAGAGAGAGAGAGAAAGAGAGAGAGAGAGCGAGGGAGAGTGATAGAGAGAGGGGGGCCAGCGAGAGAAGCAATTTGAGATAATGTACATTATATATTATTATATATTATATTTAATTTACATAATCTACTTTATATTTTGTATTCATGATTCAAAATTTTATATTTATATGTAATAATTTTAAAAATATTATGGAAAGTATTAATTACTTTTAAAAGACAAATTCTGCTTTCGATTATTCTAAGCGAATAAATTTCTGTAACTTTTAATTTATAAATAAAACTTTTGGTTTTTCGAATAGATCTAATAGATCGAGTTTCAAGCACTGCGGTGCGATGCGTGTTTTATCCAAGTAAAAATCATCCCTCTAAAGCAGTTTTATTGCCTTAAATAACGCGTTGGTTCTCGTTTACCTGCTTTCGCCCTTTATTTATTTGTTTGTTTTGCTTCTTTTTGCTAAAAGTTTAGTATACACTATTTTAAAGCTTATATACTTCGACGCGAACGCAACGGCAGCTTAGCCAAACAGCGTTGGGCAACGCGCGGCGAAAGTGCGCGAAATAACTCTTAAGTGGAATCGCTTCTCTAATTGCAACTCTCCTAAATTAACGCGATGATTTTTTTTTTCTTTTTTTTTTTTTTCGTAACGCGACGTCAAAGGGAAACGTGAAGTTTGCGGCGCCCGCGCAGAGCAAACGAAAGAGATGAGAAAAAAAATCGTCAAAGAAGAACGTAGTGACGACAAAGTTAAAAGGCGGTAGTGGTAGTGGTGAAGGTGGTGATGGTATAGTACGGGGCAAAAGACCCGTGGAAGTCGAGAAGCTCGCGTTAATAAACGAAGCGTCCCGAGATCATAAAGTGAGAGAGAAAGAGAGAGAGAGAGAGAGAGAGTGAGAGGGCGGGGTTGCAACTGCTTGGGCCCTCGAGAGTTGCGTTCGTGCGCGCGACCAACTTACTCGTGAACTTTGGCACGACTGTCGGCTTATGACTTTGAGCTACTGGTGCAACGAGACAGGAAAGAAGAGAGAGAGAGAGGAAGGGGGAACGAGAGAGTGAGAAAGAACACGACACAGTCGTGCAGAGGATTTACAGAGGAACCTTTTTGTTCCGGTTCAAAGGGCTTTTTTATAGGCTGGTACGTTGACTTGTTTTTTGGCTTCGGACGATGGTAACGACAAATAAATATCGGAGTCCTATTGATCAGGATTTTTCGGCTATTCAAGACGAAGAATGCTTAGTAGACGCGACTGTCTTCACTATTTTCCAGGTTTTGTAGAACAAGAGAAGTATTTTTAACAAGGTTGGCTTCCCGTTAGCTCTTCATGTTAATCATTTTATTAAGTTTTCGTTTTTAATAATGACAATGTTAAATGTACTTCGTGATAGAATTTTGCAAGGAATGAAGACTGTTTCTCTTTTAACGATTTTATTTCTTAGTTCTTATGCTGCTTAAATAGTTTTTGATCGAGAAACGGTCGTGAGAATGAATATTTACATATATAAATGGATCGCTATTGTACGAAGTTGAATTTTTTGAAGCGAATGGCGTACCAGTGAGTCAGTAGAAACATCTGGATATAGTCGGCCCTGAATTAAAGTACTACTGAAAAGAGATGATTTTTTTACTGAAATTTAAAAAATTAAGTCTACTATAAGTTAATTTAAAATTAATTATTAAAATTAATTAAATTTAATTTTACTAAAAGTTAAAAAATTAAATGATGATTGAAGTTTCGAAGAATCTGTACAATTAGTTATAGCGCATTAGTGCATTTCTGACTCGTACTTCCTGACGTACAATTGTCCCTAAAAATTCTTGGTAGCCCATACGAAATCAAAAAATTCTCCGTTCATGTAGAGCTAAATGTGACAGATTGCGCGGTGTTCTCGTTCTTTTTAAACGATATATCAGAGAAGAAATTTTTATAGGAATCATATATACGAGTTTTGATAAATCAAATATAAATCAAACAACGGATAATTCGGCCTCAAGCAATATTTAAAACTCTGAATCGTGTCCAAATTCAGTCTTATTTATTTTGAAAATGTGGAAATCATTTTTCTCTTTTTTAAAAATCAATTGAATGCCTTTTTATTTGATTAATTCGGATTTGATTAAAGAAATTCAAATTTCCATTACCCGCTAATAATAGATATTATCGACAAATAGATCAAAAAGCATGAGAATGGAAGCAAACAATGGCGGGGAAGTGGCGATAAAACGAACGAGAGAAAAGTAAAAGTGTCGAGTGGAGGAGGGCGAAGTATATAGGAACAGCGAAGACGGAGGCGCCGAGACGTAATGGTGCACTTGCGAACAAACTAATTTGCGAACAAAGATTCGATTGACTTTGGTAGAAGGGCGGCTGGGAGACGGGGAGGCGGAGACGGCGAGCAAGTTACCACTTTTAGAAGGCCATTGTCTTCTACCGTTAGTTCTTCCGCAATCGCAATTACAACAGCCTTGCGATGGTCTTCTACTTTTTTTTTTCTTCGTAACTACGTAATTACAGTTATTTTTATGTCGCTCGTGGAATGGAAATAGAGCCGCGGGGGTTAACCGCGGAACAGCATTTCAAATCTAGCTGCGCGAACGGTTTTGGTAGTTGAATGGATGGCGGGAGCGTTGAAATGAGAAAACATTTTCACGCGGCGATATTTTCGGAGCACCTGCTGCCTTTATGATTCACACGAGGTTGTTTAAACTCTGCAAGTGGGTATGAAATGTATTGAAATGTTTTGAAAAAATGAATAATATTTTTCAATATTTATCCGTGGCGATTTTAATTAAAGATTTTTAGTCAATTTAGTTATTTTATTTATTAAAATCTTAAAATCGCGATTCGTGACCTTAAAAACCCACTGGATATAAGGTATAGAAAAATACAGTACTTTATTTATTTATTTATTCTTATAATTTTGACGGATTATACTTACTTCTGAGCTACGACACTTATAGCTGAGTAGGTGACAAAATAATTTATTTATAAAATATACCACGAAGTAACTCTTTCTTCCAACAAATAAATATGAAAGAATAAAACATACAATATTATTAATTAATCTGAAATGTTTCTAGTCTATCAAGGTACTTACGTAAATGTTTGATTTTGTCATGGAATGACAGTAATTTCTACTGCGGTCAATACAAATTTCATCTCGATCATTTTCTTTCTACTATATCGATGATTTTATGAACAATAAATTTTTCAATTTAATTAATAATATTCTATGTTTTATTCTTTCGTTTTTCACACGCTAAAGCATCAAAAAGCATACTGGAATATACGCTTCACCGATGAAAGCATATACCAATAATATGACCATAACTTATTATAGAAAAATCATGTACGATCATACCAAAATGGATTTTGGAACTAGTACTAAAACTATATCATTGCTAAAATACAATTAGAAAATTGTATGTAGCTCTCATATCTTCAAAAATAAGCAGAAGCTCCATTTTTTAAGTAGCCAACCTAAAATATTTGAAAATCAGAAACCACGGCAGGATTCGGATTCTACTTGTCTATTTTACCATTATTACGAAATTATTATTAAAACCTTCTCCACTTGTTTAACATAAACATTATACAGACCTATTATCAGTGACAGTATTATTTTTCAGATAATCTATGACAAAATATAATATTGGACATAATTTCCACAACATTAGAAATACATAATTGCTATAGAAAAAATGAAAAAATATAAGTTTACTCTCCAAGAAACATATTGTCAGAGAAAGAGAGAGAGAGAGAGAGAGAGAGAGGGAGGGAGGGAGAGAGAGAGTGAGCGAGCGGGCGAGACAGGGGAAGCGAGGAAAGGGGGAAATATTCCAGAAAAGCGAATGGCCGGATCTGGAGAGGCTCGTGCGTCAAGAGTGAGGAATGGTTCACGGCAAGCAAAACGTTAATGTCGGAAGATGAGATTTTCAGGGGGCGGAGCAATTGAAATTGCAAATCCGATATGTATGTTCGGCGGAGCAGAATTTAGAACGGCTGCAAGCTGCACTCGAATGATAATAATCCGATGGTAATCGTACGGAAGATTCAAAAAGGAGATTGATCCATAAGAAACGACTCGGTCAGCTCTGTTTGCAATTATTTCTATAAAATTCATTAAAAAATTTTATTTATATACATATCTATATGAGTGTTAAATCCGAATTCCCGGCCATTTTATTATATATTTGACAATTGAGAATCTTGTTAGTATTTTTGAATATCATTTCGATTATATGCCTTTTATAAAATATACGTGATGATAATTTAACATAAATATGCGTAATATCATTTCAATATAACTGTTGTATGAAACTGGAAAGCCTGAATAATAATGCCGAAAACCTTTGTCAAAACTCAAATTTCATTTTTCTTCGTCCTTCGGGCCTTTTAATGCTAAGGAACGATTCATAAAATTGGAGAGGTCGAGACGGTCCGGCGCCTTTCCCGTAAGTAATTATAAATAGAACAGCGAGAAGCGGAAAAAGAGATATGTAAAATAAACAACGTGAACGTCATACGAACGGACTATGAAAACAAACCTCGAACATCTACGGAAGAAACAAAAATAATTTACAATACAAGTATCTTTCGTTCTCAACATTAAGTATGAATAATTTCATTTTTAATTAATTTCATATAAACGAGCATCAGAACATAAATCCGCGTATACTTTATATTCTGAAATCTACTTATTAGCCAGCTATTACATCCGTGCACACGTGCGATTAATTTATTTACTCAATAAGCAGATTTGAGCGAGCGCCTGATTAGAGGCACTCATAACGTATGGATAGCATGTCGATAATCGATAAGTTCCAGCGAGCGGAAGGGAGGCATATAGATCGATAGGTAGAGATAGAGAGACAGTGATTGAGCACACGAGGCCGAGTCCTAGTCCGAGAATACGAGATTCCAAAGCTATAGCTGCGCAATCCCTCGCGATATAAGTGGGGGGGGGGCGTCGTTACGAAGCGAGGCGCAACATTGAAGTAAAACGCGAGAGCCGATGATGGGCGCGTCCACGGAGAAACGTCCCTCGAGCTCGAAAGCAGACACCAAAACATCGCGGGGACAATGTAAGATGATTGACGTACCGGCGCGAAACGATGCCTCGAGATTGGGAGCTGAGAAAAGAGGCGAGCATTTTCGCGGGTAAAAGTCGTTTGAAATCGAGGATAAATTCATAAATTCGTGTGGCTTTATTCCACGACGACCTATAAGAGCGAAAGTAAGAGTACGATGAACAATAGAGCGGGAAATACCTTAGCAAATTAAGTCGCGAATAATTTGTACAAAAGCATGCTTGAGGGTGACTTGTTACAATGTACTACAGGCATCTCTATCTATGCGTCATCGTTTTATAACATAGTGTGAAAATATCAATCTACAACCTCACCGATTAATTTATCTCGATAAATTTTTATTCCACCTTCCTTCGGTTATCAGTCGTGCTCAGGTAAAATTCTTAATCAGTTTCTAATCGCCATCATTGCTGAAAGTGCCTTCCCCACAATCCAGTTTTGTATCTATTTTAAAACTAAGTTTTTTATACTTGTCGGAATTATCATCGTCTAGATTAAACTTCTTTATTTCTATGGTCTCGCGACTAATAAGATAGAAAGTACAATTATAATTTCAAAAATACTTTTTGTCTTACGCATGTATTTCTGAACGACAGTCTAGAAGTTAATATTTAGCGAACGTTATTGTATCGATTGTATATTACCGATACTTTAAGCCTTAACAATATATTATTCTTTTCTAGAACTACAGTTGTCGTCTGTATGAAAAGGTGAATTAATGCGCCGCTTCACAAGTTGAGCCGCGATTTCTGAGTTTGAGTATCTGCAGATTTTTAGACAGTCCTGTTTCGTCGCAAACGTATACAGCTTGCCTACGCTATTTCTGTCACGGTACGTCTTGATGCATCAAGCTCACTGCCAGAGCGCGTGCAATGTCGGAAAAATTCAAATATGAAATATGCTTTCTGATGTTGGCTGTCAGGAGCATGCTAAATGTCATTGAAATTCATTTCAAAAAATTGCAGATATGTTATTTAAATTCCATTTTCCTCTATCTCTCCTTCTCTCGTTGACTCCTTGTGTATGCATGTATTAAGTAATGCATTCTTTGTATTAAGAATTTGTTATGATTAAAAATTTATTCAGTAATTTGTATAGTAATTTATCTTATTTCCTAGTTCAATAAATGCTTTTTATTTATTAATACAATATAGAAATTTATTAATACAATTTTCGGTTAATTATTTAACAATAATACGTAATCATTAGGAGTTCGTTCAACAAATGAAGAAATCTTAGTAAGAACTCAACATCGATTTTATAAATTTTATTATTCCTTCCAATTTGACTATACATGTTTAGAACCAATTGAAATGAAGGATTTTCCAAAAACAAGCTAAAACTACAAAAAAGTGTCAGTCATTTATTTACCTCGAATCATTTAGCTCAATTAAAAATTCTTTGATCTCACAAAGTAGATGCTAATTGAACAAGGTATTTAATATAATATACAGTAAGAAAGAATGTTTAAAATATAAATGAAGATTTGGTATTCCTACGTATGCGAACGGGACAATATGACTGATATTAGTGTCCACAAATTTAGTGGAATGAAACAAAAAATAAAAAAAAATTAATGAACAAAATGTTTTCCAATTTCCCATTTCCTATTAAAAAATTTACGTATCTGCTATAAAATATAAAATATAATAATGCAATTCAAATTCCAATATATATTTTTATATTTTCATTTTAAATATTTCCAATTCTTACGATACATTTCATCGTTACACATTTTTTTTTTTTTTGACCATCCACCGATTGTAAGCAGCGAAAACCGATAATTTAAACGCGTGCGTGTAAACTTCATGTCCGCATCCCCGTCCCTCGTCCCAGAACACTTTATTTGCCCGTTATTCGGAACTGAATCATCCCGCGTGGCCAAACAGACGGGCGGCGACAATCGAGGCCGCGCGCCGCCGCGCTTGTTTTGAATTCCGCGATCGCTCGGTGATTTTAGGGCGCCGGGACGGAATGGCAAAAAAAAACAAAAAAAAACAAAAATAAAAAACAAAAGAAACGAAACAAAACATCGAGGGTGGCGCGCGAATACGGGACGGCCGAGCGGCTGAGCGGCGGAGCGGTAGGGAGAGTGGCAAATTCGAGGCTCATCGGGCAGTTTCTCGCCCTCGCGCGCTCGTTTCGCTCGCCTCGGGTATTAATTTTGTTTTGTTTCGTCGGGGCAAATAAGCGGAGGGCGTTAATTGCGTATACGCGCGCGCGTTGCGCGCAAGGGCTCTGGCGATAAATAAAAAAAAGAAAGCGCTGGAGTAAATTTCGGCGGCGCTCGCGTTCAAAGAGGGGTGGGGACGGGATGGAGAAAAAACATAGGAGCGGCTAGAGAACTGTGCAAAAGATGAATGGAGCGCGACTGTCTGACGGCGTGAAATTCACGTGCTAGCGTGTAATTTCGAGCTTGTTTTTGTTTTCTTTTCCATCTCACTCACGCACCCCTATCTCTCTCTCTCTCTCTCTCTCTCTCTCACCGCCCTCTGCAACCTATTATATTTCCTCACTGGATAGCTATACGTAATTGCAAACGGGCGAAGTTATTGGATTATATTTAAATTAAAAAAGAAACACAGCTGATTCTGTGCGCGGCTGGCGACGCGTATTATAGAAACCGAGAGCGCGCTTGTAATGATATGCGGGCTTGTTATTTTAACCGGAGAGCCAGGATTTCATTGGCGCACTGCCGAAATGTACAAAGCCGTCTCCTCGTTAAATCGAATAAAGCGTAATCCGCTTTATCGTTTTCGTGCATTACAGCCATCAAGCTGGAAAAACAATTATTTTAAATTATCTCATTTTACGCCACGGTCGTCAGATATAGAAAATATATTTCGGAAATGGTAATCGATACATAATTTGAGAGTCCCCAGCGAATCGCAAGGCTCGGTATTTCCTGTATAAGGCGAGCGGCAGAAGTGCACGCTATTCGTGTCCGATGGTATAAATTTGATGAATTTCTCAAAATTACAAATTTATAATGATATTATGAATATTATATAGTAAATGCAAAATAATTTAATAATGCGAAGGTTACTCGCCTTTTCCATATAATTATAAGCTGGATAATGATATTTTATCTCGTTATGATTGTGTGTCTAGTATTTATTCTATGTTTGATAGCTACTGCAATTTCTCATAACAGCTGGTTTAGTCAATATGGTTTATTATTAAGCAAACCAATTCGGTGGTTTGTCGAGAAGAATTTATCATTTTGAAAATGTCAAAGCAGTTCTACAGGAATTGGATCATATAATAGCTCCTGTGTAAGTCCTTACAGCAATTCAATTACATCATGATAGTTCTTATTTGAGAAGGGTAAATTTTGTTCAAAATAAGATTTCACGTCTTGTGTCGTATCAAAAAATATACTTAATTTAAGTAGCACGATCATAATTCCGAGAATATGGTATTTTTCGGATTTTTATGAAGTATTAGGTCTTGAATATTTGAATCTATCCTATTTCAGCATGTGTGTTTTTAAAATTCCACATAGTATTAGTGATGTGGAAGTATTAGTAGTAGGTGAAATAAAAAGAACTTTATTAATGCAATAACATTGTTTATGAACATTTCTTATGATTAATGCTAATTGTAATGAAACTTATAGTATTGCATATAATAGCAAATACAGGAATCTTTGAACTATTAGGAAACTACTATGTTAAGTTACGCTATCTTATAAGATGTAAGCATTCGCTTTATAACATCGTAATATATAAATAATGATCCCAGATTTATTTTATGGTTTTTCTCTACTTATTAGGCATACATTTAGTTTCACGAATTTCATAAAATTTTTTTTTATTTGTTACAGCGAAATAAAAAATAAGTCGTTTTTAAAAAAATCTGAACAATTTTTTCTTTTATTATAAGTCTCTATAAAATTAAATCCTGGACACTGCAGAAATGTTTTCAATATTAAAATACATTGATTGTTACGGGCTGATTTATATTTTGTAATATTTGTATTTAATTGTACCGTTTATTATTAAAATATAAGCTTTAGATATATAGGTTTAAGTTTTCACAAGGCGAAACGTAATATAATTTGGGCAATAGTTATAATCACTGATAAGTTTGTAAATGTTTTATTTATTTATATGGAAGTGAATATTACTACAACATGATACAAAATATAATCTTAAGATACGTATCTATGTAGTGTTAAGATTGAATTATTATAATAAAATCAATTCGTGAAATTGAAGCCGAGGTCGGTATAGTTATAAGAACTGTCTGTATTGGGATGTTATTACTCGGTGCGACTAAAATTATGAATAAAGTCGACTGATAATTATTGGATATTAGTCGCAAACAGATTTATATAATATAATATTATGAAACTTTAAAAATTAATGTTATGATAGAGATGTTATTCTAGAATTATTGTATTACAAATCATGATTTTAATGATGATTTAAATATTACACAATAGTTTAAAATTATATTCGATTATTTTCTAAACCGAGGAAAAAAAACTTGCATTCATTATTTGAAAAGCAAGTCATCGAAATTTCTATAATTTATTATAGTTTTTATGTACGAATTTATTTAGATCTATATAGTTAAAGTAGAAAATACACATTCGAATGTAGTAAGCATTTTTTAACTATATAAACAATAACATCTCTAGTGTCTTTGTAATAATCAGTGCTGCGACTGGAAAATTTCATATTTTCTACAGTGAATGGATGTATGTAATTGAGAGATTCGGTGCCGTGCCCGTAAAACGTAGATTTTCGAAATCTGTACTTTCTTTGGCATGCATATGTTAGGTGGAATATATGACTATTTTCGAAAGCTGTCGAACTCTATCAAAACATAAAATAAAATTCACTGAGTTCACGGAACCTACGATTAGTGGGAGTCGATTAGTGGGAGCCGAGACTATAAAAATACGAACGTGTTTATTCGAGTCATTATTATTTCGCTGGCTTCGCTAAGATGCGTTAGTATATAATTTATATATTTCACCATTCTTAAAAATCGTTGGTTATAAAAAAAATTGAAGTTTTTATTTCAAAGTCCATTAATTTGATAATATAGCTTAATAATAAATTACAAGAAATTTAATTTTCTCAAAAAAATTTATGAAAATTAATTTCGAAAATAAACTAAATAAGCTTTGTATTTAAAAAAATTTTCAACATTTACTATGTGAATTTTCATAATAGAATTAAGGGGAAAGAATTCCGTTGGATATTTAGATATGCCACTGTTCATTGATAAACGGTGTAACTTGATAATGCTAGTTTTCTTTACTTCATACTGACAAATAAAATTTCTACATAGCCTATTCAAATTATGATATAAAAATACTTTGTATTCTGTTATTTTATCAAGTAACATTACTCGAATATTGTCGAGTATAACAATGTAACTTGTTACGTTGAAAAAATCAAACATTTATATTAAAAATTTTGTTTATACAATTAAAAATACGAATCTTACATTTATCAAATATAATTCAATACATTCAATTTATCAAGTATATTATTTTTTGTTTTTGTATATTTATTTTCTCCTTCAGATCTCACTACTAATGAATAGACAAACAAATCAATCCATAATGCGGAACCAATGAAATCCCCAACCGGGCTGGAATTTCGAATTTGCCCTCATTTTCACAATATGCCAATACTGAATAAGAATATCGTTATCCAGGTAACGTAATTTACGTCTGATCGAACATCGACAGAGATCACTTGCGGGGACAGAGAGAAAAACAGGGAGACCTGTCGACCGCATAGGCAATAGTGGACGGGGGGAAGAAACACGGAGATTCGCCAAGTTAAAAAAGATTCTCGCCAATCGATAGAGCGAGCCCCACAGTATTAGAACAGAGAGAGAGAGAGAGAGAGAGAGAGAGAGAGAGAGGGGGGCGAGCGAAATTGGCCCGTGTTCAAATGTCCGCACAGTGGCCGGCGTGTGGGTATGGGTGAAAGCACTGAAGCGACCCCCGGGCGTATTAGAGCCAAATATTAACATACGTCGGTTACTCCCGGAACCCTCGACCTCTCCCCTCGTTCGCTCTTTCTTCCTCTTCCCCTATATCTCTCTCTCTCTCTCTATCTCTCCCTCTTCCTCCTCCTCTCGTCTGCCCTCTCCACCTCTCGACTCTCGTTCGCGGCAGCCCCCTCACGTTTATGCTTTTGATAATGACAGAGCGAATGATATATGTAAATTAGATAAAATTTATCGGTAGTTTTGCGAGCGGTGGCGGCGCGTTCGCCCGCTCCCGTCGGAGAATTAATGGGAGATGATAAATTTTATGGTTTATCCGCGGTAATAAACGAAAAGTGAAGCGGGCGTTTTTTTTTCGGCGGGGGAGGGGGGAGGGATAGAGAGCAGGGGCGGCCGAGAAGAGGGCTCTCTTAACTTTCTTCATTTATTCACGAAGTTTACGGCTTTCATTTTAGACCTGGAATTTTCGAAGGCAAACTACTCGTTGCCCTCGTCTAGTATAACTATAGAGTTCTTTTATTTTTATCGTATTAAGTTTTTATATATTAATACGTATAAAGAAAGTATTTCTATTGGAAATTACTACTACTTTAACTTATCGATAACCTGAATTTTTATCCGTGTAATGGATTATTTCTTCTAATACCGGATATAGTGGAGAATAAAACTTTTTAAACTTTTGACAATTTGCAATGAATTTATTCTAATTATAAAAAAAATAGAGAAGAAATAGAGAGATTTCAGAATTTTAGCGCAAAATAAGGAAACAGTTGGCGGAAGGAAAAAAAATTTTTAAAATCATTTTTAGGTGACAATATCATCTCCTTTGCTATATAGTATAACCTACCCTCGTATACTATTTTTACAACTTAACATAGTAAATATAAGAAATCTGCTAGGTTAGCCACGCCTCGTAAGTTTTACGCGATATAAAAGCTCGCGAATCTTAAACGGACAGTATTCTACTCGTTTATAACTTTGTAAGAAAAAGCAAAAAAAAAAATTCATTAAAAGCTTTGCGAAACTTTATAAAAAGTTTCTTCCTTTAATAGATAGTTTGACGACTCTCCTACTTTTGTCCATGAAAGATTTTTACATTTTACTTCTCCATCTTTGAACACAGTGAAATGTGAAAACAGCTTTGGTAATAATTTTTGATAATAATTTGGTCGTTTTCTAGTACGAATCTGTATAAAACTGATTATTTCGTAAATAATAATTTTTCGTATAAAATCATGAAAGAAACATGAAATAAATCCTATAAAGTTCGCAAGTGTTCCATAATTATTCTTGGTTTCACTCTTCGATTGTTTGCGCGGAAAATTATACTTAAAAAATTCTTCGCGTGCGTTTTACTTTCTTTGTTGATTCCGTTGAATAGAACCATAAAGAAATTTTTCATAAAGCAATCAATCAATCCATCAATCAATCAAGCAATCAATCTCTCTTTCTCGCTCATTCATTTCCTAAAACACAACGTGTAGATAATAAAGATTATATGTCTGTCTATCTATCTAATCAATTTCTCCATTCCTCTGTTCTTCTCTCTTCTATTTCCCATTCTTGCATACTCAGAAAATGTTCTGAATGCATTTAAATCGCATAAAAAACTAATTTTTCCCGAAATTAATGGATGAATATTTAATTTTAAAAAACGGTCGACATAATCCACATTCGAAATCTATATGTGCACTTCAATCTTCATGTTATACTTATGAATTGAAATAGACGTTACCTGTCATTTCACATTATTTTTAGCACAATGGCTATTCATAAAAGGGGGATAAAGTTTTGTACATAAAAAATATACGGTGAACATTCGGAGATACTCGTTCAGTTAGTATGAGGAAGTCGTACGATGGATCGCGTATATTTTACTTAGAAGATGCATCTCCATCTAAGAAAATAAGAGTTATGTGGTTTCTATTAAAACTCAACATTTAGCGTTTTTTCAGCATATTAACAATAATTTTCCACATGTTTTCTATTCTTGCTAAATAATACACAAAATCAAAAAAAAGTGGTAAAAACATGAAAAGTTATCGTTTTTTCTACCGTGAGTATCTCCTGTCCATTTCATTATGATGTTCGTCACATTTTTTTTTAAATTTAACAAAAAAACAAAAAAAAATCAAATCAAGAACCATCAATTTGCTTGATGCTACCACCCTATTGAAACGACAATGTTAGTCCACCCATCCGCCTATGGGGAATCTTTTTCTCACCGGAACAACGAGGAACACGAGATCTTCCGGCAGAAATACGAAGAAAAAAGACGTACAGCCTCGCCGATCTATCCATCATCTACCCGCCCTCTCTATCTCCGCCCTGTCTCTCTTTCTCTATTCGTCCTTGCTTTACAGCCGCCTGTATAATTTGCCCAAGCGCGGCAGCCGATCAAGATCGAGCTACTCCATATAGTGGTCGGTCCGTCTCGCGAGCAAGGCGAGGGATGGGGCGGGAGGTGCTTGACTGATGATCAACACCGTCTCCACTCTCTGTCTCTCTCTCTCGCTCTCTCTCTCTTTCAACCCCCTTCTACCGCTCGGATTTACGAGCGAGTCCCGTAGCAGGTCTCTCTCGGCACGCACGGTTAGGCGGATGGGAGGGCGGGAGGGATCGCGCGCGGGCGCATCTGCGCCTCCGTGCCCCTGTAAACGCGTATCCTGGTAAATCAACCGGGCGACGCGCGGTGCCGGTATCTGCTTTCTATGCGACACAGTCGGCCGGACGTTCTTCCCCCGTTGATTTTCTCTTTTTATTCGATATTTTATACTCAGGCCCGCCCCAACGCAGCCCCCCCCCATCTCTCTATTTTCAGGACTGGGCACGACGGCTGTATAGGAACTGCCGAGATAACTTCTTTATAGCCGTCGCGCTGAAGCGGATTTACGTTTTGGGCCGGTCGTGAATGTCACTTTTGTGCTCGAGCCGTTTGGAAGTTCAAAAATGCGAGGACGAGAGAACGCGCTGGCGTTCTTTCCTGCTCGACTGGTCGCTGCTGCCTTAAGATTAACTTTAGAATAATTTTGACTTATCTAAATATTATCTGATCACCGGTTCAGAAGCATTTCACTGGCTTTTGGGGTGGGATATGCACAAAATGAAATAGAACTTTATGTTAAAAAGGACGATACATTTGATTTTTAATTGCTTTCCTAAAATTCATATTCCAAAGGTTCGGAAAAGTAAAACAATCTTGATAAATCCGTATCAGAAACCATATCTGTTGAATAATACTTTAGGCTTTTTAACAAATAAAAGAAATTTTTTCCCCATTTATAGATGATTTAGAAAGCTAAAAATTTTTTTTAAAACGATATTATTAATTATACTTAATTAATATAGAAAATTTTTTTGGAACTTGAAACTTGAACGTATAATATGCTTAAACAAGCTAAGTAAAGCAAAAGTTAGAGGATAAATCGTAAGCAAGGATTCGAATTTTAAAAATTGTATTAGACGAAAATGTTTGTGCCGATTTTACAAAATGAAATCGATTTATGGAGAACATGAAGTATGAAATAACGTGGAGCTTCATAATTCTACCGAATTGTCTTTGTTTCATACTCGTTTAATTAGGCACATTTCAATGAACATTTCTTTACCAACTAACAGATATTTCATGATGAAATTGCTTCTAAAACGATATCTGAAAGTTTATGCTGTTTACATTAATTTCCACTACAAATAAAAAAATTAGATCAGATACCGAGGTTGGGAATAATATTGGCCATCCGCCAATTATATATTACAATTGTGGAAGAACGCGACAAGACATTCCTTGTCGAATAATTCCTATATATTACTCTGGATTCGTGAATAAACAGATCTCGTATTTTAATTACATAATTTGCATAATTACCCCGGGGTAATTGGCAGCGAACGTTTTATATATTTTTCATTCTCAGGTCATATCTTTCTCGCTTCTCGCGTAATCCTGCAATTAATTTGCAGATCCAGGTCTGCGGGATCGTTAGGTTTGTCACATAAATAAATTCCCTCCAATAATTTACACGCTTTCGAAATTAAATGTCCAAAACAACATAAATCAAGCACGTTTTATCGAAAATGTTGGGATGCTTTTTACACATTTACAAAACTATTTTCATTGTTTTTTTTGAGCTCAAAATGATAGAAGTATTGAGTACTTTTTCAAATAATGGTAAATATGGAACGATACGAGCAGACGATAAACCATTTTTTCAAAGCTACAAAAAGTCTATTTTTTTTACAAAAACTGAATGAAATTTTAATTGTTATATTCTGCAAAGCATAAGCCGTAACATTGTGTAGACGTTAAAAATATAAAAATAATAATTTTAAAATTGTCAGTGAGTAAAAAGTTGAAAAAATAAGGGTCTGTTGTTGTTTGCACGAGTGTGCTAATAGCTCAAGTATTACTATAAATAAAAATGAAAAAAAATCAACAAATTTGTTTTTCGCACACGACTCTCTTATTTAATTTATATCAATACATTCCACTAATTGTAAGATACAATTGATCCTCATATAAGGTATACTAAATAATAATAAATTTGGGGAATATAAGCATGTGTATAGTATGTGCATAAAATATGAATTAGGGATATTAGAAGTCATCCTTTATTAAGTATTTCATTTAACTATAAAATTTTTAATCTTAGAATATTCATGTATAAATTATTTTTCAACGATTCATTTCTTTACAAGACACTGATTTTAATCAGAAAGTCTACTAATGGAAAAATTATTAACTTTTTAATTACGAAAAACGTTCGCAATTATTCATAAATTTAAAAATACTTTTCCACGGTCAATAATCCTTCGAACTCTCTGATTTTAAATTCGACAAAATTATCATTTTTCCGCTTCATTTAAATTTAATATTAAGTTTACTTACTATTCGATTTCTCAAGCCCTATAGAGTTGAAATCTTGATGAAGAATTTTTAAATATGCCGGCCCCGTTTATTTTTCATTCGAACACAGTAGCGATATTTTTTTAAAAAGTATAAACATAAACATATAACATATATATATATATATATATATATATATATATATATATATATATAAGTTAATATTATCAGTCTTTTGATCAGCTTATTATTTATATTTTTTTAAATAACTTCGTGCCACGGAGGTAAAGCGCTGGATTATTCCGCTCATATCTAGTCGGTATTGATTTCGGGATTATGCGTGCACCCACATTTCGTAAGCAGTAAATACATTTCTATATTTGCACTATTATTAGTCGCTATAATGTATTATTAGAGATCGTTCTAGTTATTATATTTATTATATTCAAGAATATATCAGTTATTACAAAGAATATTAATTTATATAAATGATAAAGAAAAGATTCTTTAGAAGGTTTGTTGCTCACGGAAAGTGAATTTGACTAGAAACTTTATTACCAGGTGCACGGTATTAAAAACTTTGCCTGCAACTGGCTTAGCTCAATGTTTGTATTAACGTAGTATAATGTATGTTATATATATTGTTTATTCATAGTATTATGTGCTAATTTCATATACGGTATTTCAGGAATTGTATATTATTATAATTAGATTCTGTATCAAATATTTTAACAGTATCCTCATTATAATTATAGCCATATGTATTAGGAATTATTGAAACAATAGAATGATGTTATTTCTTTGCCTAAATCTAATTTTCTAAAAGGTATCTGCTGTGTACTCTTAAGTACACTGTTGTATACAATTAATACCTCATTAGAGATTCACTAATCCTTCTTATGAATATGTGAAATAGTTTCTATATTACATTTTTTAAATACTTTAAACATTTCAAGTAAAAGTATCATCTTTCACGTAACGAGAAATCTGATTGCTCGCAAGCACGGCTATAACTTTCATTTTTCCTCATTAATTACGAATACATTTACGAATAAAATTCTCATTTTAGTAATTTGAGATAGATATAAAGATTAATATAATTGATTTTATCATGACGATTATATATTTTTGGAATTGATCAAACTAATTTTTTTTATTAAAATCTTAGAATTGATCGCAAGCTCGGATAACCCTTAGAACATAAAATATAAAACGCGAATCCTATTTTTATGATAACAGTGTAGCAATGATGCGAAATTGTAGTTTTCGAAAGTTTTGATGCTTACTGTAATAAAGAATTGCGAGAGCAGCAGCGAGAGAGAGAGAGAGAGAGAGAGAGAGAGAGAGACAGCCGGCTAGGACATAAAGAACAAACGGAAAAGGCAGAAGAAAAATAATGACAGAAAGTTAAACGGAAAATCTGAGAGAGAGGAAGAGAATGTAAGAGGGAGCGAGAGAGAGAAAGAGAGAGAGAGAGAGAGAGGCCATGCCCTCGCAAGCGTGCACACATGCCCGCTCGAAATACCACCGTTACTCGCGCGCCACACGGCTGCCCTGCGCGCAAAAGTTTCGCGGAGATACATATTTTCCCGACGTCGACGAGCGACAAACTCGCGCGCGAACAGTTTCCCTTCCGCTCCACGGCAAATTTGAGCCGCGAATCCGAGAAGGCTCCGTTGGAAGGGGGCCGAGGGCCCCCCCTCCACCCTCCGCTCGTTTTTTACCACCGCCCCTCCCACCCCGCCGAATAAATTATGGCCGCTGGGAGTCGCGGGGCGTTCTCGTGTAGCGGCCTGGCTCTGCGACGTTCCCGCATAAATCCCCACCCCCCCCTCCCGCCACCCGAACTCACCAGCGGCAGGGTCGGAGATGATACCGATCCGGCGCGCCCGCGCCGCGCGACAGTTTTCTTCCGTTCGCGGGCTCGCGCCCCGAGGCCAGCTTGAGATACAGCGCGGTGGTATTTCATCGGGTCGGCGGGCGCGCACGGCGAGGCCGGAAAATATTTTCCGAAAGGTATATATATATATACATACATACATACATATATATATATATATATATATATATATATATATATATATATACAACTTTATTTATACATAGACTACGAATTGGATGTTCATCCATGGTCCATGGGATTTTTTGATCATTCATGGTACTTGAGGCGAGTCCGGCGCGCATCATGGGAAATGGTTGGTGTACCGATTAGCAACGTACAGAGGTGGTGTGTCAATTCTTTGCCCACGTGGTCTATCAGAGAAAGAGACCGAGGCAGACAGAGCGAGAGAACGGGAGAGAGAGAGAGAGAGAGAGAGAGAGAGAGAGACAGAGGGAGCGATAGAGACCTACGAATGCTCTATCGCTACATCTTTATTTTCTTTCTATTTTGTTTCTCTGCGAAAAGCGAAAAGTTTCCTAGAAATAAGTGGAATTTTGCTCAATTTCTCTCTACATCAGTGTTGGTATTTTCCAGCGGTGGCAGAATATCATCGCTTTTCTTTTCTATTTTTTTTATACTAATTGAGTGTCAAATTTTGTTTTATTCAAATTAATGATATTAAATTTTCTCTCCATGAATGTCGATTTCGTATTTGAATATGATTCGGGCAGCTCATCGAATGATCGGCAGCTCTTTAAAACTTATGAATCTTATCAAGTATAAATTTATTATCATGGTTTGTCGAAGGCAAATATTTCGATAATCTTTTTTGTGAAAAAGTGAAACTTTATTTCAGAAATATGCTCTAGTTTATTTTATATTCAGCGTATTAATGAAACATAACTATTCAATTTCTACATTATAAGAAATTTTTTTATTATTATTTAACTTATTCCTAAGGTAATATTGACTCGAAAATTTTCTCAAACCTCAAGAATTCTTCAGATTAGAGTCGCTTATAAAATAATAAAGAATGTCGAGACACGAGGCGAGCTTTGTCACGCGCGAGTGGAGTACGAAACGTCCACGGAACGAGACTGGCGTTGCAAGAAGTCGAGCCGAAGCGAAGAGTACGAGGCCAAGGATGAATAATGGGGTGGCAATGAATTAAAGCGATGGCAAATACAGCAGAGGCGGAAGAAATCCGGATCAAAATTAGGGTTAGGTCCGAGAGCTCGAAAGATTCCTGGATTCGTGTGCGCAAATTGCTTTCGACGAGCGTTCAGCGAACGCGGAAGTCAATTTTCTCAGAGTTAGCTCATCCCTGATTTTTTCCCCAAGCTGTTTCTCATCCTTTCTCCCGGTACATCCATAGCGCCCGCTATTTCACTCACAATCAACTATCGTCCAACGCTTCCTAATGCAAATATTAGGAATTTTGTTGGTTGTCCATGATTAAAATAAGTAATTTAATTAATTGTTATAAAAAGTATATCATCATCTTTGGAAATCTAATTATTAGGAAAAATTCATTTGGATTATATAATTTTAAGAAATTTTAAATTGTTATTGATAAAGAAAACATTCTAGTTTGCATTTGTCTTCTACTGCGATTCATCAATTTAAATGTGCAATATAACGTTTTTTTATTATGATATTGTAGAAGTTTCTGTACAATTAACATAATGCGTAGTCGTTAAAATATTAATAACTTCTAATTAGTGCCTGCGGAAGGTAGAAGATTCGCTACCGAAACATAGCACAATTAATTAAATTATTAATTTTACTCATTCGCATCGAACAAACTTCCTAAAATTAGTATACGTTATGAGTGAAATAATCAAGAAAAATAATTTACTTTATAGTGAACTTTTTCGAAGATTCGATGTGATATATAAGAAATGGTAAATATATGTTGAAGAACATATATTTACAAACCGCAGGGTTAATTCTTTTTATACGGAAGCTTTAACTTTAATCTTGAGCCCGTTTCAAAAAACTCAAGATATTTATTTGCATAAGAAATATTTGAGCAGATTTTTGTCGTAAATATATATATATATATATATATATATATATATATATATATATATATATATATATATGAATATATGTATGTATGTATATAATATTGATTATCCATAAAACAGCTGGTTTTCAAATCAATGGATTCCCCGTATAAACTGTAACAGCGTCGAAAAGCTGCTATATAAAAATACCAAAGTAGCGAGCATAGCAAAGGGCGGGGAGAACAAAGAGGCCCGTGGAACGAGGTCAGCATTGCGAAAAGACGGCGGAACAAGTGGCGAGGTCGGTTAAGCGAGGGGAAAAGTGCGCCGAGAGCGAGAGAGAGAGAGAGAGAGAGAGATAGAGGGAGAGAGGGCGCGCGAAAGGGATGGGAACGGCATGGCCAGGTGATAAGGAGAGAGAGGGGAAAGACAAAGGGCGGACGGGGAAAAAACCAGGCCAAAAGTGGGGTGAGAGATGGACCAAAGCGAGAGCGCCTGCGTAAACAGAACGGCAACGGCGCCACGCTGTCCCGAATTTGCATTTCCTCTCACGACTCGTATTATATATACGTCGGGCCCGCGCGCGCGCATACCCATGCCCAGACACACCCACACACACACACACAACTACAATTCATGGGTAGACGTTTATTGCACGGGAGGGACCCTTCTACGTTCTCTCACTCCTTTTCCGTCCTTTTCCGTTGGAGCGGGGGAGGGTGGATTTTGCGCGTGCGCATTCGTACCCACCTTTTATCGCGATACGAATATATATATATATATATATATATATATAGAAAATACAGAGGAAACATCTGGGATAGTAGAGGGAGGACGACGAATAAATCCGGCGAGAGAGCAATGCGGGCAGAGTCGATCGCGGTTTGGAAGTGGGTATAAGGTGGACGACGTCCGGTAAGAAGTAGCTCGTTGTTGCGTCGCGGACGGTGGGCAGGGAGGGCGTGCGGAAGAGGCACTCGGCGAGAGCAATCGAAAGAGCGAGTGAGATTATTGAGATATATTGTAGTGGCAGTCGTTGGCTCGGCCGTGAGATGTGGGTAGTTGGGGGGGGGAGGGGGTGAAAGCTTTATACCTACCGAGACAAGACTGCTCTCTCAAGGATCCCGCTTCGATTCCCAGTCGGGTAGAAATTTTCGCAGGCGCATTTAACGCAAATTTTTCACTGGATGCACGGTGTCGGAAAATTATTTATTGATCCTTAGACGAATAAATATTAATGAGTGTAAATATAAGCAAAGAATATTAAAAAATGAAACATAAAAAATTGCGTGTATTATGTAAGTCTTTAGGTACTTCTCTCATAACTCACGGAGTGGTAATTTAAGTTAAAGCCAAAAGGCCAAGATAGGGACGAACTGTAAGATATAGACAGATAGGGCAGTGCTAATGTGTAAAATTTTCCGATTAAGTATAAGCTTAGGCGTATATCTATTACATTGATAATAGTAATTTTGAAACTTTCAATTACGTTCTAAATGGTAATGAACATTTTGAATTGCCAAATATAAATCTTTAATTTCAACTTTGATAATTGGAATAATTCGAGAATATTTATAATAATGTAACAACAATTGCTTCGTGAATAATACATTTTATAAGTTTTTTTATCATTTCATTTGAAATATGCACATCTAGTAATATTGAATGTAATCTTTCCGAATATAATAACTCATAAGGAAATGGAAAAAGTCAACTGTGATTATACTTATGGTTATTACTTTTTATATTTTTATTTTCGTCAATTGAGCCCTTCAATTGATAATAATTAATACCCTTTATAAATTTGAATTATACGAATTATGATATAATTATATCTCACTTGAAATTCAGGTTTCCTGAAAATTGTTGTTTGATGGCTAACCTGAAAAAGTAACGAAAAGTTCGATTAGATTATAATTAAATGGATTAATATGCAAGATGAATATTAAATATTTGAAATACTCGATAAGGATGTAAAGAGTAAGCGAGCAGATATCTATAATGAAATCGAGAAATGCAACAGTATTATTTTATTTTTTCTGCATTGCAAGATAAAATATCTTCTATTATTATCTGAAAAAATAAACCGAGACATATTTTTCCGACAAAATATTTCTGTATAATAGAATAATGTTAACATCAGCACAACTACGAAAAATAATCTGAAAAGTTTCATTCCTTCAATTGGACGCTCTATTTCACATCCTAATACTCCGCTATATATTTTATTCAAAATTCCTTTTTCAACTAACTCAAGCATTAAACTTTATTTACGGAAAAAAATCGACGAGCTCTCCACTCGCCGGAGAGATAAATATTTCGGACGTAAAAAACTTTTTACGAGATATAAAAAGCAAATAGAGACGCGACGACATATACAATTTAATTAAACTCATACACGCATCCCGGCAGTTTATATTTTGTATATGAAAAAATATACAATGAGGAGACAAATAGTCTAGGAGGACAAGTCTAGACGTCGCCGACGTTTCATATTTCGAAAGCCGTAAAAACTTTCCTTGCGTCGTACAGTTAGTCGACTTTCGCAAACTTTATCAGCCACGTGCTAAATAACCAATTTAGTTAAAATCTACTCCGGAGTACGGTTTGAGCTCAGGCTACGGCTCGATCAGAACGAGATTTACAAAAATCCAGTGGAATTGAAAACAGAATTTAGAAAAAAATTTCTGCTCTTCGCAAGAGAATTCGGAAACATCGTTAAACATCATTAAATAATTTTACCACGACAACAGCAGTCCCAAAACAAATCATGAACAATAACAATGTCGTCCAATCTACCATCAGGCTACGATTAAATTTTCCATTACAGCTCTTTTTACAGCGATTATTATGCTTTCTAATCTGCCTATTTCGCGATTTGCTCGCGCTTAATTCGTTTCGTTATCAAAGATTGGGGGGGGGGAGGTTGAGTGCGCGCGACGACACAGTAGGCGAGCGTATCAGCAGGGCCAAGGGACCGCGTTAAGCAAACGTGGGTGCTGGCTCGGGCGCGTCGAAGCATTTACGAGGCGGGCCGCGCGCATAAAAAGCGAAGCACAAAGGGGGCAAACGAAACGTTGCGGCTGACGCTGCTGTTGCTGCCGGCGCCCGAGGGGCGCGCGATTCTCTCGCGGCGGCCTTGACGTATGCGCCCGTAAACGCTCGCGATAAAGATCGCATATGTGCGAAGGAGAGACCGGCTTCGCCTCCGTGTTAGTCCTTTATTTATCTAACTGTCTCTACGTATATCCGTATCTCTCTCATGCGTTCCATCCCTCTGCGTTGCGTGCTATTTTCGTTACATTTGGGTTGCAACTGCCTTCTACCCTACGCCGTGTGTCCTACAAGTGTCGCGTATATAGTCTTAGCTCCTTTGAGGTTAGAAACAGGCGGGATTATTATACTTTTCTCACCTGGTTGGATTGCATACTAATAGATAGCTTAAATAACGAGTTAGTACCTTATGGTTTTCGTATTGAATACAATGGACTACAAATAGTATTGCGAGAGCTATTGTGTTATCAGGATTTCATTTATTATTGCACCTCTCCACAAAGTTGTTGTTCATAATGTATATTTGTACGATTAATGAAAATTAATTTTTTACTATTGATCCGCTAGATATATGTATATTTTGATATAACTCAGATATGACAAAGGATAGAGGTGAAGGGCAACAAAAGAAGAACGCTCGATTCGAGCCAATATAAATTGAATGTTTATTAAGCTCAGGTAAGGATAAGCCAATTCAGGCATAAAAATCTCACCGAATAAAATTCGTTTAACCGTTTAACAGAATGGTATGCTTACAAGAAATACGTTAGATTTAGTAAAATAATTAATAATAATTAATAACATAGGATGCAAGTACAGAAAAAAACAGTATGGCAACCCACGTGATCACAATATATAAACGCAGTAGCATGAATTTCACTAATTTTATTAATCAAGGACACAGTAAATATAATACGATTGTCAGTAATAGAAAAGAAATAACTAAAGCGCGATAGACGTATGATCCTTATCCGTGAGAATCCACAACAGTCAATCATTATCTATGCATAACTCGAAGCAACAATACGTGGTGATGTCAGCATGCGCGGGTTACAAGCGACGAACTGACAGCGCCGCGGTCTCGCGCATATCTATAACTTCCGTCGGAACAATGTATACGACAATTATTATGTTTGTCTTGCAACTTAAAGGGATACAACGCCATTAAATCACCAAATAAAAAAGTATAATTTTTATATATTTGGAGCATATTATAGAGCTTATTCGATTCATCGATTTCATTGAATCCCAGTTTTTATATATGAGACCGCATAAATAACAGAATACATGCATTAATTTTTAAACTCTCTTAAATGAAATTACATTTTTTTTCTTTAATATGTTAAACAAATACAATATTACATACAATACATGGGTGACTAGTTTTCTGTAAATCTAGTCTTTTCAGTATCGTTGTATGTGCTGTAGTACATGGATTTTCATTTCTATAGTTCCCAAAAAGTCAAGGTCAATTAAATTCTATTATGTTAGAATTTTCCATCATTACTAGTAGGCCTATAATCAAATAAATCCTCCAACTATTGAGCATTCGTACCAATACTTGAAATTTTTTTTAACCAATTAATCTCTTGAATTATTAATTCGGTAAATGCTTCATTCCGCGAATTTGATAAAAAAATAATTTTGAAACTTTTTTGCGTGATACTTATGTGTGCTGACGATCTAAAGTGTATTCTGCTGACATGTAGAAGAATGAACTGGTTTATTAAGTTGACTTGAAAATCCTTGGATTTTTATACGCCAAGCCTTATGATTTACAGAAGTGAAAAAACGTATTTAGAAAGCTATGCTGATATCATGGAGATACCTGGGGTATTATTTCTTACCCTAATCAGCCGTTCGCAATAAGGAATTAAGCGTGAACCTGCTGTATATTTCTATGGCGACATCGAATGACGTACCAATTGTCAGTTCATCCTTAAACAATACAACTCAGACATATCTTAAATTATAAAGACTAGCATCATGTCAGAATTTCTTGTCACCTCACAAATTAGTCCTCGAAATCAAATAAAACCTCAAACCCGTGAACAATCAATCTCAATGACTACTGAACCCCGTAAATTCAAGATACTAAAATCCAAAAAAATTCAGAATCTGATAAGAAACATAATTGAGCGGGTCCATGCTTGGGAACGCAGTATGTTTGGGTCACCAATGTTTTCTATACTATTCAACCTCGATAGCACTATACTATGATTTAATAGTACCTACATTTACAAGAAGACGAAGGTATTCCGAATGATGAAAACAGAAAAATCGGTATCTGTGTCAGAGTAATAGGAACTAATGTTTTCTTGCTCGTCCAGCTGAAATTGTAATAAAAAAACTAACAACTTACATTCATATATTACATGTTTAAATGCTCTTTCATATTATCTTTTCGATGTAATATTAATTCGTTATTTTAATTTTAAAACATGAAAATTAAGTACCATGCATATTGTTTTATCTTACATTTGTATGCATTAAATTTTGTACTTTAACGCAATAAAACAAAATTTGTTAAAAGTCATGATAAATTTATTATTAGCTTATAAAATATCTGTATGAAAACGAATTTTCTCAGTTCGATTAAATTAGATTTTTATTAATTAATAATATTATTTCGATCAAAATTTTTCAGAAAAAATCGATCAGCCCAAGATTTTTCTGCCCGCTTTTCTTTAACTCAATCCGCTATACCGTATTTCAAGAGATGCTAGTATATGATGACAACGAATTTTAATAGCTGTTCGAGTAGAATTCCAATTCTGTATTTAATTTCAATGACAATTAGCTAAGTCATTTATATTTGACTTCAAAATTGGTGTCAAAATAGGTTAAGCATCATCAAAAATTATTCTTTCTTTTGCAGTACATTTAAATCCGAGATATGTTAAACAATTACTCTTTATTAATAATTCGTCATGATAATGCTTATGATAATGCTTGGTCATGTTGTTAATTAGTTATCTATCTAACTAGCACGTGTTACCAGCTTAATAAAAAATTATTTTTAAATATGTATGAGTTTTCCAAAATTTAAAGTTTTAAATAATAGGATAGCCATATAATAAGTTAAATATATAAATAGATAATATTATTTTATAATAGCGTGATTTAGAAATTTTAACTTATGGATAACTGTAAGTATTTCGAGAGGCATTCTTACTTTGTTTATTTAAAAAATGATAATGTCCATATCCCATAATTCAATATATAACTTATTTTGTCTATTATTTATTATGTCCCATGAAATATAAAACATTTTTTCTCGATTGCTATTCATATCTTTATTATTATCTATTAAATGATGTTTGAAGTGAATTGCCTTGTGAATTATCTACCATTTCTTCACCTCTTGTTATTATTCTTTCTCTGTGAATATATTGCTGATAAGTACATTGTGATTATGCACACATTCCATAGACTAATTTTTCACATTTGTATATATTGTCTGTTATTTTACAAAATATAGTTTTCTGTCGAACTTCTTTAATACGTAAAATAAACCTTTATATTAATCATACTTGAACTTGATTTTATGTACTTTTAATCAATAATAGGAAAAGCACATGCTTTCGACAACAGTTTTGTGCATTCAATTACAAATTCGCCTAGACAAATTTGCGATCCCACATATTTTATACATGTATTTGTCGACCATAGTTACTTAGAAAATATAATGTACTGCTCCAAAAGCTAGTTTTAAGCTGACGAAACATATTTCTGGATGTTTATATTTGTTTAAAATAGTAATTTAATAGCCTTTTGAAAGATGTGAAATCAGACATATTTTTTTTATCATTTAACACCCCTGTACTTATATTTTTAAATAGTGGTGCTAATTAGTGACGGAGGTCTATGATGTGCTTACAAGGAAATCGAATGTAATTCGTTACAGTGGTGCTTATCTCGATTGCCGGAATAGAGAAATTGGAATTCTGGTTAGTGAATGACTTTTCAACTCAGGCTTCATATACATAATAATATTTCTGTTAACGTTATTAATTTATTAAACACAAAATTCAAAATGCGTGAATAAGTAAGTTGTTTTTGTTTAAATCTTTACAAATTTTTTACTCACAAAAAATCATCGAAAAAAATTGATAAATACTTATATAAACAGTAAGATTATAATTTATGGAGATTTTCTAAAGTCTATAAATATTTTATTAAGAAGTCACTTTACGTAAATATTTTTCAGAATACGAACATGCTTAATATACACTTGTAAGCATAATTTAAGTTTTCTCCAAATTTTTGAATATAGGTTAAGGCAGTAAAATAGTTTACATTGATAATCTATATAAAATGAAGACAAAAATTATTTTCGTTTTGTTTTATAGTTGCCTTTCTGCAAGAGCTTCGTCTGATTATTATTGCAATTGTCAAAGGTTATTTTATACTTTGAGTGCAACTATGAATATATTAAAGAGTAGGAAAATAAACAGCGAAGCTTCGTTATTCTTGAAATTTTGAATGTGTAATTTTTTCACCTACTAGTTTCTCTTAATTTTTACTTAGTTTACTTAATTTTTATAGTTGATTTAATGAAGACACTAATCTTGCATAACTAGAATCGATTTTTAGATTAATAGTTCCCCATTTATTATCAAAATAATTGATATGATCAAATAACATCTAAGTACTAATCAATGAAATTTACATTGGAACTCAAAGCATGAAATAAATTTATTTCTACTAGGGCATCGATTAATTTCTTAAATCAGGAAAAATTGAACTGTAATAAAAGTACCGCAAAATTAATCATTTCCATCAAAATTAATTTTATCAGGCTTATAATTGCGATTAAATAAATACTACTTTTCGGTTGAATAAAAAATCAACCCTTTATTCTTCATAGAGCAAATATTATAGAAAGATAATTTCTGTATCAACTAGCTTACCATTTCTGGCACGGATTTCGTTAAATTATGAAATTAATTTTTTAAATAAAGGTTTAGATTATCATTCATAATTTTTTGATATTAAGGATTAGACCTTTTTTCAGCAATAGAATCAATGAAACGAATTGTTAGATACGAATCAATAAAACATAGTACTAACATCACTTCTAACTAATTATTCGACTTCGACATTTTAAAATGACGTATTGAACTTTTTAAAATAATCAACTACATTTTCCATTCGACAAAAATATATTTGAACAAATAGACACACGATCGAATGGATTGATCGAAAATTTTCTGTTTCATAAGAATTATAATCTAATCCAGCGTATTAGGTATTCAAATCTCTATAGATTTGTACACATTTGTACATCTCATGTATGGTTGTTATTTTTTAAAATCGTATATATGGTCTAACACTCATTCATATCTAATAGGAATATTTTATGAATGACTAGTGTCAAATATAGCTGTAAAATATTTTTCAGTGCACAGTGTTCAGATAGAGTAAGAAGATATATCCACGTTTGTCCTAAAATGGAAGCAAAAATTCTTTTGGCTTTTATTCTATTTGTCGTTCCAGCTGCATTTGCTGATGACACTGATAACGAATACTGCAAATTAGAGACTTGTCCAAATGGGAGTCATACTCTTTGCCAATATGAAGTAAGTTTCACATAATTATCTAATTATTACAGCACTAGCGACGCAGAAAGGTACGATTGCTTTTCCAAGTCAAATAGACCAATTAAAAACTTAATAATGCGTTTTTTTTTAAATTGTATAGATTATATTATTATTATTATGGATGAAATTAACAATAAAGTTATATTTCATTATACAAATTTTTATCAATTATCTTATTGCCCGTCCTCGGAAATTGATCACACCTGTATCCGTCTATATATTTTTTTATCTTATGGATTCAGCCGATCAATACTTTTATCATTATAATACGTAAAGTTGATTTGAATTTGATTTAAATATTCTGTTTGCATATATTAAAGGATTTGGAATTAAGTGAAAAATGTTTGAATCCTATGCCAAATACCGAAATCAATGAGGAAAACAAACAATATATCGTTAAGACTCATTTATTTTATCGAATACCCAGGATATTACACTCGGAAAATTTGATGGAACTACCGGAAATCGATCTTGACACCCCTGTAAGTAAGACCGGGTATTAGTGTAAATGTAATTTACGTACTAAAACGATAAAAATATTTGTAGATCGCAGCATTAGTGTGGGACGAAGAACTCGCAATTATTGCTCAGAGATGGGCTAATCAATGTGAACACGGACATGATGCATGCAGAAATGTTGGTAAGAATAGGGATGATTTTTATTGTTTGCAGTTTATAATTCAAAATTTTATTATAATATAGTGTAATCTTCATCTTTTCTTGCATGTTATTAAATTAATTCCGGCAAATCACATATTTAGAAAGACAATTTCTTAATGTAAAGAAAACATTTACATTGAGATCGCTAATCTAGCGATGCAGCTTGAAAGAGAACTATATTCATTTCAATACTGTTACTGAAAATAAAAATATCATAATACTAATATCAAATAAAGCAAACAGTATGAAAGATATTTAACTTATTGCTGTAAAATATATAAAATATTATAAAATATTATAAAATATAATAAAATATTATAACATAAAATATCTCTATGCAAAAGTAGACCAATAGAAATCCTAAATTTAAAATCATTCATCTGATTAAAAATATAATAAAGTAAACATGAACAACTGGATAAATAAAAATAGTCTGTTAAAACTGTAAAAAAAATTGAATACAAATCTTTTTTTTGAATTTCTAGTATGATGTAGCCATATAAATGTACATATTTTCAACTACTTCTTTTGAGTTGATCGTTGAATCACAGTAATTGAATTGTTGAATCGTTGAATTAAGTAATTGAAAAATAAAGAAAGACAATAATGAAAATTAACTTACTCAATCTTCATATATTTTAATAATATAATTTTTATGTTATGCGTTAATTAGCTCGATTTAATGTTACACAACGATACGCTACCTACGAGTCTTCTGTGCGTCAGGCACAACATACTAAACATGTTGCTTTTGTATCGATTGAACGATGGTATGAGGAAGAACTTGAGGAAAGACAACGCTTACCGAAGCTCAGGTACCCATGTTACTTATTATTCTCTCATCATATACTATATTTCTTTGGAATAGTAATTATAATTAAACATTGTTATTATTTCAGTTTGGATAACCCTCGCTATACCTCCGCTTGTTATTATCGAATCGCCTGGGGAAATGCTAATAGAATCGGTTGCGGGATAGTCAAAACAAAACAACCGCCATTTGCAACCTCATACTTCGTATGCAATTATGGACACAGCAACCAGTAGTAACGAATAAAAATTCAGCATAAGCTGCTCTTCAGTGCATCCTGCAGGGATTACTAACTTTTTTATATAGGTTTTCTGAAATTCTATGTCCACAAGGTGGCAAAAAGTTATTTATCGTAGTCTTGTTAAGCATATACAATTGTTGTAGATTTTACTTGTAGAATTTCTAAGTGCTTTAAAGGTACCAATCTTTCAGAAAAATTTTATACAGAAATATATTGTTTATGTAAGTATCGCTATGCTAATGATTAAATAATAGATTAAACGAAAATTGAAGAACAATATGTTTTTCTAAGCGACCTTTACGCCCTCTTCTCTCCTTTGTTAATATAATTTTATAATTTTGTCATAATTTTTAGAATTACTTTACCTTGCTTTTTCTCCTACATCTTCCTTAGTTTATATATTACTATAATACTTATTAAATAAATCATTATCTTAGAAGATATCATTTTGAGATATAAAAAACCAGAAATCAAAAAGGCGTATAAAAACTACAAAGAATGAGAAAATATATAAAATCAATAGTATTAAGCAATCTGATTAAAGTCAAACAACTTTTAATTGGCATAATTATATATAAGAAAAGAGGTTTCAGAAACTGGCATTAAATAATAAATTATAAGAAATTATCAATCCTCTTCATAGTTAGCCGTACTTTTACTGTATAGAAAACTGCTTATAAATTTCCATGTTCAAAGAGTAGTTAATGAACCATGATTAGATAATTATCGTCCCATTTTAATATTCAATACTATTATTATGATTTCTGGTGAAGTTAATTGCATATTATGGTTAGAATAATCTGAGAAGAATATCAGAATCTACGTTATGATATCGAAACGGTTTCTGCAATACTATACAATAACTACAATTTACTACGCGTTATTTAAGAAATTTATAAATGATTCCTTTGCGTGGAATCGGAGATTGACACTTCATGTTTTGAATTCGCTCTGATGGTCGATTAACTGAATTTTCTTAGTTTATTATTTAAATGTATCAGGTATAAGGATTTATATAATCAATGACGTTATATGATTGAATCTTGCCTGAATCTCGCTAACTCAATATTGATAATGCAGTTTCAGAATCTCGTCAAATACCAATGAGGCATTCAAAAGTCTCGCATACTTATTTCGAGATTGGTCTACTGTGAAGAGGGTGTGTAAAAACCACACTATAAAAGGCCAGTATTGTGTTCGCCGTAGTATAGGCAACCTCGAATCCGTGGCTCATCTGTTCTTCAATGAATGGGCCCGTAAAGGCTTGCCATGAAGATCGCATATGGAAAAGATGTAGACTGAACCTCGGAATTACTCCTCTATTAATCTGTCTTTTTGTATGTACATCCCTATCTCTCTCTTACGCTCTTCTCCTCCGATTTGCATGCTATTTTTGTTACTACAGTGTTACACCAGCCTTTTGTCATATGTTATATAGTCTTAATCCTTTGTACATAAGGGAGGATTGAGGTTCTTATATTTTCAACGTCTGATTGGATTACGTGCTAATAGATAGTTTAAATCGTGAGTTTGTGTTTTTTGGCTTTCCTATCGAACTGACTAAACTGTAAGTAATAATGGAACAGGTATTCCGCGATTAGAATTTCATTTATTATTCTGGCACATCTGTTTGAGCAAGTTTTTAGTTAATAATGAATTCGTCAATTTATTCTATTTAATAATATCTTATGTTTGTCTTGTAAATTCAGACACTGTCATTGTAAATATCAATAAAAGGTCCTTGTGATTCTATAAATAAATATTAAATCAAATGGTAGTTTGCGAATACAAGTTCTATTGAATAGCTCGATGTTTTTACTCGAATTGAGAAAGAGTTTAGTACTATTAATATTCTACATATTATTATATATTGTTAGTATTTCTTATACATACATAATATCCATGACAAACAGAAATATTCAAAGTTTACACTCAGAATATTGTTGATTCTATTACATATGACTTGTACAAGTATCTGAATATCGCTTTTTAAAACTCTTTTGCCAAATAAGTTATCTTTCTTTTATATTTAAAGAAGCTTAATACACAATATCATATATAACACATGGATCTAAAAAGCTGTAAATTATTACGTAACTTGATTCTTTATACTATAGTACAGAATGCTGGTTACATCACTAGTATTCGAAGCTCATAAGTCCATTTCATCCTATTATGTAAGAATTATCCATAACTGTTATTCTTTCATAACCTCAAAATGCTGTTACCATAGAACCATTGTGTCACTTACTGAATCACTTGCTGAAACGAAACTTTCAACTGAAACACTCGCTGTAGCTCTTGCATGTAAATTCAGTTACACATTTACTCTGTCAAAAATACATATATTTTACTATGATCATTAATGTTTATTTACAAAATATTGTAATAGTCTATAAAATATAAAAGTTTATGACTTTTCGAATTACAGTGGTATAGTGACGATAATTCTAAGATGTCTTTCTCTCTCCAAACTGGTCTTTAATATTGGATATTGAAAATTTAAATCATGATAGTATTGCTAATTCACTCAGAACCTAATTCCAATCACTTTAATCCTGAACCCTATAACCGTTCAATTTAAAAATTTTAAATTTCAAAATTCCATAACATCAAAACGGAAAGAGTCACTAACTAAGAGACCTAGATCTGGTGGAGCTTGTAAACAGTTTCTTTTAAATTATATGTAACCAAAATTCAAATATAGTTAATATTTTCTTCACGAGAATACGCTTATAAATTTACAATCTGAATAAATAATATGGCTTTTTTGTTGTATTCTGAGATTCTGAAATCATTTTATCATTAAAGAATCTGAATTTTTCAGATTAATAAGTATGATCATTTTAGAGAATCAGCGCGCACAAGTCTCCTTATTACTGGTTTTTAGGATTTTAGATTTATGGCATTTTGATTGAATAAATGTATAAGGCCTCCATTCGATTTTGGAGTATATGTTTATGGAAACTTTTTACATAATAGTGTTTCAAGGATTTTGAATTTTCATTTAGTGAGCCTAAAAATATAAAATAAATCTCGAATAAATTTACACAATAAAACATTATCCATTCTTTAAAATAGTCAATTAGTTTGAAACATTTTATCGATACACCAATGATTTTTCTTATCCATTATAAGAAAGCTTCGGTATATCAGAAAATTATTTTCAGCCTCACGTGTCACGTAGTCTTGAGATATATATATATATATATATATATATATATATATATATATATATATATATATACACGCTCCGCTTTGGGAATATTACAATAGGAGAGGGATGAAGAAACGGGCAGAGACGGGGTGCGAAGAAGAAGAGCGCCCGGCTGGTACGGGAGTGGGGGGACAACACGGTTGCATAACGAGGGTCGACAGTTATAATCTTCGTTCTTGTCCCACCCCTCTCTCCCCGCCCCGAAGAGGGGGGAGGGAATCCCAGTGCGCGACGTGCTCCCATGGAACGTGGCGAATATAATCTCGCGCAGGACGTCTCGCCTCGTCCGCGTCGACGCGAACTCCGTCGCCGGTATTTTTATGGACCTCCTCCGCGAGCGCGGAAGCAAACGCGGCGACGCCCGCGCTTCGATCGAGGAATCCAGGCGGAACTGACCCGACCCGCTCCCCGATGCGTATGGGAGTATCGCGAGGCCGGGAAGGAGCGAGATTTTTACACAAGTTTGACCCTTTTTACGCGGGAGGCCGTAAACAGAAAGGATGAGGCGCAAAGGGAGTGGATTTTTTTTTACGCGCCGCCCAGGAGGCTCGTCGTGGCCCGGCATGGGAGGTTTATCCTTTAACAGTGACTCACTCGCGGAAAGATCATCAATTAATGCGGAAATTATTGCCTATAACTTTCGCGTGTGGCCCGGTTTATTCGTTTAAAGTGCGATTAATGCTCGTGAAAAGTGTTAAAAGTATAAAGAACATTGCAAGTGAATATTGGAGAAATCAAGTTAAATGTTTCGAAAAATCTATAGAGAGACTGGTCTTACGTTATTAATCGTGAAACTTACACATATATAGAAAGTAGCTTAGCATTATATATCTAAGTTGAACTTTTGCATTCAAGGAATTCAAAATGATAATAAGACTATTTTTCTAGACTTGATAGATAGTGGTATGAAAACAATGAAAACGGCGTATTTTGTTGAATCATTTTATTATTTAATTCGTACATTATGGAATAATATTTTAACCTCGCATTCTGTTGAAAAGCATTTAGAAATTTTTCGATTCTTTTCATTCTTTACATTCTTATTAGAATTAATACAACATAAGGCATATATTTACCGTAAATTTCATTCGCTATGAATGCGATAATGCGGGTTCGTGACGCCTCTGTTACGCACATCTGTTATGTTTCTGTAATTCATTAATTCACAACGATACGATGTAATTGTGAAATAAAGCGAACGAAATCACTCTGAGAAATAAAGCAAAACGATAAAGTCAATCTTTGACTTGTGTTAAATATAATCGTGTATATTAGATATAGCGTAACCAGTATTTACAAACATGATCGCGTGCAGCACTAGCGTAAATGCATTATCGGTAATAATGCTGCCCAATTAGAGTTATTAATATTCCATCTTCTATTAATTTGATCGAGAAACCGATAAGGGGAGTGGAATGGTATAGGCCATACGGCTAGGCATTCGATTTCCATAATTACACTTGCGTGCGCAATGATTCATAAAAGTGCCAGGGAAAGTATATTTAGATCTTTATCGATATTTCTCAAAATTCATTGTATAGAGTCATATCGTGTTAAAAGTCCATTTTTATATGTTATTATTTATGAATCGAATAATGTTAAAATTTAGTACGTTACCGAAAAAGGTCTACGTTAAAATTACGTTTTCTTTCAAAATAATCATAAGAAAGAAGCACAAAAAAATCAATTTAATGAAACTTTCGATTAGCGACAAATTTAATAAGAAAGTATATATTTTTCATTAAATTATATTAAAAACTTAAGTTTCTCTATATTACCGAGGTTTCAGCGATTAAACGAAACTTACGCTTATGTGAAAAGGAATATTCATCGTATACAAAAAGTCATCATTCAATACGTAATTTTAATTCAGAAACTTAAAAACTATTGAAAGTCAAAGAATAACGAGAGATTTTGATTAAAAAAAAAAAAAAAGACAAAATTCAGAACTACTCACTCGAACGCCCCTAAAAAATAATCAAAAGCGCGCAACCTTTCCAAGCGCGATTTCCCGCCCCCGGCTCCCGTAAACAGACCATACAGTATACCGTCGCCCATTCGGTCGCGTATTCCCCCTCGCCCTCCCCCCTCCGCCGTCCTGCGTCGACGAAGGCAAGTTACTCTGGCGTCTCTCGTCCTCGCAATCTCTTCTCTTGCCGAACCCCCTCCCCCCTCCGGCTTACCATCTCCGTCTCTCGTGTACTTCGAGGTATTACGTGTTATGCCGTATATACCACGCGCGCGTATAGCTTCTTCCCCCGAGCGCAAGATACGAGGAGAAAGAGAGAGAGGAGGGGCATCGACACGCACCCCATCCGATATGAGGCAAAGACTGGCGCCAGCAAAGCGCCGGAGTGCGAGAAGGGGGAGACTCCTCGCTGCCCTTACCTCGTTAGCGCTTCTTGTTATACATATATATATACGGCAATTAAGATGAGATCTTATGTAGCGTCGAATGCGACTTGTGCGTATATGCTGGCGAGGTAGTGGAGGTAGGTAGGCTATTTGTTGCCGGATGCTCAATGTCTGATAACGAATTTGGGGGAGAATTTCCAACGATTCTAGATAGCCACGGCATCACGGATGGAGAAAAATTGATAGATGTAGAGTTAATCGTACCAGAGTATATAAGATTTGATGAAAAGGAAGCACAAGTTCAAAACTGCCTTCGGATGAAGCGATTTGGTCGCTACTATGCAGTCTCAGATCGTCCGTGCCACATTTTCCCGTAACGTTTCATTACGTCATGGAAGGCCTGCTTGCGCGATTTCGTTTCGAGGTTCGACTTTCTTAACTGCCTGCGTCAAGCGCCTATAGCGTCTATAATACAGAGCCCGATCCCTGTTCTATAAAACGTGTTTAGGAAAGCCGGGCAAGGAAAGTGACAGGATTAGAAGGGACGCGGTTTACGAGCTAAAAGGAAAAACTGCAGTGCGGTCGCCACGGTTGGATAACTCTATCTTCAGTCAGTTTTCAATAAACACGTCTTATCATATAAAATGTATCATACTCAGTATTCAGCTGTGAAAAAATATAAAAATTGATGTGCGTGTGCGTATCTGGCGGGGGGTGCCATAAAATATGAGACATAAAATTTCAAAGCTCAATCGTTAGCTTAAATTAAGTTAAATTTATGGAAATATGATATTTCATGCCAGATAACAGTTAACTTAAAAATTTTGAATGGTACTTAATCAACGACAGTTTCAAAATTATGTTTTATATAGGATAAGCCTAAAGATTAAAACAAATTAAATTGGACGACCTTCGTCTTAAAAATTAGAATAGTCAAGTTGGAAATAAAAATGTTGGTGACCGAGTTGGACGCGTGAGCGAAGCGAGGACGGCAATAAAGACGAGGACAAATCATTATTACTCTTTTGTGGCATAATCTGCTGAATCAATTAATCTATTTTAATGCAATGACGGTGTGAAAACGCTATTAAACGCGGTAACTACCGAAACCGATCAAAAGAATCGATACCACTTTAATTTGTGCTGAACAAAATTTGCAAAGTACGATGCTACGACTGGCGGAGGCGCCAATTGTCGTAAGCTCTTAGACGTTCGCATAATATAGAAAACGAATTATACTTGTTTCCCAAGTCGTAGTTTGAGATATTAATGTAATAGAAACATACGCTAAATGCTTAAGAAGGAGAGATTTGATGCCACCTTCATATTGATTTTCATATTCATTTACGTGGATTTTGTATTTTAATCGAAAATAACTTACTATTAACTACGCGAAATTTTGCATTTTGCAGTTAAAATTGCTAAGATAAGATGCACTCAAGATTAGATATAGATTATTGGGATTACTAATAAACGTATATACTTCTCTAATATACTACTAATCTATTTGTCTTCTATTCTACATAGCATTACCTATGCATCAAATTTACATATTGAATTTTTACACCGATCATTTATGAATTTCGCATGGCCTATCACCAATAACCGCATATACGTATCAGAGATTCTGAGGCGACAACGAACTCTCAATACGCATAACTACAAAGAGACAGGCTAAATTTCGCAAGATATAACGATATATCGTCGATTAAATAGAACGAAATTCATACTGTACGATGTAGTGCGCAGTCAAGTAATAGTGGCGAGGGGGGGGGGGAGAGGGCTGGTTCGCCGATCCCCTCGTAAAACGGAATCGCCAGGGCTGTAAATTATCATTTTTCAACGCGTATTTTCCACGAATCGTTTACTGCTCGTCGAGCTGGCCACCCCGTCCTTCCTTAGATACGGAACCACCGCTCGTCATCTTGCTTCTCGATGGGCCGGCGTATGCGTGTCTGCGTACACCCGCGGGTATACCCACGAATCGGTCGAAAATCGTTCGGGGCTGCTTCGCCCGCCTGCCCCCGCCCCCCCCCACTCGCCCAGCAAATTTATAGGCTCCTTAAGGCGCCCGCGCGCGCAGCTCGATCGCGACGGCTACGCAGTTATTATTGCTAATGCGCGCGACGCGCCGCCCGTATTCGGGTTCCGTAATATTCGGATTTATCGCGACGCAAGGGCGTGGTACGGGGCTGACTCGGCGGCGCGCCTCCCTAACGCAACCCCCCCCCCCTCCAACCCGACCCCACGCGCCCCCGTGATTTATGCAAGGCTCTCGTGCAGAGGTCGCGCGCGGGAAAGAAACGTCGCGCCGCGAGACCGCGCTCGGCGCGCTAGCGTTATAAATTTTAGATTTACGGTGTATATAGTCGTCACGGGCCGCGGTGAAAAATAAATCAATTTCCCGGCTCCTTTGGAATTTTTATTTTTGGCTCGAGAAAAATGGAGAAGTAAACAATGGGGGCCGGGGGGGGGAGAGCGGGAACGTTGCGGTGTATCGTTGAAATAAGTATTATATGTGCGGATTTCATTCAAAAGTTCTTCAACGAGCGATTCTCATTCTCTTTCACGTTTATTTAAAAGTCGTTTTTTTCTTCTTCTTTTAAACGAATTTTTCTGATATTAGAATTCAGAATCACAGGAATAAATGTAATACTCGATGAAGATTGAAATTCATAGTTATTTTTACTTTTTATAAAATATCGATATACATGGCCTGCCAGTATTTAAGTTTCCTGTTTTGAATTTCTTAAATTATTTAACGCTGTAATAGTACATTTCAGGTTTAGGATTGATTAAATTGAATTTGAAATCAATATGAACGATGGAATCTTATAGACTTAGATTGTAGTAATCTTCGTTAAATACTAACTAATAAATTCTATCAGTAAAAAAATAATTAATACATTTACGTTTAAAAGAATATATAATAGGTGGACGTAAAATAAAAGTTAACTTTTACTAAAATTTACTAAAAAGCGACTCTGTACTCAAAGGAAACTGATATTGAAAAAAGGGGCAAGGAAAGAAAAAATAAAGCTTAAGGGAAGGATAAGCAATGAGAAAGAGAAGACGAGCGTCGAAGCAAGAGAGAGTGATAAAGAGAGTGGGAGAGAGAATGCATCGATGAAGAATTATCGCGAAGTGCGACTTTGCAAATGAGGCGTAAAATCGCGGGCGACGCTCGGCGCTTCGGGCCAATATATAAGGAAATGAAATCCTCACAGCCGCTGCTCGCGACGGAGGCCCCCGGCATCGGGAAAGACGCTCCTTCTCATAATGCCCTTCTGTGCCTCTATCCGCCTCCCCCCTCCTCGTCCGACCCTTCTTGCCTCACTCGCCTCGCGTCTCTCTCGCTCCCCATTTCCTTATTCCTACCCTGCCCCTCTCGTCCGATTCTTTATAAATCACATTCGCGCACTTTCTTCTTCCCACGGCTCTTTCCGTCACGGCACGGCTCCGGGGCCGTCGACGCCTTTGCTGACCCGCCGCCGCTCGCCTCGGTCTTTTTTGCACGCGCCCTGTCGCCCTCCCCGGCGCAGCCGCCCGTCGGCGGCCGCGCGTCGAGCCATTCGCGCCTCTGATGGAGGTCTTCGACAAAGGGACGCAAAAAAGTGAGGGAGCGGGAGGCAGGGGGAGGAGGGGGAGGAGGAGGAGAAGGAGGAGGAGAAATCTCATTTCCCCCGAGGGGAACGTGAATTAGACGAGGAATTTAATTTTGTCGAATAATAATGGCTACTTTTAGATTGGAAATGTTGTGAGGACGTACGCAGTGGCGGCGAGTGTATATGTTTCGACGGCGACTTCGTGGCGAAAGCGTAAATACTCAATAATTACTATTAACGCGATAATTACATTTTAAATTTTATCCTTTCAAGCAATTCCAAGGGTGATTTATTAACGAGTATCGAGCTGCTTATTAAATCCTCGACTTAAATGAGAAATTTAATAGTCCATTAAATTTAACGCTTTGCTTGCGAGGTATTAAAACATAATTTTATACTATCTTGTTGCTATTCGGCATGAAATATAATTATACACTCCAATATTATTCTACAAATAAAATGTTATCGATCATTTTATATTCTTAATTATACATTGCAATCATGAACCCAGCAATGCGTGTGCACAATGTCAAATGTTTCGATTCCATTTCACTGTGAACTCGAACCGTTCTAATTATTTTTCATCCCTCCAGTCATTTTTAATATTTTATAAGAATTTCTAAAATTAATCATACATTTGAATCATATGTTTGACTAAAAGTTCAGGCTTATTCCTAGTCAATAATACTGATCATTTTCATTGATTCATTACAATTCCTTCCTTCTCTTATTATCTAGCACGAACCATAATAATCGATTACTATGGTTCGTTATGTAGTTAGAAAAAAACTTTCGATTTCATAGCAATAATGATATTCATCATCCTGCATGAATTTATACGGAATTTATATTTATTTATTGCTTTCGGAACTTTATCTGACGCAAATAATGGAATGAACCTAGTTTAAGACCACAAAACGTTAAAGAAATTATTTGATAAAATTTACTTGTAAATTGTAATATCGTTCATAAACTATAGCGTATACTTCTTCCAATGTAAGAATTACTTTATTATAATGGCTACATCTCATGTGTTAATAATTCATATAATTTTATTTTCTTCAGCTCTATTAAACGTGACGAAATATTTTCTCCAAGTTATTTGCAAGGTATGCAGTGACGGGTAGCATGTCATTTTCATGTTAAATTAGCCTATAGTAGATACAAGCGTGGTCGCGAATTTGTCATTCAATTGATGGATAATTTTTATGTGCTGTAAAAAAATCTTTTCGCAACACTGATAATTAAATAAATAAAGATAATTAAATAATGATAAAACAAATAAAATTAAGTAGTAATATGTAAATGAGTACAGATTCCAATTTAATCTGCAAGCTCTTAAAAATATGATATTATATTCTTTTATTTGAAATATATCTAGAGCTCAAAAATCTTCACTTAGATTTCTTACACGCCTATTACCACGTATAATTAGCTTCGCATAACGAAATTTAGTTTCTTTCTTACTAGTAACGCCAAGAACTATATTCTAACTAGATATACGCAATAGGTTGCTGCACAAAAAAGAGAATCAGACAGTCCCACAATTGTCAATTGAGAAAATAATTTTCTACGCCTAAAAATCTGTAAACTAGCAGCGGACCGCCCACAGGCTCCTCGACCGCGTCGAATCGTGACTTTCCGCGTTTTACCTCGGACCTCGCGCCGCCCCGTCCCACCCGGCGTGTCGTGCGACAAAGTATCCTCGCGCGGATTTCCTCGGCGAAATTACGGGGATATCGACGGGCCCGACGGAGGAAATTGAAGTCGCTGCTTCGGCGCCGGCGCCGCCGACGCGTAAAGGAGGCGAACGCCCCGAGATGGCGAATTGCGCGCCGGTCGCGCACCTGTGGCAAATTCAGCATTTCGAGGCTCGGCGGCGTAATGCGCGTTTGGAAAGGCAGCGCCAATGGGTTCGTCGGCCTCGAGCATTCGCTAATGAGGTCGGCCGATGCGTAAGGAGCTACGCCGTAATGATTTGGGTAAAGGCAGCGATCAAAGCCTCCCCCCCCACCCAATAGTATTAAACACGCCGCTTCATACGTATACGAGTTAATGATTCGATCGATTGCGATTAGATCTTTGTTTTTTAATTGAATTTTTGTTATTATTGAATATCGAATGAGAAACAATACTTCGATCTGAATGTTTATGTCATCTTTACAGTAATTTAAGGTAATCGTTCTTTCGATTATTATCTGTCTAAGAATTTTGTAAAATATAAATGAAAACAAAATGCAACTTCTAAATATATAAAATAAACGGGAAAATATTTGAAACTGAATAGAAAAAATTCAATAGTTTCATGAAGTAACAATAAATAACTTCTAAAGCATTGAAACACGTTATTAACTGAAATTTGCAAACTGTGCATAATATATGTGTATAATGTTTTTATATAATATAAAAATGTAAAGTTAAATAAGAATTATAATAATTTCCATAATTAGAAATTAAAGAGTACCATTTTACTCGTAAAACTAATCAAATCCAAGAGTATAAAAAGTTTAATCATATTCGTTCCATATATGATTACTTCGTGCAATACATGTAGCTCCTTAAAACATAGAAACCTAAAATTTCTAAGTTAATTGAAAATCTAAATATATTTCTTGGCAAATAATATAAGATATATTTCATTGGATTCTGAAAGCATCGACATTAAATTATTGTAATTATTGCTAAGCATAAAGATGATGTTCAATTTTTATTTCTTCCAAAATATTAAATACCCAGTATATAATTGTCCCATGCTAATCAGTTTATCTCTAACTCTGTTTTAACTACAAAATGTATGTATGAAGCCTCGCAGTTATGCGAGAAGCATTTTCCCAAAGTAATTCCAGTGAATATATTATTATAAAAGAAAAATATCAAAGATTAGAACAGTTATAACCAAAAAGTTAAATTTTCTAATTTCTTTGCAAACTACAGTTGGATTTAGACATTTTATTGGAAACAAGTTTTATCAAGAATTACTAAGCGATCGTAGAACTTTTTCACATCCAAAAATTCCCAAACAGGAAAGTTGCAAAAAATCCTCTCATTCCGATATAGCGTGAGCGTATTCTATGGACGCCAGACAAGTGAGCTGCTGTTCTCTAATTTTTTTCAAATAACTGCCTCAGGAGCTTTCAATCATAATCGCTTGATCCACGAAAAGATAAGTAATTAATTGAATTTTTCGCGATCTCTATAAAATCTACATAGAATCAAACCAGTTGTATTAAAAAAAATTCCGCTATTAAATTAATAGCTTATTAAACATTAAATGAACGCACTTTGTTGATTTACAATAATATTTTCAGTATCGGATAAAGCACTATCTGACATAGACGGCCCAAATAACCAACTTTGCCCCAAGACACGAAACTAAACGTTATTAGGACGGCATGCCTTAAATCATCCTTAAGACAAAGCTCGGGCGCGCGCTCGTGTGTAGAACATTCGTAGATTCGGGGAAAAAATAAGTGGGTACAGGGACGGATGATTTAGGGAAAAAATGTCTCATAATGTGGAGGGTCGAACAGCTGGAGGTCGTCGGGATAATATGATTCGCTGATAATGGCGGACGGCTCAACGAATACATAGTTGACAAGGGTCTTCTGCAAATATACACGGCTACGTGAAATAGTCAAGCTTGGTAAGTTATATTGAACTGTTTTTTAATCTAACCTTAAAAAATCTTCTTTGATATTTATATGTTAAATTAATAAATAGTTTATCGGTCTCACGGTCTTTATATTATAATATATTATACTAATATAATAACAGTCTAACTGTCTTTGCTTATGATCGCCCCCGAAGAATCCGAAATAGAAATTACTACTAAAAATAAAATTAAAAATAATAAAAATAATAAAAATAGTTTAGATCTTGAAGATGAACCGTAGCGGTTCGAAACGTCGGACACCAAGATGATTCTAAATTTAAAGTGGTGGGGGCAGTCAGATTGTCCTCTGCTGAAGAATATAGATTATTTTTTATTTTCATTTTTTTTTTATTTTTAGTGGTAATTTCTATTTCTGATTATTCGGGGCTTATATTATAGTATAAAGACTGTAAAACTGAGGGAAATATTTAATCATTTAATTCAAAACAATCGATATAAGTACAATTTTTAATTATTTTATGTCACATTTTTTAGGTCATTGTAATTTTAGAAATATTCGACATTAAAAGTTTTTCTGATTATTTTACGGTACTCGAATTTTATAAGAATATTTGGCAACGATTCAAAATTCATACGTGAGCAGTAATCAAATTTTTTTAATAACTGAAACTAAATAATACAATGATATTTCTCTTATCATTCAAAATCTGTATCATATCTTTCCTTCAAAACATTGACTAAGCTCGGACAGTACTAAATTTTACGCCAAGTATTACGACAAACTGTTTATATTAATATGTACATTTTTCCAGTTACAGCACTGGTTGATGTTTGGTCCCTGTGCATCATCCGAATTTCCCCTGAGAAGGATGCGCATCACTTTTTCAAAGTGCTACGTTGTTCTCTATTTATTATACTCGCGCTCGAAGCAACCATGCACATATATATTTCAATTGTTCGTGTATGTATGTGTGTGGGAGAGAGAGAGAGAGAGAGAGAGAGAGAGAGAGAGAGAGAGAGAGATGTGGAAGATATTGCGAGCCGCAAAACCCCCTTGCTACTAGTGTGAACCTGGAAATCCGAAACCAGCTAAACCCAGAAATCATGACTAAGTAGCGCAAACGTGAATATAAATATAAATGTGTGTGTGTGTGTGTGTGTGTGTGTGTTCGTGCGTGTATAATCAACAATGCGTCCCACTAGAATATTCGGTAATAGAGAAAGATCACTATTAAAGATACAGATGCACTCCCGTGTAATCTATACGTCTTTTTAAAAGGCAGATGAAAAAGGTCGGAGGGGGGTTAATCGCAGAGTTCGCGTTGAATGCGGGACGAAAGTGCGCATGCAAAAGCGCGCGCAGCGGCGGTGACACTTGCGACAAGGATTTATTATTAGCAGGAGCGCGCAACCGTGACGCAAAACATGATGAATATCGAGTTCGGGCGACTCGCCGCGCTGCGTTTCCAACCCAGCATGATGGGCGACCGGGGCCGAGCGATAGCTTTTAATTAATCGCCACTTCATCGATTCGATCCCCTCCCCCCGCCGCTCGCTCTCCCTCTGTCCCTCTCTGTTACTCGCTCTGTCTCTCCCGCTCTCCCTCATTCATTCCAACAAGTACGAGAGAGAGAGAGAGAGAGAGAGAGAGAGAGAGCGAAAGCACGCAGCACGAGTTGTTTCGGATCTTGCAAATTTAGATGCGTTTGTAGCCAAGGAGTGAAAACATTATGTCCTATAAATTGCGTGCTGTACAAATATTTTTTATATGATTATAAAACCAGATAATTAATAATAGTGATGGACGCTCTTGTGATCGATATAGGCAATTTCATATGGAACGTGGACGTTGTTTTTTTTTGTTGCTTTCATCAGCATATCTTCTCGTATTAAAAATCGATAATAAGACGATCAAATTACGTGGATAATCTAACAAACCATGAAACTAGATCTATAATCGAGGTCAACGCCGTCGCTGTGCGCAAAAGGCACTTTCGGAGCTCCCTTTATAATGCCGCCCATCCCGTCCTCGGAATCTAGTTTGGATAAAGATTTCAGGCTCATTTACATCCTGAACGAGCAAATAAGAGGGGCGATTCTTGCGAAAGCGTTATCGAGCACTTTCAGCGAGCGACTCCCTTTAGATAATCTTTTTCTCGCCTGAACATCGACAAGTTTTTGTAGATATATATGTAAAATTCGCCTGTGAAATGTTGAAAACGTGTCGAAAAGACGTTGCATATTGTCAAACTTATACAATGAAAAGAATTCTCAACAACGACATTCAATCGGAATTATTACCAGTCGATTAATTTTATTTAATTATCCGCTCTTCCAAAATTTCTGTAAATCATCAAAATGTAATAAAATATTAATTAATAACAACATCGAAATTTCATATTAGCTCGAAATCTATCGCTGTCCAGACAGCTAATCAGCTCCCTTGTTCCGATCGGCCCCACCCACCCCGCTCCCGCCGCGTACAAATTGCCGCGATGAGCATAATAATTCGAGCCGTATCTCTGGCATATCGGGGGTAATTTACGCGAGCAAATCCGAGAGGCTCTCCTCTTCGTGGCCTTCTGGATCGCGATGTATCGATCGCGGAATTGCCGGCCGCGCCGAGGACGAAGGGGACGGACTTACTCGTCGACGTTGTATTCGGGATAGTTCGCGTTGTTCGCGGTAGGCAACGGTGTCGCCGGTGACGATTCGAAATCCATATGAATGGTATGTATGGAAGAGAAAGAGTTAGATAGAGAGATAGTGAGAGGGGGAGAGTTAGAGTGAGACGGGGAAGGATGGAAAAATCCAAAGCTAGACAAAGGACATGGAGGAAGGGGGCAGTAAAGGGGAAGGAGAAGGAAAGCTCTTACTGGCACGAGTCAAGTATAAGGGCACTCCAACGTAGAGGGGCTGAAAAGTGCTGGAGAGAGTTAGAGAGAATGAAAGAGAGCTAGAGAATTCCCTTCTTTCATTTTTCCTGCTATCTCTCTTGTCTCGCTCCAGGTTCTATAATTTTATTTGCTCTCGTTACCTCCCTTCCCTCTCTCTATTTCTTTATCTCTTGAAAAAAAATGTGGGATGATGATATCGGACAGATTATGTTCACTAAATTGACAAGGAGAGACACCACAGAGAGAGAGAGAGAGAGAGAGAGAGAGAGAGAGAGAGAGAGAGAGAGACCCTGAGAGGGAAGTGTAGATAGTGTCTATCCGAGGGACGAAGTATCTCGAGAAATACTAAAACAGGAAAGCAACCATGAGGGATACATAACTCGAAACTTATGAGCGAGGGAGAAATAATAATGTTTCAGCGTGTCGCGTTATGCCATCCAAGACGAAGGGCGCATGCAGAGTGAAGTTTCGAATACGGCCAGGAGGAGTTGCTAGAGGACTATGTAGTAGATATATGTGTAGAAAGTAACTCGAAGATAGTCCTTCTGAAAATTCGAAATAACGCGTGAGACTCCATACGTTCCCCCTATGTTTTTTTGCCCGTTAGGGTGGAGAAGTATTGTTACGCCCAAGGTTGACTATATATAACAGAAAATACAAAAAATCGGGCTATATCTTCTTCCAGCTGCGTGCCTAAGCACGTGCGATGCGCGCGAGACTTTTAAGGACGTCCTCGACGGATGACGCCTGCGCCAGTCTATTGCGGTGCTCCCGTGCGTCACGGTGGAATATCGCGCGTTTTTCCCTCCCGTGCAACGTCAACGAAACAATCGCGTACGGCCTGTTCCATCGAGAAAGTCCATGTGTTGCTGGATTTCGAAAAAAACTGACTGCGAGGATAAAAGGATTTTCAGTGTTGCAAGGGTGCTTGGGTGGCTTGAACAATGTTTTTTTTTTTTTTGTTTATGTATATAAAATTTGTTGCTGATGTCTGAAAAAAAAACAAATTATAGACAGTCAGTCATTATGATATCATATTTTAAAATTAAATTGGTCATTAAGAATGATAATAAAGTTATTAACAAAACGAGAACCGTGTTGCGGGAATAAAAGGCGGAATACGCTCGCTTTTCATTCGCTTCATTTAATGTACTGAATTAATTTCAAAGAAAAACAAAAAAGCATTTGTTATATAAAATAGAAATTCTAATTGAGATAGAGACTGGTATTACTGTGTACGTGCATATAATTAAATTTGTTGAATATTCAACAACTTTTAAAATGATTAATTTTTACATCTTTTATAACCTATTAATACGTATAAATGAAACTAAATGAAACAGCACTGAACCATAAAAATATCTTCTATTGAAAATATTAGTTATTCTGATGATAAGAGCGGATGTATATGAGCCCGTATATTTAGAAATATAAATTCAGCGTAAAAGATCGATCGTTGATAATCTTCCGATTCTTAGAGACAGCATCGTAAGAAGCACTATAAAACCACAATCTGTCTGAATTAAATTTCAAGCTCGAGTGTGGAGGCGACCGCGTGTCGAGTCTACTTATATATATATATATATAGCCGTCGATCGATCGACTCGAGCGCGCGAAAGACCGGCACTACGGAGAACGGCGCGCGGGGACGCGAGCGTCGATATAGGAGATAAGGAGAGGCCGAGGGGGCGCCGAGGGAGGCGCGTAAGAGCGCGCAGCCCTTCTAAATTGTGGAAAAGAGAGGGTGACGCCGAGGTCGACACACGGGTCTGGGGAGGGGGATTGAGGGGCCATGAATAATACAATTGTCTGGAGCGACGACTCAGTGCTCGCTGTCGCGGATAGAGAGCACGAAATTTACGTTGGAATTGATAGACGCAAGAGAAATTGAAAAAAATGCGGATGAAGGGAGATGGAGATAAATAAAGGAAAAGACAGAGAAAGAGAGGGAGAAACATTTTTGAAATTCTTGTTAGATGAGCTTGTATTATATGCGTATTGGACAATCATGTTTGCAGTATTGAACCAGCGATGCGTATTTCAAGATTAAAATTACACTTATAAAGAAGTACACATTATATCGATGTATTACTGACACATCGTGAATAATAAAATAATTTCTCTATTGAGATTGATGCTTTAATGTTCAAAAGTATGGATTATTGGCCTATTACTATTGCCGTTTGATATGTTTCTTTAGTCTTTCATTATGTTGTAGAAAAGTGATACAAAGTGAATTAAAAAGTGATCCTACTCTTAGTGTATAGGATAATTATTAGTGTAGTATAATGATTAATTAATAATTAGTGTCATACTTAGAAACTATATACAAGTGACAGTAATTAATGAAGGTTCCGAGTATTCAATGTTTATAAATATAAACAACCATGATGACTGTTTTTATTAGTATCAGAATCAAAAAATTGATGATTGGTAATAATAAGTTTTGTTAGAATCTGAACTGAATGGTGGAATATGTTCTTTCGATTACTATTCAATTATATTTTACGATATATATACTATATATATATATATATATATATATATATATATATATATATATATATCGAATCTATCTATCTATCTGTATTTCTTGTTGCACTCGGGGCGGCTTAATCCATCCAAAATCGACCCAAATTGTGGATGATTTCAATAATATTAATATTACAATCAATAGCCATGATGATGCAGATCGCAAATAAAAGATGCCACGGGCTCGGGTAAAGCTCCTTTAATGCCTTAGTGATATAGATCATAAGTCCTCAGCGTCCAATAGAATCAGCACTACTGTGAAAGAAGAGCCTAAAAATACAGAGGCGAGCAGAGAAAGAGATATATAGGTAGATAGATAGAAGGAGACAGTGAGAGGCGTCTAATCGATATCGGCGCGTGAGGTGATATGAACCTGGTGACGTAATAGCTCCCACTTGTCACTCACCGATTAAAGGTGTGTTCTTTCCCTCCGTTCATTACTCGTTTCTCCCACTTCCTTTTCTGCGTTTCATGTTCCACGCGTTGTTCACTCTTTACTTCTTTTGTAAAAGATCCTTCACCATCAGTCGACACATATCTCTCGCTCTCTCTCTATCTTTGTTTTCTTCTTCTTTTTGCGATCTCGAGTGCCGAGCCCACTTATCCTCCTCCATTCTATTCGCAGGCGGCCGGACGAATGGCTATCGTACTATCGACCTGCAGCGAAGTACTGTATTCTTTACGCAGCTGCGATACCCCATCTATATATATATCAAATATCTGCATATATATACTCGAGGTAATTGTTTCTACTCGTCGGTGTAACAGCGCGCGACGGCTTTTACGTTATACGGAGACGAGCATCTATCCTTTCAAGAGGGTCGGTGGTTTTATGGACGACGTTGGTGTTTATATACGGGGTGCTCTAAAAGTTTCGGAAGGGCGGCTGGATGATAACTTTCAGGATGTATTCCGGTCCTAAAACTCTACTTCGACTGCATCTCGAGATTATGATCAAGGTCAAATACAAAGTCATCATTGGTTATTTTGTTATTATTATACCTTGAGTTGGGAATAATTTTAACAAAATTTCAACAGTACTAAATAATATCAATAATTTAAAAATATATCAATAATTTAGAAACCCTCGCCGTAAGAATTTATATAATAAAAATGAACTAAGCCTTATGCAGATACTATATACAGCAAAATTGTTCACTGTAAAGGTTTATTTAACTTTTTTATTTTGACTTATCAGTCATTATTTTATACAAACAATCGTACGAATTCTATGCCCGATCGATGTATGCGGATTAATTAAACTGTCAACTAATTTTTGCATTATTGTGAAAGGTAAAAATGAATTACCTTTTACAATAGGTAGAAGCACAGAAAGTGTTTCCAGATTGTACAAAGAATCATATTTGATTAAGCAAATGATTAATATTGACAAAAAAAAGGAACGCTGTCAGTGACCGTAATTAAACTGTACAAAATGATCTAGTACGTCAATTAATTAGATATAAGTCAATCGAATGTATTATGGATCATACCCATATCCTGAGTTATCCTTTGGAATTTTAGATTGGATTGGTGGTGGCTTGCTACTATAGATACAATCAACAAAAGTTGAATTATTGTCTCTCGTCATTCACGATTTTGCAATGGTGACAGATTTGTAATGATAAAGCTAATCAAAAAGAAATTCGGCGCAAACATTTGAAAAGGATCTTAAGGAGACGAACGGATTGTAATTTCCCAATTCAAATGATTTTGTCCAATTTCTCATTTCATTTGAAAAGCGTTGAATTTTCTCTTGGTCATTCTTTTATTAGACAATGACCATTCGTAAAGTACAAGGGCAATCATTGCACATCTATTATATACATTTGTACTAACTGGTCTTTTCTTATTCGTAACTGTATGCTGCCTATTCGAGAGTAGGGTGATCCTTATTTTTTAATCAGCAGAATATATTGATAAACTAGATGGAAAAAATATTATCTAGAACAACAAAACCTTAAAATAATGTGTTTAAAAGTGTTTAAAATATCGAAATAAACTGTTGATAAATAATAACAAAAACTTTTATTTCATCGAACGATGTTATTGTAAGCCAACCTCATATATGGTGAAAAAAGAAATGTTCTATTTTAACATTTTTATGAATGATATTTAAATTTCAAATTTGGAAACTTCGGAATTAAATTGGTATAAATCATGGGGTAGGCTGTTACTGAACAGGCTAGTGTTACATATTTTTAGAGAAATTAAAGAAAAATTATAAATCTAATAAATATTTTTTTCGGTTAGACTGCCTTAATTGATAACCCACTTTGAGTCCTTGAAGAAGAGTCGAAAGGGCTCGAGGTCGTCCCAATTGTCTTTCAATAACAAAACTAACTTTGATCTTTCAATTTTCCCAAGGCGATTGTAAAACAGAGCTCTCTGACTATAAGTATAATTATATTGGTTAATAAAAAGAGATTCAAATTGATATTATTCGATTAAAAATATTTATTTGCTTAATCATGAAAGTAAAGAAATAAATAAATTAAATATAAAAATAAAATTTTGCCGGAGGCTCAATTCTCGTTTTATTCTACAATTAACGCAAATAAATTAATCTCGGAATCTTAAAGTCTACAAATTTTACCTAGAATTCATGTTTCTTTCCTCAATGCTCTCGGGGCAACGTGCAAACTCGCCCCCTCCCCCCTCCCTGGCTCACCTTCTGGTTTACGACTCTTTTATTCGAGTGCATAAAAATGCCGCGTAAAATGATAACTGCCTCCTGATTACCCTGCGCGGCAGTCGTCAATTTATATAGAGTGCCGGGAATGAAAAGGCGCACGCACTCCCGGACAAGGATGTCGCACGGGTTCCGTAAGGGAGGGCGGGGTGAAAACAATGAGGCGCGAAGGCATAAAAAAGAATGCGCGCGCGACCGAGCGATATTAACGCTGGAGACGTATCGCTACGTCGAACGACGGTATAAATCTTTCGCAAATACATACATATATATATATATATATATATATATATATATATATATATATTCTTCGGCTAAAGAGAATTTGAATTCCGTGGCGGAAGCTCAAAGCGCGTTCTCGCTCGTCGGATAAGAGAGGTTGCAGGACGAGGGCGCGGTTGGCGTTGAAAAAGTGGAAAAAAAAAGAATAGGAAGGGATACTTTTTTCACTACTCACCTTCGTCGCGTTAAAGCTTTTGGCCGGCTATCTGCGGTAATAATGCGAAAATAATAAGTTCTCTTACTGAACGCGGGTGGTGGGGGTGGGGTGGGGCGCTGGCTCTACACGGTATAATATCCAATTCCTTTGGGTCGGACAGCGCGGGGGAGGGGTGAAGGAAGACGTAGACGGCGAAAATGAGAAAACCAAATGAGGGGTGGAGTATGAAGAGGAGAACGAAAACCGTGAAGGGAGAATGGGTTCGGTTGGCGAAGCGTCCTCGTATTTTTCCTTCGGATCTGGATGACGGGTAAATGGATTAGTGCTCGACGGGTTCTCTATTTTCTTTTTTTTTTTTCATTATTAAATCAACAGATTTAAAAAATCAGGAGTAAGAGGATACGTAATTATTCGGTGATATATCTGGGAATGGTCTCATTGTAAGGCAATTGAGATAATATGCTTAATCCGGGGGAAAATAGATAAAAAATTCAATATTGGATCTAATAAACGTGGACATATTTTCCTAAAGAGGGGGTGAATTTATTAAAGAAGGAATTTTTAACTAATTTTTTGCAGTGTTCATTTTTAATGATACCATATTCAATTATCGCATATTAAAAGTTTAAACATAAAATTACTAGACTTATTCAAACACTCCACATTTACACGATTATAAATGATAATATTTATTTAAATATTTCAAATAAATAAATAAAATGTTCATTAATTTTACTTTTTCTGAAATTTCGTTCAAGTTGGAAATTTTAATAATTTCAAAAGATTTAATGCAAATTGGATAAAAGCCTAAAAAAAGTCGGAGGGATGATGGAAATACATGAAAAAAGGATCAAAAGACTTGTCCACTTCATACGCTTGTAGTGTGTACGGGTAGCAACTATTTTAAGGGAATAGGCAGATGGGCTAATGCTGAAAGAAACGCATAAGAATTGAATTTTACCCTAGAATTTCCAGACTAAGAAAACTCATGAAAATTTTAAAACCCCAGTCGGTTGTACATTTGCTGTTAGACTTAAATTTCTGCGGATTATTCATAAAATTTCACTCGACCATGGAGTTAAAAATGCCGCTTTTTTCTAACTATTTTAGAGCAGAAAATAATAAGATTCCATTTGAAAAATTAATTATTTATTAAAAATGGACGAGTATTTAAATAGAAGCGTATATTCTTCGTAATAATCAAGACATATATAAATGTTAACAAATGTTATTTAAATTGGCTTAATTATGAAGCTAAGAGATTTAATTTTAGGTAAATTTTCATTTAAATTAAAATTTTATAATATTATACAATGAAATTAATAGGTACTTACGAACAAAGTACCTTATAACAGAGATAAATTTATTTTAAAATTTATTATTAATAGTAATAAAAATAATAAAAATTATTATTACTAATTATCGCCAATCAATAAAAAGTTTAATTCGTTATAAATGTGATTTATAAATCTTCGTGTGCGCCATGAAGTCGCATTTAGTAATATCATATTCATGTATTTTTATTAAAAGTGTCAGCATCACCTGACTTACCAAAGTGCCTAAAAGGATAATATTGAATGGTTGCGAAAGATTTTCAGTCTTCCAAATTTAAAATCAGATGACAATCTATTTCAGAAGCGATTATCTCGAAAGTTTTGAGGATAATATAGTTCAAAGTGTTGATGTTGAATAGCATCGGAAATATATCATAATCAGAATTCCTATTCATCAGTGAATTGTACGTTTCGGCGTTGTCCACGAAGTATTAAAAATGAGTTAGTAAATACATATCCGATTCCTTGAGAAAAATAATTTTTTTTGAGATTTATAATGTATGATACCATTAAAACAGAATACCCTTTCTTACCGCAAATTCTCTCGATCTAAGTGAAAATATGATATTATTGCTAATTTTTTATTTTATAAATTTTATTTTAAAATGACAATTATGCTTATATTCTTAGTTGTATTGAATTGATAAATATTTTTATCGGTATTACAGTCTTTATACTATAATTTATTATACTAAAATAACGACAGTCAGAATGTCCTTGTTTATGATAAACCCGGAAAACTTTGAAATAGAACTTAATTACGGATTTCAGTACGTTCTTATATCGAACTCATGTATTCTCGTATAATAAATCTAAGAACAAATTGAATATAAAAATTAATTTTCTTTTACGATGTATTCCGACTTCCTGTTGAAAACTTGATGTTTCAGTTGAGACCAAGACGACCGTTGTATGTTTTAAACAATGTTTAGCTCAGCTAAACTTAGATAAGTCAACGAAATTGTACTTGAGTTTAGTTTATCTAAGAACATCATTGCGTTGACTTAAGTTATTAAATATTAACTTGGAGAGATTGAAAATATCTATTAACTAAGAATTATATCTATAAGATATCGGAACTAAAATTCATTTTGAATTTTAATCCTTTTTAGAACAAATAAAAATTGACCTAAAGAAAATCTATTTGTACTTTGATGAGCATATTCTTAGTTTAGGTCAATTTATTTATTTTAAAAAAGTAGGGAATCGTAACTTTACAAACATTAGCATTAGAAATGAGAACTGTTGTAGCTTGAAGGTGAGCCCATAAAACAATGAACTATTTGGAAAATCACATTATTAACGATAATTTCTAAAAAGAATCATGTGCTGCTTATTGACATTATTACGTACCCCTAAACTGCTCAAATATACTATCAAGTATCTATATATAGAAGAGCTTAACGTGGTGACATTCGTGAGTGCAACGCTTGAAACTAGCGAAGAGGTTGCGTTGGCATATCCGTGATATTATTGGAAACGGAAGAGAGGCTCGTTCGTGGCAGCACTTAAGAGTGCATCGAAGCGGGGAAGAAGAGGGCATGACTTATTTCTCGAGTCTCTCGGGCAAATAAAGCAGTATACCTGTGTTAAGAGCATCGTTAATTATGGAATATAGAGTAAAGTTAACAATGGATATTCAGAAATTTCCAAGATAATACATAGGCCTATCCTAGTAATTGTGATTGCAGCAGAAGTAAAATGAGAAATTTGGCAACAAGTTACTTTTACGGGTCGCTGTCGCGATAAGCGGAATCAGGGAACGTGGAGCGAGGTGATAATATAACCTTAAACCCCTTGAAAGGTCAGCTTCGAAATTTAATAGTAGGAGGATTTTCGGGATTTAGATAAGTAAAAACACAGAAGGTAAAGAACGAGAAAAGAAACCAGAAGGGTTGCAAAGAGTATAATACCCGAAAATGTAATATGAGAAACATTTATGAATAGATAACAAAACAGTAAAAGATCTACAAAAAATTGAGCTCACGTACAAAACATTCATTGTTAAAACGAGAAATACGCATATATACAGAAAAGTAGAAAAGACTGACCGATTAAGTATGAACGGCTTATGTTAAACGAAAAACAGGAAAAATTTAGTATGATGAATTTTCAACTAAAACTCTCAATTTAAAAGATATTTCTACTTGCATCTATTGTACAATAGTAGCTTTATAAAAGAACTTTGGTTTAATTACATCGATATGTACTCAAAACAATAACCAATTCATTCTATAGGGATCGTTGCGCCTTTCAGAAAAGTGCCGCATCCGTTATTTCGCATTATTCGTGCCTTCTACGCGTTTGCCATCGTTCGACTTTCTAGATTCTGCCGACGGAAATGTAGAATTCGGCCTTTCGAAATACGGAAGATTTTCTAATTTATCACGGTTCGTTAGTCACCGCGATTGTCGTCCAATTACACGCCGTCGCGCCCCGACCCCCCCCCCCACCCCCGTGAACTTTTAAACTAATTCCCGAAGCTCGCAAGAGCCCTCTCATTAAGCGAACGCATCCTTGAAAAGTTAGAGTTTACGCGTCCCGCGTAAACAGAAGAGCGCGAGGCGAGACGACGCGACGGGACGCGACGCGACGCGACGCGAGCAGGTGTTCGCTTTCGCTGCCGCGCTTGGCCATGCATAGCAATTGCAAAGGCGAGAACGCGAGGGAAATGCGCGGGAGGGCGGGAGGAGGAACACAAAGCTTGCTCGGACTATTTGCCCCCTCCCGCCTTCAGCCAAACCACCTCGTTCGTTCTCGGTTGCGTTGCGACATTTGCGGGAACGGGAAATTGTCGCGCGCCGGCAAAGCTCGGACGTTTTGAGCTTTGGCTAGTACGCCGGTCGAGTAGTTGGCGCCTCTTGTTATGATACGAACGTGCAAAAGGATCCGCGAGAGGGAGAGAGAGAGAGAGAGTGGGAGAGATAGACGAGAGAGAGGGGCAGGTAAAGGAATAGTATGTAATGGGACGAAAGGGATGGGAATTGTATCATGGGTACGGTTGTGTACCTTGAAGATAGGGCGCAAAGGTTATTGGTTGCTGTGTACACTTTCTTGATTTTAGTTTCATTCTTGAACCCACTATTTAGTTTCATTAATCCACGACAAACGAAATTTCGATTTTTATAAAAATATTGTTCAAGCTCATTAGTATAAGATAGATAGTTTTAATCTTTGCTTTGTTAATATGTGGTATAATTTTGACACTGCAAAAAGGTTCTACATCAAGACGAATGAACTTAATCGTAAAAAAATTAAGTCTTTGATGTCGAAGTAACTTTAGTCAATTGTAAGGCAACTTATGAAGCGTTAGTATTCTATGCGAATTAATAATCTACCCTTAAACGCATGCAAATACAGTTCTACCGGTAGTCAAATAATAAATTTCAACACGACCGCGTAGTGTCATTATTTAGCTCGTGATACATTTGAAAACGCTTCAGAGAAGTCGCGTAGGTAAATTCCAGAATGCTAAAATTACCATAGAAGTAAATTTTAGACTGCATTTTATTCCGTAAAAGAAATTTCATTTCAGATGACTTGGTGGCGCAACATCGTTATTTTAAGAGATTGCTTTTAGAAACGTTTTAATGTATTTTATTTTACGATTTCATGCGTTTAATTTATTTTTGCTCAAAATTGAAAGTGTTTCGGTTTAATTTGCAAATTCTCAATAATTTTAATTGAATTTTTCATTTCAGTACGATAAATACTTTCTTAATAACAACACTAGACTCAAGACGCTTGCAAGTGATACAAGTCGATAATGGATCAGGCGGTTGTATAAAAAGTTTTATAAGAAAGAGTACCAATCAACATATCAAAGTTAAATTATTTCTAACAGAATCGCATGCGAAAATTATTAAGATTTATTTAGATAAATAAGAATCGAACAGTTAAATCCTAACGACATTCAACAAGAGTACTATACCGAATACTGATTGCGGAAGCATAAACCTCTGTATCGTAACGATAGGCTATACAGGATTGGTATACGAGAATTGACAAAACTCCCGCGCTGCTCTGATAATTCATGCCGTTTATGGGGCAAGAGATAATTTGAATTTAACCTCGCCGCAAACGTATATACTGCTATAGTCAAATAGCAAGAATGTAGAGAGCGTGTTACGAAGCTACTGTACAAGACTTCTATTGGAGAAGTGAGCGAACAAGTATGAATTATTATCAAATTGATGGCCTCAAAATAGGTATAAAAATAATTGATTTCCGTGATTTTGTTTTATGTAAAAAAATTTTATTAAGTTTCGAAATAATTACAATACATCTGATTTTCCTGAATTTATGTTTTATCTACTATTGTTAATACTGATGGAGTTGATATAATGAATTTGTTGCTCTTTGATCCTGAAAATAATAATGATAAAACGATAATTCTAAGGTTATAAAATAAAGTAATAATAACACTTTTCGATTTGATAAATAAATACATTAAAAAGTTATACGAAATAAGAATGTCCGTTTAATTTTGTCCTAAACATTATGTAAAATTCTTTCTATTCTCAACAAAAAAAAATTTTAGATATCAGAAAAGCGATCGTTTATATATGATTTTTATATTCCTATATTGATGAAAATTTTTACCAAAATTACATTTCAAATATGTTTCATACTGAGAGCATATGCTTCGACTAAATCTGTGTCTGTAATCACTGGTTTTGAGAATAAACAAGCACATTTGGCAGCGGATTTTTCTCACAGTTTGAGTATAGTGCGGATTTCGACGAATTCATTTCGAATTAGTGCATTTCGGATTGTCGAACGTGAGCAAACCCTCTTGATATAAAAACAGTTTGTGAACGTTTCTTATGTATAGAACGTTGTTGACATAAAAATAAAACAAACTGATGCTTCCGACAAACAATGTTTTGATTTTTGATAGTAAAGTTTTTACTATTAGTATTACGCCATTTTTGTAAAAAATTAAAAAAATACAAATGTATAAAGAAAATGGTTTTTGCATACTGCCACTGTATAATTTCAATTGTAATTTGTTTTTCTCAAAAATTTAGTATTATTAATAATTAATTTAGTATGCCTCATAGTTATAAATGCACTAATAAATAATCCAGTCAATAATATATCAGGCAGGCACAGATAAGTATTTCTTCCATGAGCTAGATAGTGGGTTATCCCTCATTCGCCATCATCTTGTTCTCTCTCTCTCTCTCTCTCTCTCTCTCTGTCTCTTTCTCTCTCTCTCTCTGTACCTCTCTCTCTCTCTCTCTCTCTCTCTGTCTCTATGCATTTGCAGCTTAATGGGAAACGAGAACTACATATCCTTTTCTGCACCCTTGATGGAAATTCGACGCGGAATGCAAACCGAGACTACGCGCGTGCTTTTGCATAAGTGTATATATATATATATATATAAGGAATGAACAGACAGTCAGAAATATAGGAAGAGAGAGAGATAGTGAGAGAGAGAGAGAGAGAGAGAGAGAGAGAGAGAGAGAGAGAGAGAGAGAGAGACAGAGAGCGTGGATAGAGGGGAAGAGAGATAGGAAAGAGCAGTGAACTAGGGAAGGTCTTATCTCGTCGACAAGGAAATGCGCATTAGCACCGCCGAGCCGCTTAATATTCTATTTGTGTACCAGACGCGTGCTTGCGTGCCAGCGGATGAGGAGTTTGCTCTTGGGAGGATCCGTTAAGAATTATATACATGAAATAATTAGTCCGCGTGGGGAGGAAGTGGGCGCAGGCGGGAGTGGGTTTAATTAAATGCGATTAGTTATATGTTTTTAGGAATGCCCGCGCTAACGCGATGGCCTATGAAGACGCAGCGCGGGCGCGCAAAGGTTAGATGGGGTTGGAAGGGGGGTGGGTTGGCATGACGTATCCCTGTACAGGATTTAATTCAATTAATGTACGAGGTAAGCATCTTTCGAAAATGGAAACAAAATGTAATAAATTTACGATAATGTAGCAACTCTAATTAAGATATGGCGAACATACGATCTTAATCTCTGTAAATGTGCAATTGCGTTTCACCTATGAAAACCAATCACTCACTGTATTTTGAAATCAAATAAGCTCCGATAAAAGAAGAATAATTTCAACTACTGCAATAACTTCATAAAATATATCGTGGATTCGTTACTAAAACTTCCAACGTCGTAATTTCTGACATTTTCATTGAAAGGAATTTTCATAGCGACGGCCAACTGTTACGGTACAAAATCTAAAAGTGCATTAATAAATGAAAGCAAAGACAATCGTGACTCATTAAATCCCCCGGCCGTTATTTCATTCCTCCAATGAAATATTCCAGCCGGCACGGCTCATCGAGATTGAAATCGGAAAAAATGTCTGCACCTCGACTGCGTGCACGTCGCGCGTGCGAGGAGGGAAAGAAGAGCCCTCGTATGCGCCCCGGCGGCTGCGACGACGACGCTCGATCACCGTGTCGAAAGGAATTTCCCCCGCGGAAGGGAGACATCAAAGCCCTCCCCCGCCCGTCCGCCTTCTCCTCGCCCAACGTCGAACCGAGCGATTTCAGACAGCCCGTAAACGACTGTCCCTACCCCCCGCCCCCAGTCCTCGAACCGCCGGCCCACCGTCGCCCGCTCCGACGAAGATTCGTAATCTAACCGGGAAGGGAAAACGAATTCGATCCCCTGACTTTGCGTCTGACGAGGTCGGGGGGTAGGGGGAGAGGTAGAAAAGGAAAAGGAGGGAAAGCGAGTCGGAATCGTGGCCCTTACCTCCGCGTCCGCACGGCGGAGTCGGAATCCTAAAGTTTCACGGCTCCCATTAATCGAGATAGAGCTCGGTGAGGGCCGAATCGCCACGGAGGTTTTCTAATTTATCTTGCGAGCCCGCTCGTTGCTTCCTCGCGTCTCCCTGTCTCTTCTTCGCTCTTCTGCTCATTTATATATATATATATATATATATATATATATATATATATATATATATATATATGGTCCTGGGCAACCATTCGCGCGACTCGTCGCCGCGATTTTCGATGTTCGATCGGGCGCGAGAGCGGCCGACTAGGAGGGTGTGGATCGGGGGCCGGGTGGCGATAGATAGAGTAGAAGTTGAAGGAATCGGAGACGTGATTAGAATTGTTTCGGCGAGACAGGGGTTCGAAGTTGGACGGGATCGACGGTTTGTGCTATTTGACTTTGTCTTATTATATGCTCTTTGAAAGACAGCCGAATCCGCATAATGAAAGGCCAGGCAAAACGATTCGACTGCAATTGCGAGTGAATTCATTTTAATGCGAGAGTAAACCACTAAATAAGTATTCGTGGATGATCACAATTTTCATAAATGAAACAAATACATATGTTAAAAAAAATAAAATACAAGTAGAAGCAATTAAATGTAAATTTTATAGTGACAAACTGTGAAATGGATAATAAGGAAAATAATTTACGGATTTTATATTTACTTATGTTTAATTTATATTACTACAACATTTATGAATTGTCGGTTTTGTACAACAGACACAAATTCTCATTCAAATATATTGACAACACAACTGTTACTGCGAATATTCTATCTATATACTTTTTAGCCAGCAACTTTTGTACAGGTATATATATATATATATATATATATATATATATATATATATATATATATATAGATGACGTTGTGTTATTATACACTGACTAACAATTTTATTAAACTGTCTTATGTATATACTGTTAGCAAAAACTGAGAGAGCGACTGACAAGGTAGAAAAGTACGCTGCTAAAAGTTCCAACTTGGTCTTGCGCAGTTTAAGAAAGCACTCTTGAGATCACTTGTAACTTCCAGTTGAATTCTCGGCAGAGGAAAATATGTCTTTACGAAAGTAAACTTTTTGTTTCGTCTATTTCGTCCGTGCAAATTCACAGCGTTTTCTCTTTTATGAACGGCCTTTGTAAAAACACTGAAACTTGTTTACTTGGATCGAAAAATTATTATTTATGGTACTCAATCTTGTTCAAATTTTTTGCAATGCGCAACCCCTCCTAAGTCTGATGTTATTGAGGTAGATTTTATAAGTCTAATAAAACTTTATTGTTTTTATTTATGAATTACTCACGCTCATGTTTACATATTCTCCAGTAGATTCCAAAGACTTACCTGAAAATAATCAAAGAAGATAGAATTAATATTCATTATAAATTATAACCATAACATATTTATTACTAACGTTAATAACAAGTAAAATAATAAAATTACAATTAATCCAATACTTTTTTACGAAAATAAAAATGTAATTGAGATTATAAAATAACGGATATTATCGGCACATGTTGGAATATTTCAATATCGCCGAAATGATTGGACTCACGTTATGATCAAATCGGAACTTTTGTAAAAAAAATAAAAGATTTATATTTTTTAGTCAAATATATAATCACTCTTTAGTTCGTTTTCAACGAAAAATACGCAGGTAGTAATAAAAATGAAACGTCAGAAAAAATTGTTTTCGCGACAGCGAAACTTCATAATTAAAAATATTACATTCATAAAAATATATAGGAAGCAGGGATTTTTATCACAAATGTCTGCCGTTCAATTAATGCAACTTTGTAATGAGTTTACTTATAAGCATGGAAAGTAGTCTTAACTGTAAAAGCAATTTTTAATTTTTCGAGTCTATTGCTAATCCACAATTTTCCTTTTAGTATTCGAAGCGACTATATTTTTAAATATGATTTTGAAGAAAAAAATCCTTTACTGCATTGTCCTAACGAAGTTAAAATTAATAATGGAAACAGTACAGAAAATTGTGTTTAACCTAATTCGCTTCCAATATTGAACATTACGCAAGTACATTATGCATTTTTATCTATTTCATAGATTAATAATTATAAATCGAGTGATCATATGCGGTTATTAATTTATTGCATTTATCTGTAATAAATATATTGTTATATATATATATATATATATATATATATGATTTATATGACAATATATGCTTAGATAGAACATTATGAATTGCTTTTAGAAAACCAAGCACTGGAATTTTAAAATTAATTAAATATAAAATAATTTAATAATAATGTTCAAGTCACAGCTAATAAATTGCCGATACATTCATGAAAATATAAAAAACTAAGTAATATAGTAGGGTAATCGTTAATCCTCTTAAAAGAAATAAACAATACTGTGATTTTAAGCATATTCAACTGCTGCATAATCGATTAAAAATTTCTGGAGTATTTGCTGAAAATGAGAAGCAAATAAAGAATGAGATTATCATGTGAATGAAGATTAGCCAAATTACTAAACAAATGTATTCTCGTCATTTTGTTAACATTTTAATTTTTCCACCTTCAATATTAAATCAATAATCCTCTGCGAGCACGAGCCCATGTGCCAATATCGGAGTGGCTCGAACACGGCCGGGCGCCCGATGTCCCGTGAGGCAGGCATGAGCAATTTTACCACCACACCCCCGTGTATCCCGGCTGCGCGAGTCAAAAATATTAAACATACCGGGCAAAATATGACAAGTGATCGAAATACGCGCGATTCCTCCCCGCATACACCGAAATATTCGCGTAATCCTAATTTATAAATTCCTCCAGCGACAGGGGCTGGCTTCTTCTTGTTTTTTTTTTCTCCTCTTTTTTTTTTTTTTTAATCTTTTCGTCCCGTCGCCTCTCCCCCTATTTCGCCCTCGTACGTCCGCCTCCATCCGAACGAGCTCGCGCGTCCACGAATTCCTCGCGGGCCGTCCGCGCTATCTTGATCTATTCGCGCGAATTCTTGGCGCGCGCTCACGCGCTTATAAAATTCTCGGTAGCTCCTTCGTCCCCGCCACCTAACACTTTCCTCTTTTTATCCATCGGTCCTTCGTTCGCGCGCCACCGACCAGCGGGGAGAGAAAGCGCTTCCCTCTCTCTTCCCAATATAAATCATCGATTGCCGTAAAATCGAAGCATTCGCCGTATATATATATATATATATATATATATATATATATATATATATATATATATATAAGCGGTGCGACTCGTCGCGCGTCGTCGTAGCCCCCCCCCCTTCCCGCACCGCCCGCCCATCGACAACGACGCCACGCGCAAGTTACGCGCGGGGCGCTGTCGAATCGATAACAAGGGCGCGGGTGCGGGACTGCCGGAGAAAATCGCGGAGATGCGACTCGCGGCTACATTCGCTGCTCGTCGGTTCTCTATAGGGATTGGATAATGGATCGCGCGCGTACGAAGCTGGTTATTTATATGATTTCTAGCATGCGCGGGATTTCTTATCTTCGACTGCTGATCGTTTTTCCGAGTGTAAGTTCTCTCGTATGCTCGCATTGGAAGTTAATAATAAGTTTTACCCAAAAATTTTACGCAGATTTGAATGATACGGTTCAGAATACGTTGCTTCTTCTTAAAGAAACAGCTTTTTTCGGAATAGTCTCACTTTTTAACTGATGATGTAGTTCGATAAGAATTTTAATTCAAAGAATATAAAAAAAAAACATTGAACGAAAGAGGAAATTTATCCTAGAATTTTGTTCGTTTAGTTTATTCATAAAATGCTTTATATTGTGATATTTCGATGAGTAAGTTAAACAAAATTAAAAAGTAAGTTAAACAGTTAAAAAGATAATTACGTGGACAATTTCACAATGCTTTCGTCAATATTTATTGGTTATTTCTTGCAACGAACTATGAATTTTGCTTTTAATCAATATCTTTGTTAATTTTAATTTATTATGGAATTATTAATTATTGATGCATTAATATATCAATCTTCCATTTTTAAATATAATTCCAAAAAAATTTATTATATAATTCTGACAAAAATATATTTTTTGAAAGTTTAAATAAATTTTTTTTAGAAATAATAATATCAAATATACGTGTATTTTGTTTTTTTTGGAACAATATTAGTACACATATAGTACAAACATAGTACAAACATTTGGTATTTTACAAACATTAAGTACAGTAGATAAATATCGAAAAATTTCAATAACGATAATTTCGTGATTTACAACTGATACCTAAAATACCAAGAGTTATACAGTCTTTCCTTTTTTTTAGATAAAATATAACTCTTACTAACAGCTTTGGCCGAGTACATAATTTATTTGGACTTTTTTTCGAATAAAAATTCTTCTTCAATTTTTAAGACTTGGCCGTCTGTAAAAGTTGCCATTTTATCAAACTTATATTTAAATCTATACAAAATTACGACTTCATTGTTCCATAATGAATTACAGCGGGGAACAATGAAGCCCGCAATCAGAGAAAATGCAATATTGCACGCTACACTGTGTGTTTTTAAAATATCTAGCAATAATCAATCGATGCGCTTGTTTTCAACGAGCACAATATAAAATCGCTGCAAAAGAAAATCAAGACTCAGTGAGCTGAATTTACAAACACAAATGGCGGATGATGTATTGGAATTTCAAAATAAAAGAGCAAGAAATAAAATAAAATTCCATCATAGACATGTTATAAGAAAGAACTAAAATACTCATAACGTGTGACTGATAAAATTCAATCGAGTAATATTTTTGTTGGTCTTATAGTCTTTATAAAATAATGTAATTATAATTAGAATGACAGGTAGACCGTCAATGTATATATATATATATTGTTAACTTGGTAAAGTATAAACATCAAAACTACTAATAAAATATAATAAAATAAAAAATTATATATATATGTATATATATGTATATATATATATATATATATATATATATATATATATATGTATACTATTCTTATCCAAGAATAATCTGATTGCCCCCACCAATGAACTTACTGAATCCATGTATCTGCTTCGTCCATCGCTTCGAACTCACTCGACTCCTCATCAGGAACTAAATTAATAAAATTAGGTCGTATTATTTTTACAATTGATGTAGTTTTACTTTTGATCTATCAAATCGAATCACATTTGTTCCTCATTTTATAAGCAATTGCCTTCTTGCGCTTTCTTGTTCATAATCCGACTAACCGAATCACAGTTTAACTAATGTTTCAAACCTTGCGAGTAGCCATGTCCTTCGATCATATAGATATTTATGCCACGTGGACTTAGAGAAAATCAGAAATTCTAGGGAATGCATTCTATGTTGTTTCTGTTCAACTACATCTATTTCCGCCCCCGGAATTCGAATTATTCGCATAACTTTTGCAATACGTCAAATTTAAATACCCGCGGCTTGAATTCCGAAATCCCCCGAGCGAGTCTATACGCGCAGTAATATAAAAATAGCAATCATGCCCGGATGATGTGTCGGGGGAGAACGTCGGTAAACAATCCGTAGGCTGCCTTCGATTCCGAGCTAAAATCTCGGGAGTATACATATTATATATGTGCGTGTGTGTGTGTGTGTGCGCGCGCGCGCACGTCCTGTATATGCGTGTGTATGCAGGGAAGAACGCAGCTCCTTCTCTCCCGCGAGACTGGCGGAAAGTGGAATCTATACTATCTCGGTCGTACGTGCTGGGTGTAAAGCATTATTGATATTGTACGGAAGAGGGCGGTGGATGCTTTTATCCCTTGATAAAGCGAGAATGAATCTCGCTAGCAAATGGGCGATAAAAATAGCATGGCAAACTAAACTGCGCTTATCTCGTATTTTTGTATAGAAAAAAGTAAGAGAGGTAGTTGTACTATAGCCTTTTTGATGCGCAGTATACGATATAATATATAAGTAATGCATAATATTTCGGTACTAATGGATTTTTTTCGAGCCAAAAAATAACGTATTGTGAAAATGGGGGAGGAATCGGAAATGTGTGAAATAGGTAAGGTACTATATATGTAAGGTCGGATGATGCCTGCGGGTGTGAGTGAGTTCTTTCAACCCATCATCAGACATGACTCGACGTTACACTTTTCCTCGCAGCTATTCTTACGCTTTTCCATATTATATTCTCTCCTCTGCGTGCTCTTTCTCTCGGTCTATTCCTCCCTCTCTCTTTCTTTCCTTTTCTTCATTCTTACTATATCCGACCCGGATCGTTCGATAGCGTACGGCGAGTTGCGTCGATGGAGTTGTATATAGTATTATATAGTACATAGACACACGCTCACACATACATATACACAAATTCAAGCTCGCATATATAGGAACTTCGGCTGTTGCGAGCGGTCTCCGCTGGATTTGCGGCTGCATATAATACTATAGTCATTTGAGCGTCATAGTATAGCTGGTAAAAAGGGCAAATACATGATGTTTTTACATTTTTTATGACTGAAATATGAACGATATGAATTAAGCGTGCCTTATGAGTAATAGTTACTTTTAATCCGCGAGATCTTTATATATACTTTATATATACTTTATATATACTTGATATGTATAATTTTAATAGAGCAGAAGGTTGTCGATAGAAGTTTCTGCAAAATGTCTTTTTATTCGAGTGCTTGTAAATCCTTCGAAGTTTTAAAGCTTCGATTCAAATACTAAGAATGAAACTAAAGGAAAGAAAGATTTTAAGAATTACAAATTAATGAGAACTTCGAAAAGAATTATATATGAGAGATTTGCATGAATATATTTTTTAAGTATCGCAGAGATCAACTGTAGACATACAGAATCGATACTCTCTCGACAAGAATCGTGGTCTAAATGGTATAAACCCCAGATTTAACGTAGCTCCTCATAAAAAGTAGTCCAATAACGTCAACATCTAGTTGAAGTAGTAAATTCTTAAAAATAATAAACCATCCAGTTGTATTAATCCATTATAATGATTGTTGCGTGGTAAGTTACCCAACCTTGTTCAAAGTAAATACGTTCCATACTAAAATCAATTAATTCTATCGAAAAAAGGTTTATCCATCTGTTTTGTGATGAAGCAAGGTCTGACTATGTCATGATATCAGAAAGCTGAACCGAATATGAATTTTTATAAATTTGATGCCGATTCGTGAATAAATTGAGAATTCGAGTCAATGCAGTCACTATAATTCTGCGTCTTAACAAAGACATTGAGACGAGAATTAATTTCATGGTAGAAGATGATTTTTGGATGAAAATCAAGATCTGTGTTTCATCAGTTGCAAGGCTATTTTTACCAATTTTGACCTCGACGATGATCATTTGGTGTCAGTTGTATCAAAATACTATTGTATGTATGTAAACCAATATACCAGTGAAAAATACGCCTAACGCTCACCGTAGGCGGATCCCACTCTGACGAATAACGGGAAATCGGCACGATTCTAGGCTTCACTTACCCACATCCGCAATATCTACGAAACTGTTTCCTCCGCATTAGGTTTTGGTCGATAGCTTATGCTTGTGCCAATTTCAATTTATTTTCCACTTCCAGTATAAGTTGCAGGAAGTATGGAGAGAGTTATTTTGTGAAAACGACTCATTAAGTATGAACACTTTTCGAATTTGGATTAGAAGTTTGAATGTTTATATATTATTATATATACATATTATAATTTCTGTTAAGCTATGTATAATAAAAGGAACAATCTTGTATAAGAATAAGACGCACGCAAATTGTCCACAATTGTCGAACATAGCCACAATTCGCTTACAATATCCTTTGTTATCGCTTCTGATAGAAAATCCTTGACAAAGTACATATATAGTATACATTTTATATACTCTATCTATGTAATATATTCTGAAATTTTTATTTTAATCATTAACTAACTTTGAAAAAAGGAATTTATTTCTCGTTTTACGCGTAATACCGATCTCTGAAATGACATATGTATGTGGAAGATATGAAAGGAGCATATTCAGGAATGCAGTAGATATGAGACCTGACGTCTTTATGCTAAAATTTTACCTTTTGAAATATCTCATTCGTAGGAAAGTGTCATAGACTAAGTACGATGCTTTTCAATTCAGAACTTTGTATGAAAAATGGATGTGATAAGAAAAAATATAATATCAAGATACACATGCTAGAAGAATTATTTTACTAGAACTATTCTACTGAAACATCAAGAATTGATATTCATAATATTAAAAAAAAAAACAATATTTTCTGTTATCTAATATTTTTCTAGGCTATGAAACGACCAAAACGCGTACATGATCAGGGAGGTATATAAATTATACCCAGTAGAACTTTGCATAGTATGTACTACACTCAACATATGCATCAAATCTCGTTAATTTATAAGTTTAGAATATACTGTTTTACATCTGACACAATTCATATTCAGATTCCGAAGAATCATTTAGATTTCTTGATTTGCATCATATATAGGAATTATATAACAGTTTTCATTTTACTAATGATGTTTTTTTTTTTTTTTAATAATCTAATTCTTTGATCAGCAGACCATGAATCAAAAATTTACGAATTAACTTTGGCGAAACCCTGCGCCCAGGCTATAATCCACCTCACTTATTATCCACTTATATTTTTTTAATAATAAGCGCGTTTGTCCAGTGTCGTGGACACGACAATTCTTTGTAGAAGCCAGAATGGGACGCGTATCCATTAAGCATGGCGGGGGAGGGGGGATAAGACGCACCGTTTCAACGCACCTCACGCCTTGGCTCGAAAGCGGCTCGGGGAGCAGCTTCTGTATGTATCTTGGAGTCGCTGTCTGGCGCGTACATAGATCATACCCTGGCCGCATCGGTGTTACTTTACGATGTCGTCGGACGGGAGGCTGAGGTGGCAGCGCGTTTGATATTTGTTCACGTAGCGGCGCCTCGAAACCCGCGCCCATCTCACATCTATGTACGACCCGAGGCATTATCGGAGCGGACTAACGCGGTAAACGCTTCGCGTTTGCGAGCTCGTCGCTCTTTTTGCCCCGAGGCTTTTGTCTCTGGAGAGTTGATTTTGTGGACCCATTTTTTTTTTTTTTTTTTTTTTTTTACAGTTAGTGTCAACAAGTGGGACCGGATGCTGAAGTAAACGAAGGATCCGTGTGTAAGCTCATTTATTCATATTCAGGTATATTTTTTGTGATATAATACGCGCCATATCTTTCTGGAAAACTTTCGTCGTCATACACATGATTTCGTATTTGCCACAATCAGAATGTTCGAGAAAGAGTTGAGTAATACCTAACGGAGCTCTTTTCCATTTAAATCAAAAATATTTCCATAAGGACAACTAAATGTCTTTTAAACATTATTAAATCATCACTCAGCGAGAAGTAAAAATCCGGATCTATGGGGGAAAAATATTTCAAAAGTATGAAGAATTATTTGCACCAACGAAATTCAGTAAGAATAATTCTTCGATTTTTCATGGCCATACGGAAAGCTTGCAAGCTCTATTCGAGGTTACATAAACATTTTCAAAATCCATTGACAAGGCTTGTCCTCGAGACCTCGAGCGTGCGAGTCGCATTTGAATGGCAAAGGAAGAAGACTTTCGTTGCACTGTGCCGATTCCGATTTCCAACTTCGCGAACTATAACTGGGTTAATGCGCGAAAATTATAATACAGCCAAGAATGACGACGCGGGAGAAGTGCCGGCAGTTTCTCAGTTCCGAAATGTGCGCAGAGTTACCGTTGCATTATCGACGAACAAGTTCCTACCCACCTCCGCCGCTAATGCGCTGACTCGAGTATGCAGTTTCTCACGGGAGCCGGAGCTGCGCTAACCAAAAGAACGAATGAAGAGGTTTGAAAGCGATGGAGAGAAAGAGGACGCGGTGATTGTACATAATACCGGCCTTCATTGACGAATGCCAAAAGCGTTGCCTGCGTTTTCATGATGAAGGAGTTTTCATGATAAATATAATATATTTATATGCAAAAAATAATATGGATTTTTTTCATTGCTTTAATTACAAAGTGCTGTTAGTTGTAAGGAGGAATAATTATTCATAAAATTTCGCATTAAATAGTTTTTTTTTGTCAAGACTCGGCAGCGTTCCATTAGGGATCCATAATTAAATAAAGTTGTTTACGTAGACCTATACAAGTCAACATAATTTCAATAATAGATATCAATATTCATATTAGTGTAAGTTAATATTTGTGTAAATCGCGAGCGCTGGAAAAATCTATAAAAATATCTATAAAACCCATTTTAATTTAAAGAACGAGTTTATGTCAATATTTTTCACTTTATGAGTAAAAAGAATGTTGTTTTTTTCATCAAGTTAATCAGTCAACTATTCTCCCAGACTAATGACCATATTTTCTTAATTTATAACTTTTTATTTTACAAGACCACTCCATCAGTATTTTATTTTATTTCTCAGCTTATATTTGCCGATAATTTTATTAAAATATTTTTACGCGATATTTCCATTAACAGAAGTATTTTTCTGCATTTTCTATAGAGGCTGTAAAATAACTTTTCCAACAAATTCAAATAAAATTAAGTAATTTTATTTCGCTCAGTTTCATCGTACTCGAATGAATCCAACCCAATACAGAGATACTATAAGAGCTTCTCCCTATATATACGAATTCTCCGCTTAATATTTATTACATCAAATAGTTCTTTGCTTATATCCCACTTCCTGGTATTATGTTCAATATATCCAGCAATTAATCAAATTTCACCCATAAGCAGCGTTGCACCCCTCGATCAAGGGTTTGTTCTGGCATTGGAGGAATCTGTGTAATGATTTCGTAGAACAAAAATGTCTATTACATTGGATGTAAGCTGTGCAAGCTCCCTCGGAATGGAGGGCGAAATGAACCTCGGCCTTTACCGCATACAGCGCTCGTAATAAACCGGAACAATAAATCCATCTCTTCTTTCGAACCGAGCTTGAGCCAGCCGGAGATTCGAGCCAATATGGTAAATATATATGTATGCATGCGTGTTCGTCTGTGTGTGTGGGTGTGTATGCAGAATGCGGAAAGGGTAGCGGGAGCGCGCCCCCCGCAACAACCCCACGTGTAATTCGAAGCCCCGGGACGCAGGGGACCTGCCTCGCCGCGTCAATCGCGACTCGACTGTACGCGAAGGGCGGAGCGGAGTCATGGACTCCCCCCCCCCGCCAGCAGTGAAGCAGCCGCTGCGTTTCTGCCTCCGCAGTCCTCCTGGCGCGATACTCGACGAGGCTCCCTCTGACGCATACGCCGAGGCACGAAATGAACTTTCGCCCGCGAGACGCGACGAGCGCGCCGGCCTCCTCGCGGTTTATACACGAGGAACTCGTGGATGCGGCGAAAGGGCGGGAGAGTTTGCGATTTTTCTCTCGTCGAGTCGTCGCATACGTAAGGGAGCTCTTCGTAGATGCCGGATGCTTCGGCGCGGCGCAGTCCGATAGGGGGGGGAAAGTACAGAGTCGACGAAGATGGATTGCTCGTGGCGAAGGCGTAGCTTTTAGCCGGAAAATCTCGAGCAGCGTCGTTGGATGACGTGATCATTCGGCGGCTAGGAATCACCGCGCCGCCGTGAGACATTCGTGCCGAACGTGACGGAACGGCTCGCGCAGAGATGCCGCACGGAAATGCCTGCCGTTCTCGAGCCCTCGAGCACATCTACCACGGATGAACTGTTGGCATAGGCGCGGTTGCTTTCTTGGCATACTCACAGACAGATTCAATACCACCGTTCGACGTTGGTCACGCTACAGCTGCGAGCCGCAAAAGCAATACGCGACACGCTCAATATGTAAAATTTTCAGCGTAAATTCAGCCGTGTCTTTTCATTTCCGCTCAAATATCCCTCGGCTACTCTTTATGTAATCGTCATATATATATATATATATATATATATATATATATATATATATATATATATATAATGAATAAATATACGGCGTAATACTAAATAGTCAGATTGTCGAAATGGGAAACTTTCCCATTTAAAACCCACCCTGAAGTAAAAATTAAAGTTTAAAATCATTTATTACCTGCTAAAGGTTTTCTATTATTTTTTTATATATTGATTGTACCTGTTTCAAAGTCTTACCTAATGATATTAATAAGATATCCAATCAGCACAAGTGTCAATAATTATACTTGACACTTTCCCACTGTACTGCTCAGAAGTATATACTTCAGTGTATTTGATGGGAAACCTACTACAAATTTGTCGAATTGCTCGAGGAAAGCTGCTTCCAAGTACAGATGCATTTGTCTTAAAGCCTTAATGGGATTAGCGTCAGAAAATGAGCAGGCCAATCTCGTGCGACGATGCCTTATTCGCGCTTCTCGATAGTAGCTATATTTGGGATTATAGTCCTCATGCAGAATGCAACCCTCATTTTCATAATCAATTGATACCTAGTATCCGGTAAGTAAGATTTTTGAAAGATTTTGATTATTCCGGTCGCATTCATGTTTTCCAATAGGGAGATTTATTTTCAAAAAATCTCGTAATTTTCCTGATAAATCATGGTATAGCAGTACTGAAAAAATTATACCAATGGCTAAAATGCCAAAGAAATAATGAATTCTTTAGAAATTTTTCATAAACAGCTATTACAAAAAATTTTTTACTATTACTTATGATTTTCTTCATAGAATTACAATATATAATTTTTTCTTTAGATACTAATCAAACGACGTAATTATTAATATTACCATATGTTTTCGAAAAATTGAGTAATTATATTCCCAAATCGAAAGGCGGAAAATTCTTATTTCACGCAAAGCTGCAATTTTTGGCATGTCTTATTACCTATATAAAAGTCGGTACTTTGAAACAAGATTTCATCACGAACATTTTGACTAGAATGATCTATAAAAGTGTAATCAATATGTATATTAATTAATGAAAAAAGTAAGACGTTTCGGCTATTATTAGACAGTCCTAAGCAAGTTCTTGAATTGACAATTTTTGATTTCGAAATTATTAATTACGTACATCACCTGTTTCGGCTGTGCCCGTATTGACTATTGATTGTTTACACAAAAAGTTTCTTGTAAAAATTTTATGTAAAATACGACATTTTTACCGTGAAATCTGACAAATTTACAAAAAATTTTATGTTAAATATGACTACCGTTATGCTTTCAATGCCATCAATCGATAAACACAGCAGAGTACATAATATTTTGATTATGATTTTCTTATATATTAAATTCGAAGGCCTCATCTGTAATGATTATCATTGGTATACCTTGGATTACTTGTATAGTTGTACCGTGTACTTATGTTCCGTGTACTACCGTCCCCTATATTCTTGTAATACTCGTAATAAGAATTCAGTCTGACTGAACATAAACAAATATATCGCGTTCTACATTTATATAAGAATGCTTTAGTTTTAATTTTTGACTAAAAACAAACCAGTATTCTCTACGACAGGTTTTTTAGTAATGCAATACGATAAGAAAAACAAAGACAAATCAAAATAATAAAACTGCTGTGAAATTGAATTTTAAAGATCATCTTCCTTTCTCATCGAGCGCGTTGAATGACCCGACTTTGATGTGTAAAAGAATGATATACGGATCAAATGAAGAAATTTCGTTTATTCTAACGATACTATCCGTAAAGCATAGAATTCTACAGAGATATAACTACGCTTGATTCGCAGAGCGAGAGAGAGAGAGAGAGAGAGAGAGAGAGAGAGAGAGAGAGAGAGAGAGAGAGAGAGAGAGAGAGGAGGCGAGGTTAGATTCAAGCTGATTGTGGACTATTAGCAAATGAAAAAGTGTGAGAAACGAAAAGTTCGTTGAGCGAAAAATGGTTGAGTTGATTAGATCCTGCGATCATTATACATTAGTTAGTTTCATTGATATCGACCGAGTCTATTGATAGAGTTAATGGAATTAATGGAAGATTAACTTATTTGGAAATTCGCACCAAGAATTACTATAAAAGTAACGCGCACGTTCAAGTTTCCTCAAATAATTATCCACGAGATTTCAGCTAAATAGATCATCATTTATATTAGTTTAATTTATTTTGAGGTTTTCTGTTGATTCGTTGCGTGTCTAATAAGATGCAATCATTCAAAAAGTAGAGAAAGATAAGACCGGCTTAAATCATAGAAATTTAACGCATTAATTGCGGTAAACTATCGTGCAAGTTAAAAGAAAAGCGGTATATATTAATCAGATGTGGAGAGAACATAAAAGATTCTAAAGAATGTTCTACCGTGAACCATGATATTGCAACCAAAACATGACATGGAATAATAATGCACATAAAGAGTAATGAATTTCAATCCGTTATCGGTTATGCTTGTTGAAACTGAAAACCGTCTTTCACAGATCATTGTATAGGTACGTCCATGAAATATAATTTAAATCGAATTTCCAACATCTCCGCGAAAACAATCAAACTCGCGCTGTTCACCGACGGTCTTTCTAAATAAATCCTTTCCGTTTTGCTTTGTCCGTAAGAGCGATGATCAACAAGCTACGTGTTTCATTCCGCGTAAGTTTTAGCGAAGAACATTGCTAGGGCTCGAGGTTTGCATGAGGGGGAGAGGGGAACGGGGACGTTTTCGAGGCCGCCCCGCACGATCGAATTCAGCTGCGCCGGGATTACGCAGAGGCCCGACCTAATATGCAAATCGGCGGAGCACGATCATCGAATTGCTGACGCCGCCGGGCGCGTTGTCTAATGAGCGCTCGAGTTATTCAGCGACCGTGGACGAATATACTATATATATATATATATATATATATATATATATATATATATATATATATATATGTATATATGCGGCAACTATTGTTGATTTAGCGATTTTGGCCGACTCGACGAATTTCCCTTTTGCATTGTATTTGTTTGATTTTTTCTTGTTATTGTTACTGTTCTTGTTTACGTATGTAAAAGCTGAGGATAAATATTGCCAGTCGGATTGCTGAGAGCGACGAATCGAGGACGGTAGATTTTAAGCATTCCCAAACGTACAATCGATGCTCTTACTGTGCCGTTCGTTAATTGAATATAATGTTGAATTATTATTTGTAGTCGATGGAGGTAGTTTTGATTGTTATTGCATTCATCTAAATCGACTGCCTTTATGTATACAAGATAAATTTTGAATATTTTTTGTTTAATTCTTTAATATTAAATTTACTTTATTCATAATCACCAGAATAAGTTAATAGATTAAGTGTACACAGATAGAATCTTTATTTGTATGCTACGATCAACAAGCTTAAATTTTAACATCGAAAAATAATACCAATCAGTTTTCAAATTTATCTCTGGAAAATATTAGAGCGATCCATTTATTAATCTCTGGATACGATCATTAAATATACGTGATTCATATTCTAGTACAGATCCTCTTAGGATAGTTTATTTTAATGTGAACAAATATTGATTTTAAATTGATCTACTTAAATTTGAATTGAAGGCACTCGAGCAAGTGAAGAATCGAATTAAATTTCATTTGCTTTGAGGAGAAAAATATCTCTTTAGTTTCTTGCAACTAAAAGAAAGATCAGTATATTTCGTGCACTGTTCTGGATTATCTCATTTCCATTTCTTCTATTCCCATTTTATTTGTAATCTACCATATATCAATCACTATTAAAATCTGTCAATTTCATTAAAATCGACCTGAATTGCACATCAATATACTATACTTCAATAATTACATTTCAATTACAATTATTTCTTGGATAACTTTTTCGGACTATCGGTAACTTTTCAAAAAATGATGCATAAATTTATTCAAAACACTTAAAAATTGAGCGAATGAGGTATATTCTCTTTCATTTTCAATAATTTCTTCTTTACAAGAGAATTACCCAAATAAGTATTGAGATATTATAATCAAAATTTATATCTTCAACATATCAAGTGTTCCTATTGCCCTAAAATACGGCATAATGATATGAGTTCAAAATTTCTTCATATGTGTTAAACTATATATATATTAAAATTATTGAACTAAAAATTATACAGGTCTACGAGAATTTTTCAGAAACCACATCATACTTTCTGAAGGTTTATACTCAATTCATATCTGGCTATAGAATTGCTTTAACACGTCATGATCAGATATTATAACTTAAAAATGCAAACAAACACCATTTTTTAACATATTTCAAATTATATAGCAATGTAAATCACACAATCAGAAACTAATAATCGTTTTCTTTAAAATTTCGTTGAGTTGGTCCAAATAACTTTTTATCGTCGAGATATCGCATTGTTAAATGCGCTGTGGTGACTTGAAGTTTGCGGTTTTGATATGTGTTGGCTTGTGAACGACGTCTGAAAGAGAAACGCTTATACTTTATCAGAATGCGTATAGTTTTTGATAAAAAAATAATTGACGTTGCTACGAAGCTCGAACATGTTAAGAAATAGCGTTTTTGCACTTTTAGGTTAGTATATCTGAAAATCCTACTATAATAGAACAATTATGTGACGAGATTTGAATTCAGTACATCAAAAACCTTAAAAAATGTATAGTCTGCTTTCAGAATAAAAAATCGATCTCATTTTGCCGGTCTGTGTTATTACAGATGTTCAATATAAAATCATATAATTATGGATTATTCTCAGAGATCTCTTTAAGCTGGATTTCTGTATTGATAAGCGATGTTTCAAAATATCGTTTCCAGCTTAGATAAGGACTTAAAAATTTTAATTGCACTAATATTGATATTTAATCTTCGCCAATTATTATTCGAATCTAGTTATCGTACAAATCTTGTTATAAATATTTAAATATAATAATTTTAGAGGATCAAAAATGATGTTATATTGCCAATTTATTGAATACTATTTAAATATTTTAAATTAATACACGTGTACATTTATTATGTTTATATAAATATTATCTAACTGTTACACTGACTGAAAAAAAATTGTTATAGATATTTATGTATTTACCAAAAATGTAACTTTTGATGAGTACCATAGATAAATCATATCTTAAATATAAATAATAACAATAACTAATAATTCTGATAAAAAGTAACTTTTATATATTATATATAGATATATATATATATATATATATATATATATAATATAAATATATATATCGTATATTATATACTATATATATATATATATATATATATATGTATATTATATTATTTATATATGTATATTTATATATTTATATATATTTAATATTAAAATCATTGTTATTGAATTTTTCTATAAACATATTTTCTATATCAATGTTTTAAATATTTTATACTAATGTTTGGTTTCATGAGTAAATTAGTGGATATGAATACATATGAACTAGTTCATATTAATATATGAATATATTACGGAGATAAGGAATACAATTATATAATATATAACTGTTATGTTATTTCTTATTTCAGAGTGTTAAGATTCGAGTAAGCAGACCATTAACAGTTGTCGTAATATGACAGGAAAAATTATTTTTACATTAATTCTCCTCGTGGCAGCAGCTGTATACGCTGATGATGAGGAAAACGAATACTGCAAATTAGCTAGCTGTCCAGAGAAAAGTCATACTCTTTGCAAATATCAAGTAAGCTGAATGCATATTAGATTTAATATCAGAGTACTCACGAATAAGATCTATTCAATTACTATTAGAATGCATTTCGAATAATGATATGAGAAAAACAGCAATACGTATGCGGGCCTCTGAGTAAATCAAGTAATTTATTGAACAGTAATTAAAGAATATACATCGGTACAAGTGATCGCTCTAAGTCCAAGTGCGTTGGCCCGCAGAGATGTGACTCAATAGCATAAGTAGTATCAAATTGCATACTTAAAAGATCGTGCGTCGTGTAGAGACCTTAAAAATAATCTAACACTAACCTAATCACGTATACGGATAATCTGCACGCAAATAATTATATAAAACACACACGAAAAGAAGACTTAAAATACGCACGCAAAGAAATATATAAAATACACACAAACATAAAGATATGCAACACTTAACATATTGTAATCAAAATGTATATCTTCAAGATATCAAGTATTTCTATTAAATACGGCATAATGATATGATTTCAAAATTTATTCATATGTGTTAAACTATATATATATATATATATATATATATATATATATATATATATATATATATATATTAAAATTAATTGAACTAAAAATTAAACAGGTCTTTGAGAATTTTTCAGAAACCACATCATACTTTTTGAAGGTTTATACTCAATTCATATCTGGCTATAGAATTACTTTATCACTTCATGATCAGATATTTTAATTTAAAAATGCCAAAAAACACCATGTTTTAACATGTTTAAGATTATATAACAACGTAAATTACACATAATCAGAAACAAACAGTCTTTTTTTTTAATTTCATTGAATTGGTCCAAATAACTTGTTATCGTTGAGATATCGCATTTTGAAATTTTCAAATTGTTAAATTCTACAATATCCGAAAAACCATTTTAGGATTAAGATGGAAACAAGGTATCTATATTATTCTACGATGTTTCACACATAGGTAACTTATGGTAACGTTGCGAACCTGTAACTCCGCCATCATAATAGTAGATCTTAACCCTCCCGATTGAGACCTTGACGACCATTGTACGATCATTTCTTTCGTATAAAATTGTTAATAAAAAATAAAAAGTTTCGCATAAAATTTTACCACCCACCGATACTCTAAATTTCTATGTTCCATTTTACTGACGTGCACTACGCGCGCGTTGTTACAAGACACTAAACAGCTGGCGAATAAATACTCATACAAAGCTCGTCAAGATCTCAATCGAGTAGAGATCTACTATTAGGGTGGCGGAGTTACAGATTCGCAGTTTTACCCCTAGGCCGAGAAATAAAATCGGTCGTATTACTTAATTATCTCATCTCATACATTTTTGAATGATAAAATAGGTAAATTCTAATCGAGTAAATATAGTCAAATATCTTGTTATATTGTAATTATTTTATTCTTCAATATTATAATACTGAATTTGAGGAGAAGGACATTTGAACAGAGTCGTTTTTATCATTCTTTATCAGCAATGGACCTTCTTTTTATAATAATTATTATTATTTGCTTTTTTGCTCCTTTTCCGTAGTGGAACATATCTGAATCTCTCTAATTCTTACAGAGCTATTCTATAATGATGTCAGAAACCTTTTTTTATACGATGAGTCATGATTTACTTTTTAATTTTAATCTTTATAAAATGCAGGATTTGCGATATGGAGCCGAATGTTCAAGTCTTGTACAAACTGTAGAAATGGACATTGAAAACCGAAACTACATTATTAATTCTCATCAAAATTATAGAACACCTCGAATATTGCGAATAGAAAATATGATACAAATTCCTCCTCGAGCCGATCCTGATACTCCTGTAAGTTACTGCAAGCATTATTTTTAATGAAATTTACTTAATAAATTAATCCGAACATTTCTAGCTCTTACCGTTAGCGTGGGATGAAGAACTTCAGATGATTGCTCAAAGATGGGCGAACCAATGCAAAGATGAACTTGACGAATGTAGAAATGTTTGTAAGAATATGAGTATTTTGCTTTTTTTCCTTTATTAATGTATAGTTCCGTTCGCCATCCGGGTATTAGCGAAAGCTTACATTTTACATCATTCATATATGTCGAATGTTATCTTAATGTATATACGTGATAAATATAAACAATGGAATATTATCATATTATATGCTATTATAGCTTTGTGTTGTTTATGAATGGGATTACTTTGCTGCATAGCTTTTTTCCAGTTAGTACTTTGATTATGTTTACGCTTAGTGGAGTGCGGCATGCCTCGCATTGATTCGGCTGATCTTTCTTTAGTAGATATTGATGGGTGATCTATTGTGCTTTAAATCCATTTATGTTCCATTGAAATATTTTAGCCATGTTAAATTGCATTATTTTGATGAAGATGGATTATTTAAGATTGAGAGATTCCTGCAATTTCATTTAGTTATTTGAAGTCGCTATAATGTTCTTTAGCAGTTTAGTGCATCGCGTCATTATTGCTTCTTTGAAAAATTTGATGAACATTATTTTTTCTGGACGATTTTTAGTATTTTTTGTGCTTTTAAAGAGAATTGTAAATTGAATATAATTTAGTAACGTAGCTGCTGTATCTAGGTAACATTGTGCGCTTCTTATTTTTTTTCTAAATCATCAAAAAAGGTTGCCGATTGCTAGTGATGTATAATTATTTGTAAGCCAATGAACTATTTCTTTTTTGGAAATATAGAATATATAGGCCCGATTGTTCGTAATCCATGATGCATACTATAAATTATCTGGTTGACTACATCACTAATGGCAAAGGTATAATCCGGTAAATTTAATCCTTCAACGCAGTCTATGAGAATACCTTGAATTCTTTTTGGGGCGTGATCTGTTTAGGTGATAGTGCATAGCTTAATATGCCATTGTCCCATGGATAGAAGGTACGAATTTCTTTACTTATAGATTTGGATTGGATGCCGTCATGACAATAGGTGGTTTGCAAGCGAGACTCACGTGAGTAGTTCGCACGGGCCAGGACGCCCGTATCCTCCCAGTTTGAGTCTTCAACGAAGGCTGAATAGTTTTTATTATTTATAGCTTATTGTTTCGTTTGGTGATTTGAGCGGAGAAAAGACACTGGCATTCCGTGCTCTTTACTCATTTGTATTTAACAATTGCATATTTACCTATACATTTAAATTAAATTAATTTATCTTTTATCTATTCATTAGTTCGTTTTGATGTGACACAACGACAGGCACTTGTTACTATGGCTGTCCAGGACACATACTTAGAAGTAAATATGATCGATAGTGCGATTAAACGCTGGTATGCGGAGGGGTTCAGATCAAGAATTGGTTACAGCAAGCTAAGGTTCCTAATTATTTAGTATGAACATAAAACCGCCTAATTATATAAGATCCCGCTTATAGTAAAACATTCTTATTTTTCCAGTAGTGACAATATTTCATGTTCATCGAACGATTGTTATGCTCGAATTTCCTGGGGAAATGCTAATAGAATCGGCTGTGCTTTAGTGAAGTCAAGAAATGGTTTACTTGTCGATTCATTCTTTGTATGCAACTACGGTCACATGAGCCGAGGAAAACTAAATAAACAACTAATATATATGCTACTCTATAAAGCTTCCTATAGAATTTACAGATTTACTTCCTTTGCAACCATTTATTAAATTGTAATCTATCTCATTCATGTTTATCTAGAAATATAGAAATATAGATGTATTTAAATATGTATGAATAAACTGAACTTTTATTATTTAAAAAATCTTCTATTTCTGTGTATATATATATATATATATATATATATATATATATATATATCTACATATTCCAATATATTAGAATATAAAAGGAATGTACCTTCCTCTGAGATCCAGGTGTCTACTCTTCAAAGCAAAACCTTCGCTATTAAAAATTTTGCACAAATTTCTGCGTGACTGCGAAATAAAAATTTAAATCTCAAACTTGTAATCTAATTTAAATGTTACCTATATGTAATTTAAATCTATGTATGCTAAATAATTTCGAGAAGAAGTTAATAAAGCTTAATTAAAAAAAATATATATATATTAGAATAATATTTCGTACTTGCGCCAGGATATGCCTATGTTAAATGTCTTTTTACTTAATTTTTTCATTTTTATCCTCTTTTGTGCATTGCGATTGAAATCTTTATTTATGATCTATAAAAATATATTATTTTTGGATTAAAAGTTAAACTAGCTTTATCGAAACGTTGGAAGTGATCAAACGATATTAATAAATTATCAATTCACATTAAATTTAAATAGATTTAAACTGTCATCAATTAAATTTAAACTATCAAACAGAATTTAATTTTTATCATAACGTTCATACATGATTCACATATAAGTTTTAGCTACTGAAAAATTTATCATTAACTTGACCAATAAAATATTTCTATCTCAATACATTTAGATATGATTATTAGAACTATTGTTATGAGTTCAATTAATTGAAGTATCTATTATTTATTCATATAGGATTTATTCTTTGGCAGAAAATTCTTCAGACAAAATCGATCAGCCCATGATCCTTGCACATGTGTGACTTCAACTCATAATAATCTACTGTACTTTGAAGCTGTTCTTCAAAACTTACAACAAGAATTTGGCCCACTATTTACTAGTAAAAATTATTCAATTTCAAACATTTTTCAATTTGTAATTAACCTTGAAATGTTATTGGGAATTTTTAGAGAAAATAGTATGGTATATAATAGATTAAAATAAGAAAAAATAGTGCGATCTGACTTCTTAACTGGGGCGACAAAATTATATCGTTTAGCAGTGCTACTTGAATGGCGAATGATAAAACGCTCGAATCAATTTACATTCAGATAAGTGTGTAAAGGTCGATCATAAATAAAACTCACTTTTAGCTGAAAAAAACAACGTTCATGCTAATAAATATATAAATCATATATTTATCACATGCGAGAGGGCAAATCTATACGCTTAGTACGTGTTTATTCTATATTACTTGAGCTTTGCAATAAATTTTTCTATTGGGCATGTCGGATAGGACGACGAAAAGAGCATTGATAAATTATTAACTCTTGGGAAAATTCTGTAACATGTTCAATGTTGGCGGCCACATGGCCCAAAATATATATATATTTTTATGTTGAAAGATATGTCTGGTAACTAGTATGAGACAAAGAATGTAATCAAAAAAAATCCACTGAAATTTAATTAATTCTTAACTAAAAAAATTTAGAATGAAGAAAATGTTGAAAAGTAACAAAATACTAAGTCATATATATTATTGTATTATTTTATATTATCTATTCATAATAATATCAGACTTTTATTAAAAAGATTAACAGTAATAATAATCATTATATTAAAGAAACTTTAACCTGTATATGAACATACTAATACTCAAATGGGATTAATTAATGTTACTATACAAATGTTAAAATGTACCACAATTATTACATTAATACTACAATAATATTAAAAAGTAAAAAAATGGTTACTGTTTTACAAATATTAATTGTTGATTTTCATAATAGTAAACAAATATGTTGTTTCGTCTTATCGCTCAATTCAAAAGCACTCACGGTTCCAATAAACATTGCTTTTATAGGGAGCCGGGTATATTTTCACGAAAGCATTGCTAAAATGAACCTTTATTGAAGGAACGGGTGAGCGGGTGTGAGGGGGAGGGGGCGGTGGTAAAAATCGCTTATCGTTTCACCAACTTAATCCGGTATACATTGAAACACTTACTTCCAACCCCTCCCTCTCTTCCACCATCCTCCACGGTTTATTCTTTATCTCGGCGATATAATAATATCTTCAGTCCTCCCTCCGCTCTGCGCGTCGTCGCGCCGTTACGGGAAAACGGGGGTAATTGCTTATTATGCGGGGGGAGGGGGCGGGGGTAATAAGTGGATACGTCGGCGTTACGGACGGGGCCCGCCTCGGCTACGAACGGCCGTCGCGGCTTAAGCCTCGCGCGCGATATTAGACGGGAAACAATGACGCCGGGCATCCGGGTCTATTCGGCGCGGGCGAATTGTTGCGCCGCGCCGCCGCGGTTGAATATTGCGATTCATTATTGGAAGGCGTGGCGATATTTGGGATTAACGGTTTATTATTGCCTTTCTTTTTTTCTCTCCTCATTTCGTTAAATAAAAAACACCGTCGGCTGAGCTAACCATATTAAGGTGGTACAAGATTTTTTCTCTCGTCGTTTTTTGCGCTCTGTCTGATTTTGCTTTTCCTTGCTACTGAGAATTTTATTTGAATTAATCTGGTCGTCACGAAAGTTATAGGATTATATTTTAATGCATGAAACCGTGTATAGTTGAATACAAAAAGCTTTAACTACGTGTGTTGTCCGTGGTCGTTTATTATTTTTTACATCGACAAAGAGTTTACATTGATTATATTGTCAGTTGTGTTTCTTATCATTATACATTTAATTGTTGAAAATTCAATCAATGACTTAGGTAACGAATATCTCTCGTTTATTTAAGAATATGTTAAAGAAAATTGGGAAGAAAGTCTAAATTTTAAATACATTCTCTTGTACATATACGGTTATTCAAAATTTTACACAAACACATTTATTTTTTTAACAATTTTAGAATTCTGCATATGCACAGATTTTTACATAATTGAATCATTTTTAACGGGTTATCATTTTCATTCAGCTAATAAATTTGCTTGAAACTTTTGAACGACTGTATCGCAAACATAAATAGAGAAAAATCTTACTTGTAGTTTTTAAATAATTTAATACATATAAGTTAATGAATAAAACTGAGAACTTTTTAATCGACGAGCAGCGATTTATTATGAGAACTTTTAGAACGAATTATAAGTAAAAATTATGACTTCAATATAGTTCGAAGGCGTTATGGCGTTACACTACTGAGAATTCTGAATAAAACAAGAATTGATTTGAAAGATATTTATAATTTCAATTTGTGTTTAGCATTATTCGTTTATACTTTCTATTCGCACTGTGGCAATTCAATATTGTCGAACGATACACTTCCTTCGTAAAACTGACGTATCCCCCTATCGCGTAAAGATTCTTTCGCGAAGCATGCGTCCTCAGCAGTACGAAATTCCGTACCACATTATCGTAAAATTCAATGGTTTACCTTCGCCTCCGTCCCCGCCCTAAAAAGGCATAAAATCTCCATTCTCTCGCAGTGACGTTGCGTAAAACGCTGCCATAATTCTACGTACGGTATAATAATAACTTTATTGTTTGGAAGCGCAGACCTCCTCCCCTCCTCCCGCCCAACAACAACTAGCGGCCAAAGAGAAAAGTAGAGAATCGCGATCGAGGACAGAGACGGGGAAAGCGGAAGGGAGTCCGCGCGATATTTCCATGGAATCTCGTCTTCAACGGCTCGGAAACGTCCTCGGGACAAAATTCGAGAGGACCGTAGAGAAAGAGAGAGAGAGAGAGTGGGTGAGAGAGAGAGAGAGAGAGAGGGGAGGTGATATCCGCTCTACGAGAACGCAATGACTATATAGAAGGGAAAAGGGGGCGGAATGAGATCAACTCCGAGCAGTACCTGCTGAAGTGGCATTGATAACTTTTGGATTAAACGAGCGCCCAGGCGCGCGGCATTACTGAAATCGCGTGCGCTGGGGATAAGGCGGAGGGGGGAGGTGGAGGAAGAGAATGCGGAAGGGAACGATTAGAGCTGGGCGATTTGGTGCGAAAGAAACCCGGAGGATTTCGCGCCTCGGACGATGTAATAGCATTGCCACAACAACGCGGAAAGAGAAATTCCATGTGTTTGGATTAAGTGTAAACGCAAAGATGGCTAGGTACGTTTTTCACATATATTGATAATTATCATATATAAGATACCGATCGAAAAGCTCAATTTTGAATCCCTTTTACATATATTTTTTTCTATTTTATAAAAAATAAATAAGGGCAAGACTAAGTTTTATAAGCATCTTCTACCGGATATGAAATATTAATTTATTAATATTCCTCCCGTTCTCCTACCCGAACACAATTAACACTAACAGTATAGCATTAGCGGAAAAAGTTTTTATTTTTTATTTTTCTTCTATACAATTTTGCTGAGCACTCAAATGTTAGTGTTGCTCGACGATCCCAACCTCGGATCAAACTTAAATTTCTGAAGATATAAAGATCATAAATACTAAAAGAACCGCTGTCCCTAATCCTTATTATCGTAATTATCGACAGTGATTTGTATTTTATTCGGAAATCGGGAATGTACCTAAAATGTAATCATCAACTTTCAAAGAATGCTAACTTAAATGCATTAAAAATGCATTAAAATTAAACAGATTTATTGAAATTATCTGTGGATGATAATCATTGTTATTTGATATTTTTCATATTAAATTAATTCTATACTACTGATTATAAACAAGGACAGTAGACTAATTTTATAAAGACTGTAAGACCGATAAAAATAGTTATTAACTTTAATAAATTATTCAATCTGATAAGCTTAGTCTTGTAAGGACAGAAAAGTTTTGCACTAATCGTATTTTTAATTTCCATAATGAATAATACGAACTGCAGTCCACTTCGAAGAGAACTGGCATGACTGGTACCATCCTATGCGATAAGTAGACAGATTAAGCACCGTCCCCTATTTTTAATAATGTTTGCAACAAAAAAAAACCTTTCTTCTTGAAAGATTAATAGCTCAAAATAAAAGAAGACATTTCCTGGCGAAATTCTAATCGCCCTTACAAGGAAGCCGACGTCCTCCGCCCAGCCGATGGAAAAATCGATAAATTCCGCGGTGGCTCGCCGGAATTTCCGCAATTTCGAAATGCAAGCCGATGATAAATAATCGCTGGCACCGGCCGAAAATTTTCGCTTCGCCAAAATGAACGGCGCGTCGTGCGCGCGTACTCCCAACCCCTCCCCTCAACCGCCACCACCCTTTAAAGTCTACAATCCAGCCGTGTCGTGGCTCGAACCCGAAAGCCAGAGCACTGCCGGCTCCTGCGCTGGCGCGCGCGCCTGACCGACCTTAGCCCTAACCCACAGTTGAGCCCGCACCGGTGTCCTCGGCTCGATGGGTCATTCGAAGCGTCGACGCGCCCTCACCTCCCCCCCCCGGCCCCTCCACGGCCGCACAACGACCGCAGCGAGAGAAGAGCAAGCGTGCTTTGAAAGCCGGCCCCCGCCCGTAGGCTTATCGGGCCGTTCGAGTGGCCGAGGGCGCCGGCGACTATACTCGCTACACCCGCTGTGCCTCGGCTCTCCACGTGAAATCCTGTAGGTTCGCCGCACTACCACCCTTCCCTCCCTCCCTCCCTCTCACTCTCTCGCCACCTCGCTCGTCCCTCTTTATGCCCCGTCGTGGAAAGTAGCGGCTGTAGCGCGGCGCGCTGCTTCGATAAGGCGAAGGGACGGAGCCGCGGGGCGGGGGGTGAAAGAGAAGGACTTCGGTTGAATTTCACGGCGCGCGCCGCGACGAGGGGCATAAATTTGCATCTACCGCGCCGGCGTTACGGCCTCGTTGTGCGACCGTCACGGAATCGAGGTTGGGGTCCAGGGTTCCTGTGAGGCGAGGACGGATTTCATACGCGACAAAATGCAAATGGATCAATTTTACTCGGCCCGTCGGCAAGTTCGACTTCTATATGAAGGATATCGACGGTAAAGTGACGGAAGAGTGAATAAACGAATTTTTCTCTTCAAAATACCTATATATCTACACATCTATTTGTCTATATATATATACATAGACGAATCTACGAAAGAGGCGATTAATTCAAATTAAAATTCAGGCGTTGAACGTTCATGAGAGAGCAATGAAATGATTGTTATCAAGCGGAGAAAGTAGACCAAAGTAAACCTTATTCTACCGGAGTTACTCGAAGAAAGTTTCGGGCTGCATGCGAGGAAAGTTTAATATTATCAGTCACTTATAATTATAGAGCTTTTGAACTTCGGCTTTTAAAAGGCACTCGGTATTAAGAGTCAACGTTGGGTCGGTCTATTGGGCGAACCAACTAGTGCTGAATTTATTCATAAACATTCATATTATAATAAATTGATATAAATTACTACGTTATTGGTAAAAATTTTCAATTATTGATCTCTCATTATTTGAAAAGTATTCTAGAACGAAAGAAAGAACCAAAATAAAACATTATTATTATTTTATCTATATTCCATACAATATATTTCACGTTATAGCAAAAATAATATTTGCACATTATGCTTGAATATATATCTGAATTTTATGATAGAAAATATTTGGGTTGTTTAAATCACCAAAATATTGAACGCTGCTATTATTAGTTTTAATAATTGGTTCATACACTATATACTTCCAATTCTTATTTTTTGCAACACAGAAACAATTTCTGTTCAAAATTCACAATCTATTTTGGGCCTATTTATACGAGCGCTTCAAAAACTAAATCCACTTTTCGAAGAATTAAACGATTTCTCCGGCAAATAAACAGTACCGAGACCGATCAATCCTGGGAAAACTGTAAACCAGTCTATTCCCGCTTCGACCCCCCCCCCGCCCCCGAAAAAAACCAACCGAGTGTACCCACCCGGCCGCATAGGCCGATCGCTCTCCACCTCACTCTCCCCTCATTGATATTCACAAAAGCGGTCAAAGTACATTGGCACTCGGCGGAGCGCGGGCGCGCGTCAGCTAAATTAAATTCTAGCCCCGGGGCATACCGACACACGGTCGCGTCGATTACACCCACAGAGGAGGTCGACGCTCGCAATCCGCCCCCACCCCCCGCCGCCAGTTCACCGGCCACGCGGCCCTACTGAGCTGCGCGTGTATACGCGGTCACGGTAGAGTCGCCCCGGCTTCTCCCGCACTAAGTCGGTTATCAGCAATGAAGCGCAACGAGGTGGTAATATAAGCAGAGAGTGAGCGAGAGAGAGAGAGAGAGAGAGCGATGTATGTCGAGCGGCATATACAAGATGTACTGATTAATTTTCGATTGCGGACAATTCAGAGAGGTTTTTTTTGTATACTTAAGGTGTACATGTGCTTCGATAGCGGGATGATCCTTGTCGAATATTCTTTTACTAGTTCATTGCGTAAAAAGTGACGTACGTCCGCAGACAATAACAATGCAATGGATTGTTCGAGCAGTACATGCAAATTTTAATTTTACTTTTACTAATTAGCAATTCTACGCACGGTAGGGCACGGCGCTTGTAATCGCCATAGGGCAGACGCTTACGAAAGTGCCTCTTTATGTAGAGCCGAATTCGCAAGAAGAGCCTAAAGAAGAATCTCAAGAACAGCTAAGCGAAAAGGAGCACGCTTGCAATATTGGTAAGAGTTAACCGTATCTCTAACCGTAAATATTTTCCTCTACTGAGACATCTCTCTCTCTCTCTCTCTCTCTCTCTCTCTCTCTCTCTCTCTCTCTCTCTCTCTCTCTCTCTCTCACTCTATCTGTTTCACTTTTCCGTTGTTTTTCTCAAAAGCAATACGTTCTCTCAAAAGCATAAAACAGAGCAATATTGAACATTTGATATACGTGTTCATAAAAATGTATTTCAAATTTTCAAATTTAATAAAAAATAAGAGAAATCTAGCACAAATTGCGCGTTATACTTAATATTACCAATGTTTATGTCTACGTAAAAATCCCTATTGAATCAATTCACAATAACAAAATTCATTTTATGTGACTGATTAAAATTTTTTTTCATAATTAATTGTACAAGTCGGTTGCCGAATATAAACAGAAATGATGGATTTTATGAACTAAAACTTTTTAAAATTTAAAAATATTTGTATAGATTTATTTAATAGATGTAACTAGTTCGCTATTTTTTTCTACCTTCTGTACCGCATGTTATTTTCAACATATACTATGTCTCCGAATTCATGCATTACTACATCTTGCATTCTTGTTTCTTACTTTTTCTGGTATTAGAATCCGATGTATGGAATGTGTGGCATTTCTGTATAATATAGTTAAATTTGCAATTAGAACAATTTTCAATTTATAAAGAAGCTAAGATATCTTACGTCAGAAATACTCAATGAATTGGAATGAATGACGAAACACTTGACGATATCAACGAGAGTCTGCAAAATACGTACCGAGACTACATACTAGGATTGGTATTTCGTTCGAACCTTAAAACATTCGAATATGTTTGTGGTGCAGGAGCTGATCGAATGGTCAGAAGCGCTGAGATATTTCAGCAATCTGCGCTGCTCCAACAATTCGATCCGTTTTAACCTTTCGACCACTCGAGCTTCTTTGAATGCTTCGAGTCGTTATTTTGCCAACGTCGAGAAGTATCCAGCTCGGCTTTATACACCCAACGACAAATAAGCAACATAGACCTACACTTATTTTGATTAATCGAATACGTCGGATGAAACGGTGAAATAGCGTAAAATTGAAACGGTAAAATTCTTTGATTAATTAAGTTCTTTTTTTCTGCAGAAATGCGTACATTGAATGAGTGTACATAATAGTCTTCTATTATTATATTACTTGATATATAATAATCTAAAACTAATCCCCAGATTTTAATATGAGTATAGGCACTGATAAGATAACCTTAATAGAATTTTAATAATTCAGAGGAGCATAATAATATCTTATTTGGATCGGATAATGTCAATAAATAATTAAATCCTCAAATCATTCATGTTAATCTATAGAGAGCTATTGAAATCCAGGCAGCTAAGCTCATTACGTGGTTTATATTACTTTTACTCACAACTTTTCCAATAAAGCTTAAACTGTATATATTTTCCAATAATAAACTAAGAGGTAATATATTAAGTATGTATGAACAAAGCGCTCAAGAAGCGCAATTCATTTGGGGAAACGAACAAAACTTGCACGATTAATAAATCAAGCCTCGCATTTCTAAATTTCATAAAACACAATTAAGGCGATTCTCTCGGCCCGTGTATATATACATGAACGCATTGCTCGTCGTATATATGTATGTATGAATGTATGTATGTATGTATGTATAGATCAATCAGCAATTCTAGCCCATATGTATATATATATATATATATATATATATATATATATATATATATATATATATATATGTATTTTGCTCGTCTGTCTCGCGCGCCACTCGGTATCGATTAATAATTCGTCTCTTCGACACCCCTACCGCACTTCCAATTTCGGCCCCTCTATCAGTCGAAGCCCGTGCGCACTTGAGATTTTTGGCAGATTGCCCCGCGCCAACGTAGTGCCGGGCGGCACGACGCGTAGGTGGGGTCAATTAATTTGCCGCGTCATTTCGCGAGGTGCCGCATCCCCGTGTGCCGCGCCGCGCCGCCGCCACGCTATAACCGGCGAGAGTGGCTTTTTTCATTAAAACTGCACACGTGGTTCTTTTTTTTTTCCTCGCCCACTCCCCGTCGCTCCGTGTTAGCCCGGCAGCGTGGACAATCGGCGAAACGGGGGAGAAAGGCAAACAACACGGGGGGATTGACTGTAATCGGATAAAAAAATTTTTTTGTTTTTTTTTGGTTTTTATTCAAGGAGAAAGGCAAGGGATTGCGCTGGAGAACAAAAAATGCATAAATCTAGAGGGTTAACATTCGCGTATTATAATTATACATATATACGAGCATTTAAACTGGATAATTGTGAAAATTTGCACGAGTGGTTTGGTATAAATAATCGGATTATTACTTAAAGGAATGTGACTATAAAAAAATAACTAAAGGCGTCTGCTTCAACAGTAATTAATAATATCTGGTTCCACTTCTTTTATTTGCATATATTGAAAATTTAATATAAGATTTAGAATTTGCTTTGTATTGCGTTGCTTCAAGATGGAAAATGATATAGTTGATTTTGATTGAAATTATCGAAATCAGCAACAGTTTATTAAATATATGTTTAGTTTATTTTTGCAACTTTGTAAATCGTTGAATTTTTTATTTGGGATCGTGGTTGTGGAATAACTTAAATATAAAATAAAGGCACACAATTAAATATAAAAACGTTTCACAGGGTATCAATTAATTGTTTTGCTACGTAGCTCAACATATCAAACATCTTTGAACGGAATTCTGTTTAAGAAAATCGAACAGAATTTGTAATCACTTAATACAACATAGACAATTTAAACGTTAGAAAAGAAAGAACTAAAAGTAATAATAATGTAATTAGGCTTTTGTAATATATATATATATATATATATATATATATATATATATATATATATATATATATACTATTGCTTACTTTTATTTTATTAACACACGCACACACACGCACGCTCACTCGCGTGGACGGTATCATTTATGAGTATGCTAAGATCTTGCTGTAGCAAGGATGAACTGAATGACTTGTTCTTGTCCTCATTTACTTTATGCACAGAGCGTTACATCTTTCGTGCTCACAGAATTTAATGACGTGCTCTGAATTAGGGCATGCGAAATTTTTTCGTACGATTCATATAAAAATCAGATCACTGACGTCATCCAGATGCAATTTTCTAATTTAATAAGTATGCAAGTAATGTATATAATATCATACAGAATTAACAAGATTTTTCTACTTTCTTAATGTAAATGATTGTATTACACTAGCGCGTAGGTTGACTTTATTTAGTGTGATTTTCTCTTAGTGTGATTTTCATCGATTGGGTTTAAAATATCTGACGGGACTCGATGATTCAATTCCACATTCGTATTAAAACGTAGCCGGAAAATAATTTTCAACCTCAGCATTCCACTACAGAAGTCAGTTAAAAAATAAGAGAACATGTGTTGTTCGATAATCAAACTTTTGTGTATCCTATTCTCTAATACCTCTAAACATCTCAACTAAATTTCACGCCCTCCCTTTACTCACATCCAGATAAATAATTCAAAAATGCCTAAGTCCGTCTCGGCAGCAGGACGAAGAAATCTCATCGAATCCACTCCGCGGTAAACGCTCGCCGGATGCATGCACAAGTATGCCAGAGTCCGATTCCAAGAGTCCGATTCCAAACAGATTCATCGATACTTTAATCCATATCCGCCATGTTATCCATATACATAATATACATATCCGTGCCATATTCACCGATAATACGCTCTCAGCGCAGCAAGAGCCCCTCATAAACTGATTCTCGATTTATGAAAACTAGAGCGCAGAAATGGATGGGGGGGCGGGGCGACGACGCAACCTGCGGCGCGAGCAAGCCCGGGACAATGTAACTTGTCGTATTATCAGCGAGATATATAGAGGTCCTCTCGCATGGAGAGAGAGAGAGAGAGAGAGAGAGAGAGAGAGAATAGCGCGCAGAAAGCCGCGAGCCTCTCTCCATGCGCACGAAAATGTAATTATTCACGTCCATGGTATCCGCGCGCAAATTAGCGAACCTAATTAACGGCAGCCTTTCTTCTCTCTCGCCCCCTCCAACCTCCTATCTCTCTCATCCTCTCTATCTGTGTGTAATACTTTGGCACGGAGCACGTATAAAGCAATTCTGCGTGCTATTCTCTCTCTTTCTCTCTCTCTCTCTCTCTCTCTCTCTCTCTCTCCCACCTCTTCTTTTCTTCTTTCGGTCTCATAGCACGTGGAATTTTAGGTCTCCATTAATGTATCCATGTCAGTTCGATTCTATTCTAACCTGTTGTCAAATAAAGATATTCATGAAATTGACAGTTTAATATTTAAGATATAGAATATAATTGAACGTAAAGAAAATAATACAAAGGAATACATAATTGAAATCGAAAAAAAGAATAAAAAAGGAATACGATGGGAAAGTTCTTCCCTTTAGGAGTATAATTGGTTATTGCAATCATTTTGAGGCTGCATATCTAACTATAGTGATTATATCGAAGTGAAACAGAGTACAATAGTGACTTTCGATATCATCATTCATTAAAGAAATAAAAATAGGTTTATGTATGTACATGCCATTACATTAATATTAAATCGTTATTCCATATAATTTCTTGATTACGTCAAACATAAATTAGTTTTAGCTTAATCTCTATCATAAAAATAATGCCATAATTTTCATATTATAGGTTCCCATTCTAAACACGAATTTGAACATAAAATGACCTTGTAACTTATCCTGTTGACCGTGCGGAAAGTTGGAACTCTTGAACCCTCCTCCTAGCTTAGGAATTTTATCGGGAGCATTTTGAATATCCATGGCTAGGCAAATAATTGACTTGTAAAATTAAAACGAGCTATCCTGTATATAAATTACTGCATTATACAGCAATTTTCCCGTATGTTCCATCGCCGCGGTATGCCAAAAATCTGCATCCAACCAAGAAAACAACGATCCAGATCAAAATCGCCTTAATTATGCCGAAATTGCGACAATAGTGATTATCATATACATTTGCATGCGCCCGAATTTGCATTGTAATCATTTTCAAACGTAGCCGATATACGGCTGACCCCCGATTGGATTTCAATCTTCCCGCAGCAAAGCCTCTGTAACGATTTGAAATTGCGGAGCTTCCCCATGAAATCTAAAAGCTTTAGTGACCCCCTCCCCCCATCCCATCCGCCCTCCATCCAGCTTCTCTTTCGCCGAGAGTCCCCCTCGAATCGAGGATTTATCGCGCGAAGAAAGAAAGAAAGAAGCCTTCCCTCTTTTTCCTTCTGAGAGCAAATATACAAACGGTTCCGCAAGCAATCGTCACTCGAGAGAGGGAGACCGCGAGCAAATTAAGCCCTCTTGCCCCCCCCCCATCCCCACCCTCTTCCAGCCACTAAAGGCGAATTGCGCGATAAAGATACCAACGCCGGGTGGCGCTTAGCGCGCCTCGAAGCGTAATATTTGAGCATGAGATTCGGTGGCGCTCTCCTCTCTTGCGCCATCACCTCCGCTCCCTGCGCCGACGCAAAATAGCGAATCCTCCTCGATTTGCTCGCGAGATTAGGCCGGGGCGATTTGCTCGAGAGGGGAGTGGGATGGTAGAGTGTAGCGATGGCAGTGCGCGAATTAGAATCGTGGGGTAGAGCGGTAGAAAGAGAGAGAGAGAGAGAGAGAGAGAGAGAGAGAGAGAGAGAGAGAGCGAAAGAGAGCATGATAAATCTGGCGCCTTGAGCGCAATCGCACGTTCGGCAAATTGGTCGAGTCTGCAAGAGACAGCGAGAGAGAGAGAGAGAGAGAGAGAGAGAAGCTTCTTAAAATGCGAAATCGCGGGATGTTGGGCTCCTCGAATACCGAATGAGAAATTTGGGCAATTTCAAAAGGATACGGCCGCGTTCTCGTTTGGCTTGAAAGCTCCCGGCCCCTTTGCCTTTTATTATACGACCTGGTGGGTGAGTGGGGGGGCTGGCGACTTTCGCGAAACGTCGCAAGATCTCTTTGAGTTTTTAGAGCGGTGAGATTTTTTCTCCTCCCTCTCCCCTTTCCTTCCCCGTATTTTTCCATTATCTAGTGAAGCTTGCGATTGAATCTGGCTTATCTTGCCCTCTGTATCTCTCTCTCTCTCTCTCTCTCACTCTCTCTCTCCTACTCTCCTGGCCCAAAGCCAATTTTTACAGTTCTCCGTCCTATTCCAATGAGGGTGGCTTGCTTTTTTCTCTCGGGATTTCCGTATCGAAGACGCTGTTGTTTTTACAATCGATAAGTATAAGTAGAAGAAAGAAAGGATCTGCCCGAACTTCTACTTACAGAGTTGTATACGCTATAGATTCTTATAACTTAATATATACGCTATACTTCCGTCCCGTACATTTGCAGCATATACCTCGTTTCCATTACAACTGGATCGAAGCTTTTTTCACGATGTCCTGAATAAAACTCCAATCCCACGTTTTCCGCTTTTAGCACGTATCGGCGCTCGCGCACGCGCGTTCCTCGTAAAAATAGCAGCCTGGACGCCGGGCATTGATTGTCCGTGAATTACGCCATTACAAAAAAAAAAAAAAAAAAAAAAAAGAAAAAGAAAAAAAACGACAAAAAAACACCCGAGCGAACCCGAGAGATGGGCGCGGACGACGCGTTGTACCGTGAAACGCGCTCGATTTTTGCGCAAGCTGATTAATAGGATTATTCGCGGATGCGTTCGAACGACCGCCGCGCGCCGTCGCCTCGGTGTCGGTACGCCAGGCGTATATATTTGGGGGCGAAAAAAAAAATGGGCTACGGCCCGCCGGCAACAGCGACGATTTATAATTCAATCCGTCGCCCCGCCATCGGCCCTGGATGGAGGAGGAGGGACGGGTCTTTTATGAGCCGTTGCTCCGAGCACCTCCGGTATACGTGTATCGACGGAAGTCAGCCGGTATACGAGGCACGGTCGAGACCCCCTCCCCCTCCCCAACTAACCCTCTCACTTTCTGACAGTGGGTTGCTCATAGATAATGGGACAATCATGGCACGCGCATCGTATTAAGAAATTTATTTTTATGTTCAATATGGTTTATGCATTATTAGAAATTTTTTATAATATCAATACAAATTCATAAGTATATTACTGTACTATGTACAATTAAGTTCTCTTATAAGTACTCTAGAATCGAATGAGTAAAACTTAATGTGTAAGTCAACTGAATTTGATTTATTGATATACGAATAAAACAATTACGTATTTGCATAAGTAATTTTTAAACTGTACAATGCGAGCTTCACAAAGACGTCGAATTTTTACTTTTTCCGCGTAATTTCAAAACTCTCGTTCAGTTCTATCGTTGGATGCTACAGTTGCGATCTGCCTTTTTCCTCTCGTTCTTAATCTGTTCGAAAGGTAACTCGAATTAAAATTCACAGATCGATATGAAATTTTAACAATGCGTTTAAAATTACTCTCGCCAAGGACGTGAGGGAATTTTTGATATATTTTTCTGACGATGTGATTCGCGACATTGTACAGTATTCTTTTACATGTGCGGTTGAAAGGTTTCATTCTAGGTTTAACATTATTGGAGCTGCAATGGTATAAATCCAAAATTGCGATGTGTATTTATTATAACTGTATTTGAATTTTTAATTTTAAGTATGAAATTACAGATGCGCAGAGCATATCTCCGATATGTTTAAAATTTTATTCATTTTTTATCTTTCTCAATACTATAGTTACTTTAAGTAATGAAGAAATAAATTCATTCCTTTTTTCACAGTGAGAATTTTTCATGGAGATGAAAATCGTATAATCAATAGATTGATTTGTGAAGTTGAATAAAATATTATTAAAAAGCTTTCATAAGCCATCATAAAACGTGATGTAAAATTCTACTTACACTTCCAATTAAAATCTGGGGCTGTCAAAGCGGAACGAAAGTAATTAATCGTTTTTCAGCGTGATTGATATTTATCGCGGATTTAAAAGTGACATATTGTACTGCGATGTATTATTTTTCTAGTTATTGGATAATCCTATTTAAGAATTTTTTTCTTTATACAAGTTCCACTTTTGGATTAGTAGCCGATACCATTTTCCTTTTTTTCAATAAAGCAGAGAAATTGAAGTGGGCAACTAATTGCTAAGTTAATCCAAAGATGAGAAGAGAGCGTAATAGGGGTATTTTAAAACTGCTTGTACATATTGTAAAGGTCTAAAAAATACTAATTCCCGCAGAATAATTTCTTTCCCGCAAATATACGATGTAGAATTTCTCCTAAGAATTATCTATATTAAAGCCAATTTCGGCGTGATCGTCGGGATTTTGAAACGTCCTAAACGAAATTGGCAATGTTTCAAGAGCTTTACGTAAATTTATTTTGTAATATAATTAATAACTGTTCTAATTAACTGTATTCACGTAAGATTTCAAACAATAAAATGAGAATGGCAAGACGAAATACCCCTGTGTGACATTCGTCCTTTTTTAAAGAATCATTTGTAAATAATTCTCATAACAATCACTTTGAGAAAAAAAATATTTGGAACTATTTAAATTGAACTAATTCGCAGGCAGAGGAATTAATATATATATAGAATAAAATTAGAATAGCTGAATTTTCTTGGAATTAATTTGTCCATAAATTTCATAAAATCTTCAAATCTTCATTAAAGTCATCATATCTTAAGAAATTATCTTTCTCCTTATAATACTCTAGTGAATAACCTTTCGAAATCATATAAAGCAGAAACTTGGATTACCAATTATGGTATTTCGATTTCAGCAGATCGGACTGTTTTATATACATAAAGGAAAGGAAAGCTTGTAAAGGAGAAATGACAGCACAGTTCTTTCACACTTGAATTGTAATAGTATCTAGAAATTGACGCAGCAATGATTCATGAAAAAAATTTACTTCCGTAGTACTAATTTTTTGATATTTACAAGTCAAATGGTATTGCGCTTTCATTCCCTACATTTTAATAGTCTATCCTGTCAATTCTATATAGCAAATAAATATAAGCAGAAACAGAACCGTCAAAACATTTTCTTTTTCAGTCGCGTAAAACGTATTAAATTGCACAATCTATCTGTGCACGAAATGAAAATAATACGACTTCGATCTGTACCGCAACTGATATACGGAAACTGATCGTCGGCGTAAAAAAATACATCGATATAACGGCCGAAAATTTCGCGCGATTAGTAACGGGAGAGAAATTCTAGGTTTAAATTTCAACTGTGGAAAAAAGGTAGCGCGGCAATGGAAAAACAAGAAGGAACAAAAAAAACAAAGGTTTAGATTTGAACTTTAAAGCCGCGCGTGGTACACTGGGCGGAAGCATTAAAGAGGACGTACCGGCAAGTTGCAGCTACATCTATGTGTGTTTGCGCACGCGTGTATGTGCATACGCGTTTGTTTGAAAATGATAATTCTCCACCTCCCCCTCTACGCCCTGGGTCATCCTTGTTAAATTCATTCCAAAATACCAACTCCCTTTTATTTTCCCGATAACGTATGTCCTAAAACGAAAAAAAAACCGTACACTTTTCTACTTTTAACAGAAATTATCCACTTCAACGAAATTTTTCACAACCGAATTGCACATATACATACACACACACACACACAACACACACACACACACACACACACATATATATATAAATATATATATATATATATATATATATATATATATATATATATATATATATATACACGTATACATACAGAACTGCATCAACGGATGCTGTATCAATGGCTCAACATACGACGAATATGCGCTGAATACGTCGGATGCGGAAGAAGGGGGAGCGAGGATCGTAAATCGCTCTCTACGGACACACGCCGGGGAAGAGACAAACGGGGAGGGCGTAAAAATTTTACTGTCTGGCGGGAACCGCGAGGCGATTTGCTTCCCTCGGCGTCATGTGTACATAGGCATCGCGAAATTACTTTTCCAATATACCGACGCGTGCGTGCAACTTTTCTTGCTACCCCTCCACCCCTCCAACCGCTCTGTAGCGTTGTCCACTATCGTATACAGGTAGACGTGTGCGAGTAGATTTTATAAAATTTTCTATTTTTGTATTTTCGATGTAATTTGAAATTTTGCGGAATAGAAACTATAGAGTCGATATAGCTAGGCTAATTAATCACTGACCTTCCCGCTTCCTCTCTCTCTCTCTCTCTCTCTCTCTCTCTCTCTCTCTCTCTTCCTACCCACCCTCCTTCACAGCCGCATTCATGTAGCTCGCGAATGGGATTGTAACTCAGAAATAGCATGCGAAGAATTGGCGCATGGGCGCGTTCGTTCTGTATGCCAATTGATTTAGCCGCCCCACCTCCCTTTCTCCACCGACCCCTGCGATACATACGAGGCAAAAAGGGGGGTGCGATTGAAAACGGGTCGTGAGCTAATTAAGGGCCGAGTGCGCTCAATTCCCCCCACCCTACTTTCTCCGGTCTCCCCAACAACCTTTGGTCGAATTATTAGCTAGACGAGAGAGAGAGAGAGAGAGAGAGAGAGAGACCGATAAATTCCAAGTGAGAGCTATGGATTTAATGAATTTTTTTTAGTTGACTTTTAATACGTTCATTGAAAGGCCATCGAATTTTTTACCACTCAGCCAATTATGCACTATTTTATATATGATCAAATATTTTTAGAATCGTGATAGGGAATGTTTTATAATATTATTTAAAGTAATGCAATTTATTTTTTGCGAATGCATTTTAAGATATTCATTGAGAAAATGAATTGAGAAAAAAAATTGTGCTCATCAACCGACTAATTTGTTGAAAAAATTTTTTGACTATAGTAACTAATATTTTGTACAAATATTAGTTACTAAATACTTTACGGAGCTTAAATAATTACCATTAATTGCTCTTTTCTTACACGATACTTGGAATACTGACAATAAAAATGATCTTTATATACATTATTATTCTTTCGCATCTCTTTATGGCTATTTATTATATGACTAGTAAAGCTTTATGTAATTGTCACAAACTTGAAATTTATAACTTTTAATTTTTCATCCTCGTCAATACTATTCAATTAAACAACTAAATAATTGCTTGGAGAATATTAATATAAAGAAACTGAGAATGCTGTTTCCAAAATATTAATTGAATCGTTAAAAATTTCTTAATAAATAAATGCTATGTCACGTTTGCAAAGCCCAAAGATTTGAGTATTGTTTTTAAATAAAAAATTTTAATACTCGCAAAAGACATTCATACAGAACTGATCCATACAGTACAATATATAGCAAAATTTTAGTTAATTGATGATTTAATTTAGAATAAATTGCTAGTCTAATGAATTTTTTACAGAAAGACTTATATTTGTATATTATATTTTTCGGCATAATATTCCTGGAAATGTTTTTCTCATCAGCGTGCTCTTTATTAATAAAAAAAAAATTACTTATTAACAGTGTTAGTTATGGTGTCTCGTTATTAGCCTCTGATCCCATTACTCAAGTCTTCTTTGACGTGGGATCTGACGTTTCAGTATCGCCAAAACCGTATATATGATTCATGCGGATATTTGGCAGAGTACCATTTGGCATAAGGATTTTAATAAATTCTGGCAAGGTAATTGATACTAGAGATTGATCAAATCTTTTCCATACTCAACAGAATCATATTCGAGCGCATGCAGTGCGACGATGTAAAATTATTCAATACAAACAAAATTAAGCAATAAGATTCCGCACTATTTTCGCCTACTTGACTCCGTGTAATTAGGATCACTGCGTTTTGAGAAAATTTACCTTATATAAGAGATTCTCCCGATTCCCGCATCGGGCCGGCACGACACCGTCGCGGCGCGACCGAGATCCTCGTCGCCTCCTCCGCGCCTTTAATTATCGGCGGGGCGGCGAAACTTTGGCACGGCCAGATAAGCCTTGCGCACCGGCCGTGAGAACACCCCACGAGCAGGCATATGGCCGTGCACTGGTGCACGAACCAAGAAACAAGAAGAACAAAAACAGCGAATGCAAACACAGGGCGATATCTCACAAAATTACCGAGCCTTGGCTCGATATAGGAAAATTACGAAACACGAACGAGGCCGATATTTATACGTTCGCGCGCAATCCACGCACCGTACGGTTCGCTTCGATTCTTCACCGAAATGAGCACTTCTTCTAAACTTGTTTCGTATTTTTTTTTTTTTTTTTTTTTTTTGTTTTATCACACTGCGTTATACTGCCGCGGAAAACGGATAACTCACGACGCGCGCACGGGCCGGACGCTCATCGGGGAGAGCGTCGCGAAGCGGATCGCACTGCACTACTGGCGAGGTACCCCCGTTGGCCGAGACGCCGTGCCGGCACACACCGTCTCTCCCTCTCTCTCTCTCTCTCTCTCTCTCTCTCTCTCTCTCTCTCTCTCTCTGTCTCTCTCTCGCTCTCCTTCTCGCCCCTCGCTCCGCGGAGGCGGCACCGCAAACCCCTCGCGTACCGCTGCGCGTGCGCGTTCAGCGACGGTGAAATAGACGGGGGAGAGAAAGGCTCTCGCACACTCGCACTATCTCTCCAGCTTTCTGTCTCTCTTACTCTCTCTCTCTCTCTCTCTCTCTCTCTCTCTCTCTCCTCTCTCTTTTTCGCCCTTATCCCAATTTTGGTCTTCCACGAGCGCGCATCTGCAGCGCGCGAGCGTTTCCTTGCAAAAGTTGTACTTGTGCGCTTTTCTCCACCCTTCCTCCCGCTAGCCACTCGATCTCACCCTCTAACATACGTTTTTGGCTTCGTGGCTTTTTTCTCACTGGAGGGAAGCGCGGAAGGTCTTTTGTTTAGAGCTGGAAAGGGGGATGGTTATATTATATATAGGAAGGGCAAATTTCGCGGGCACAATGAAAAGTCCGAGACTGTACAAAATTGTTCAGTCGACATTACATTATAAGCATTCGAGGGAGAAACGAGAGAAAAAGATACTTCTTGCTTTTACTTGGCATTCGTGCAAAGTACATCTGGAGAAATTTTAAGAATTCGAAAAGTTACGACTTTAAAAGTTCGTGACTTTCGACTCGTTTGCTCAAATAATTTATGGAATTCGTGTCAATTAGAGTAAATTAAAAATGAGCTATTTAGGGATAAATAATTTATGAATTTACACTCATTTCTTATAAGTTTTAAGTAGTTGAAAGTTTTAAATTTCATTTTAAACAATGCGATGAAATGAAAAGTTTTTTCATTCTTTGCTATCGCCAATAATTGATATTTTGAACGAAGTTATTCAGAATGATAGTTTTTTATATATGATAGTATCTTGAGAAAGTAGATCTTAGATGTTTTTTTCTTATTGGTTTACGTATTACTTCTTCACCCACAGCTGGTGTTTTTATAATTTTCCTTTTTATTAAAATATTAGTTTTCTTAATGAAACGAAAAAAAAACGAAATTTCGAACGAGCATTGCAGAATCACTATTATCAAAGTATCACAAACTAAATAATTTTGTTTTTTTTTTTTATATTTTCTTCTTTCTTTTTACAATATTCATAAAGTACGAAAGTCTGCTCGCGCGAGCTACGAGCGCCCCTGTTCTAAACAAATAATAATAGTCGGCACAGTAGAAGCAATATCTGAAGAATATGGTGGGTATGGTGAAGAGGGTATGGGTATGTTCGCACTTCCGACTTAAGTGTTTCCCGGTTATGAGTTTATCGGTTTTACAACGTGTGGTCGAGCATCGTCATGCGGTAAAATTACTGTCTTTAGATCATTCTGCGTTTTTTATCCACGCCAGACTCAGGCCGATAAGTTATCAAAAAAAAAGTTTATTGTTAACCGTTGAAGCAGAATCTTATAACCAATTCATAATAAACGAAAACTCAAGCAACTCAAGAAATATTAAAATATTCGACGAACTATTTAGGAGAAGAAAATAAGTCATATGCATCAAATGACGTCGTGTGATAGCCATTTACAAGTAGTATACTTTACTATAGTTTCAATAACTAATAGAAATAATGGAATTTTTTTGGTTTTTTGATTCCAAAGCTATATTGATTTACATAATATTATGAATAGGCTATGTCATTAAAAACTGCATATTTCTAATCCTGCGCGATGATTTTGACTTAGATTTGATTTAGATTATTTACAGATTAGATAATGAGAAAACTAAAAATGCGCAAATTTGATGTTATAGTTTTAATATCTTTTCATATTATTAAAATTCTCTTATACGGTATGTTTATTGCATTGCTTTTCTCAGAGCTGTGGCTTGAAAGGTAAAACAAAAGCTTTTCGATTACTTACAGAATGCAAGCAACTACGTTGTAACAGCAAATATGTTCGGAAAGTAGCAACCGAGATACGAACTTTTCTTGGAATTAATCTCAGTTTGTACTATGAAAAAAAAACGATATTCTTTTAAAGTATAATTATGGAAATTGCAATCAGAAATGTTTTAGATATTTTATTGAATATAGAAAACATTCATAGTTTTAGGATTATTTCTTTCTTCATTTTTTAAGTTGATTAAGGCTCGTATATGATCTAAATGGTGAATCGTGCGAAGTAAAAAAATATTATAAATTACTAAAATTAAGTAATAGTCTCGTTTGAGTTAAAATTAAGTTTAGCCATAATTTTACTTAAATTTTTATCTGTATCATGTTATTTTGTGCTTATCTGATATTTGAAAAAGTTATATTGCATTACAAGTAATTGTCTTTTGTGTTATTTGTTTATTTTTAAAGTATACTTCAGTTATTTATTTAAAAAATCTGAATTCTTCCTTTTTGCCCCTTCGTTGGCCAAAATAAGTTGCAGGGTCGGTTTCAAGGAGATGATGTTACAAGAGAGAAAGAGTGATAGAGGCGAGCGAGAGAGAGAGATAAGGACAGAGAGAGAGAGAGAGAGAGAGAGAGAGAGAGAGAGAGAGCCGGGAGGGAGAATGCAAGCTAGGCAAGCTGAGAGGCTAGGGAAGGTCCGAAGGGACTGTAGCGAGCCATGAATGCAAAAGCGAGCGAGAAAGAAGCAGAGACCGGAGTGGGCACGCCAAGAATGAGATACGAGCGACAGCGGCAGCGCCAGCAGTAGCAGCAGGTTTTAAAGACGTTAATAAAATAAATTATATTAAAATTTTAATCCAATTAAAATAATAACATTATTCACATGCTCTTTATATAATTACTTATTTACAATAGGATGTTATATATATATAATATTAATTGTAATTTCAAGAATTATCTAAATATAAGATTTTTTTCCAAGCGTTCGTATAATACGCCAGAGTAATAACTTTAAGTCGAGATGGAAGGAATCTACCGCAATAGGAGCTCTGAGACTTCAAACGTGAAGTTGCATCTTAGTGGTGTACACAGGTCCCGCAATAATTCTGTTCTGCGTAGTTGGCATTATTATTATTATCATCATCATTATTATTATTATTATTATTATCGTTAGAATATATATATATCCCGACTAATAATAAAACATTTCCATTTCAGAATGGTTGTAAGAATGTACATAGGTTATTTGATATTCATATCATCGAACTCCAACATGGACTGGAATATCAATGCAAGTTTCGAAAATTATGATCTGATATTGTAAAATATGTAAGTTCTTTAGAAACCTTGAAACAATTCTGGTTGATTTAGAATTAAGAATTTCCTTCCACACGGAGCTCATCTTCAAGTTCTCAAAAGGTTTTCTGTGTACGTGTCTGTAGTTGATAAATTCATTCTGTATCAAATGATGTATCCGTTAAATCTGTAATGTAATCGTTCATGGAGAGAAAGAAGTATTTTATAAGCATTAGTATACTTTTTACTCGCAATATACATGTACTAGTTTTTACTACAATTTTTATTTAAAAGTATACTAATTATTAATAAAATTATAGTAAAATTTATCAAAAGTCATGTATATTTCCGTATTAACAAAAAGATTTTTTAACAAAAAGTAAATTTTAGTAAAACGTTTAGCTCAGCATACAGATGGAATTGTGTGAATTTATGAAATAATTTTCGCGCCTATGATATTATTTGTGTACTATGCAAAAAAAACTATGTTTCGTAGATGCTGATAAATTTCAATCTAGCTATATAACCATTAGTTTATCATGACGAAATGCATGATAAAATGAAGGCGAAAATCTTTAATTGCGATTGGAATACATACAAGTCGAACATTAATACTACATATTTCTTTGCGTCAACATTGACGAGTAAGCAACAGCCATTCATAACCGTAATCATCCTCGAAGTTAATTCCAATATTCCCTTCTCCAATTTTAAACCTCAACCAATTAGACAGAAAGGGCTGAAAAAATCTTCGAAGCATATCTTCACAATATTCCAATTCGCAAACAATCATGAATTGTTTAATAACGAATGAGATCGTTAACAGTGACGATAATAGCAACTAATTTGAAAATATAATGAGAATATTGATTTGGAGATTTCTTATACTGCATATTTGTCGAGACGTCTGAGTCGACTTTTCGTTAATTTCGACAATAATAATATTAGACTTATAGAACAATAAAATTAGACTTCGATTTTTCTGAGATCGTTTTGTAACTGTTTGAAGATTATTCGTTGGATGAAGGAAGATTACCCATTATTAATGGAATAAAAAAATTTTTTTTGCAGATTTTTATTCGTTACTAGTAAAAGAATAAAGGCATAAATTCGTTTACAATTTTTACTTACTTACATTGCATATTTTTATTGTTTCTATTAGTTAATGAAAACAATTATTGTTAGTATTTCCTATAATTCAAAATACTTATGTAAAATTCTAGTTAAATAATAATAGTATTAACTTATTTAAATCAAAAACCTATTAATAATAATAATAATCTTAATTTATTATAACGTATGACGTCATAATCAGAAACTTAGTATGCATAATTAAATCGTTTAATTGAGAACAGTCGACACAAGTATAATTTTTCATTCTAATACATAATTAAATAAATATGCATACCACCAAAAATCATATTTAATTTATTTGTATCTTATACTACTTTCCAGAATTGCTTTTACGTCAAAATAAAAAATATTCAATTAATTATATGTATTTATAGATGACATCATAGTCATGGAAATCGCTCAATCAATCATAATAATCTCTGGTAAATATCTATTTGCCGAATTGACAGAGAATAATGAATGCAGTAAATAATGAATAAATAAATCGCGAATAAACAAATTGACGAATAATATAAATATTTAAATAATGTTGTATTCGAATGACACTTATTCAGTTAATACGGATAAGCAAAATAGCCAGCCATTCGTTATACATCATTCGAATGATTTCTGCTCAATTCTGTTATTTGGTATACGTGTTAGCCAGCAAATAAATATGCAATAAATTCGTATTACGAACAGTGTCAAACAATTCAAAGCAGAGCTATACATATGAAAAGTGCCGAGAAATTATAAGTAGAAAGAAAAATAATCTTTTTTTTATATAAATTTAAAATTATTTTATTGAAAAGATTCAAAATTATGAATTTTTTCTATTTGTTGGGTTGATAAGAATTGTTTTAATTCGCAAGCACAATATCTGAACTGTCAATTACAAACTATAATTAATTCAACAAATGCAATGTTAAATAACGATTAAATGTTGTTTATGCAATTATCATTGAACTGTACTGCATAAATAAATACAAATTATAACCAGATCATCATAAAACAGAGTCTAGTCGAAAATGAGCATGAAAATTTTTTTACCAGTCAGACGATTTAGTGAATAGAAGAAAAAAACGTAAGGACGCGTAAGCCACAAAAAGACATTGGAAGAATATGGTAATGAGGGCATAACGGCGATTTTCTGTTGCGCAAGGGATTTTACTAATGCTCTGGCCTATGCTTTCACTTAATGCGCGGTTAAATAAAAAATGCATATAAACCGAGGAGATTTTAACATGATCCTAAAAAAGTTCCGTACAGAAATAACGAAAATTACGGAAGACAGTAATTTAGGTGAAAAAGTTAGAAAATTTTCAGAGTATTATAAATATAGCAATGGGGTAAAAATTACGATGATTATTCATTATATTCTTAAAATAATTGTAATAATGCTACGTGGCAATACTCTTTGAAGCTGTGAGGTATAAATCATATAATAATATAGCAAAGACATATATAGATACGAATTCTGACATGGCAACATGCTAATATTGAATTTTTCAAATAATTGAAAAGCATCCAGATGAATTTACTGCAAGTAAAATCGTTTTTTACACACAACCTTCGTATTTGATAATTGTAAATTTCAATAATTCAACTTGAAAGTATAAACGATAAGTGGCATTTGCGTTCTTTAATAATTACATACTTAATTCCTCATTCTACAATTCTTTTAATATCGCTCTACTACTACTACTACTACTACAAACTACTACAATTCATGACTATATTTCGGGAGGCAAGTGCATTTGAATAACAATTTTAATGGACTGTCAAAAGGTAGAGAGCTCACTTTTCGAAAAACTCGATTATATAGAATACCAGTCGACCGGTCGTAATGGAGAGTAATACTGAAAACGATTCCCTTAGCGAAATAAACGGCACGGGCTTGGACCGCGGAATGAAAAAGCGACGAAGATAATAAAAGGGAAGAGGGCGAGAGAGAGAGAGAGAGAGAGAGAGAGAGAGGAAAAAAGAGTCGCGTTTCTCTGTTTGCCCGACCGTCCGCGTATTATGTAAGAGACAACAACGACGGGAGGAGGGTCGAGGGCGACAGGGGGCGGAAGCGGCAGAAGAGCCCAGAAAAAGGAGCAATTTTATTATTCCGTTGCGGAGTTTATCCACCATGAGGAAATTGCAGTTGAACTCGTTCGCTTTATGTATAATATGGCGAGAAAAGTGCCTTCTCCGGTGGCCGGCGAGCGCTAGCGGCCTCGCCGCGCCGCTCGAGAAAATCTAATATGTACTGGGAGGCGGCAAATTACGAAAGCCCGAAAGCCAGATTGTTTAGATAATGAAATAAAAGCCGAAGAGCGCGTAGTTTGGCTCGTGAACGTTTGTAAGTATCGTTTAAAGCGAAATCTAATGAAATACACGGGACAATTGTCAATTTGTCAATTTTGGCCAATTTATACATTGCAAATGGCTGGGCGTTAGTTATTGTGAATTAAACGTGAACGTATTTGAAATGCGTTAGTATTTGCAGACGGTCAGCCACGAGTACGTGCGAATCCGATCGAATTTTAATCGCCAATAATATTAACTGCCTTTTAATTTAACAATTAATTGTGAGAGAAATACTTCTGTCGGTCAACATTAATAATTTGATTTATTAACATATCTATTGCAAAATTGATTATCAACTCGTGTGGTTGTTACGAGTAGGATGAGCGTCACACTTGGTCGGAGTCTGCTTCAAAATTTGGCTCATAGATTTGAAGGTAATTTTATTTGAATTCTTGATGACTAAATAGATTGTTCCTATATTACCTAATCTTATACAATCAAAACTTCATTAGTATTAATGCTAAAAGGTAGTTTTTCATTATACAATTATACCTAATATTAGCCACACAATGGTATGTGACTAGAATAGTCTGTTCCTTTCATCGTATCTGATTTCTACTTACATTAGATTAAAGTATATATTAAATAAGTGATATATATATTAAAATTGGTAAATAACGTGAATATTAAATGACAGTGTAAATTATTGTAATTGATGCAAATAAATATATATAAATATTATTTACGTCTAGTTACTTAATAGTTTAGTACAACCTAACGCTAATGAAAGAGCAAACTTGTGATTCTTATCCAATATTCTTATTCTTTAAAGACTGATCCGTTTATTGAAACTGCACTTGTCTATTATAATAAAGAAACCTACAAACCGTTAGCAATGGAATTAAAATAAAACTTGTAGAGACAAGTATTGGATATTTTTAATAGGCTATTTATGAAAGACATCGATTTGATCTTCTTCTTCCCAGCGTTCTCACCTATAATCTCGCCATTACGTACATAATACCATACCATATGTTAATCAACAAAATAAAAGGCCAAGACAAGTGCACAAGAAAGGAAATTTTTCTCGTTGATCCGCAATAAACTGGCGACTAGTTCTTGAGTTTTCCGTGCTCGAATTGATTTCTTGAAGCTAAAATTTTTATAGAGTTTCTGAGATTAAAAAAAAAAACAACCAAGGAGAGTTAAGCCGAAGGTTTGAATTAACTATTACAAAAATACAACTATAAGGGTAGTCAATCGATAAGATTGGGCAGGATTTTAGTTGTAAAAGAAGTAGCGATTTCGATTGTTAGAGTACAGTATGTTTTGAATGCTAGATATTTTATTGATTAATGTCAGAGTGTTGCTGTCTTATCAAGCGATACAAAGACAAAAAAATAAGAAAACAGAAGCTCCTACGGTCATGAGTTGACATGCTTCGGTTCCTGAATGAAACCTTCTAAACACGATTATTATCTTATATTGACTACGAATTATAAAACGGTTTTATTTACAAAGGATAATATAGAAAATTTACCGTTCGATTACGTATTTGCCTAATTGATATAATAATACCAGATCATAATTGATATACTTTTACTGTAGAATGAAATAATGAATAATATAATGAAAAAACTTGCGAATTAGAGTTTAGAGGATCTAAAAATTTTTTACTTTTTGGATAGAAAAAACTACAAAAAGTCCTATTATTGCACATTCTGAGACAAGAAGAAATTGAAATTAAAAGAAATAGGAAAAAGTTCTTCTAAGAAGAATACCCAGAAAAAGACTTAAAAAGCGACATTAAAAAAATGTACGTTGGTAGTGGCAGTAGCGCAATTTTGCAGTGTGAAGTGCGGAAAATAGTGGCAAAATACAAGTTTGGCGAAGGGATGGGGGAGGAAAAATTGAGAGAACGAGATGAAGGCAGTAGAAGAATCTTGCCGTACAAAATGTAAAATAGCATAGTCAACTTTCGAAAGAGAACAGGATAGTGAAGTAAATGAAAAAAATGTTAAAACAAATGGCTAATAGAGAGCGTTTACGTAGAAAAAGAATACAGACTTCATTTTTTACTGTCTGCGGTTTAGTATACCGTAACATGCTTCGACTACTTGAAGATCAATTTCGTTTCCCTCTCTTCCTTTCTCTTTCTGTCTCTGTTTTATCGGCCCCTTCTCTCCCTGCATCGCGAGACTTTCGAGGAAAATTGGAAAACTTGGACACGCTAAAACTCGCGCTATCTTTCTCTATCCAGGAGTGTTTTTTTTTTCTATCGCGACCCCATGCAACTTTCACATCGTCTCCTTTTCTTCCGCGGACGTTCTTCTTTTTACCCCGAACGCAGTGGCGGCGACGACGACGACGACGACGTTTTTTCCACATGTACGTCGTCTTCGACTCCCAGTACGTCTTCTCGTGCTGCGGCTGCAGTTGTATGTCCTATCTCAAGAGATAAGATGGATACTTAGAGATCTAGCAGATCGGACTTTCCTAGAAGAAAAATGGTCGGATTAACTTATGCGCCAGATAATGCGGTTTTTAATTAATTAATTAAGATAAAAAATTAATGGAAAACGATTCGGACTTCTATTATAAAATAAGCGTGTCTAGAAATTATTTTAGAACCGCCAATCTCAACATAGATAGTTAGAGATAGATGTATGAATTTGAAAAATATATATTCAGAAACATGTAATATTGATTTCGAAGGTACGCATATGAATGTGAAAACCAACAAGAACACCGTACCGGTGTGAATGGAATATGCTGTATTTTTCTTGTCCGTTGTATTACATTTAGTTTTGATCGATGCCGTTATTCGCTTACACAAGCTTTATTATATTTGCTCTCCGACTGTCTATGAATATTTCAAAAATTACAATACCTTTCAGAAAACAAGATTGAGAAAAATACTCGGTATATCAAATTTTGATTTTCATATTGAGTATACTATGTATATGAACAGAGATTTTTTGTATTCTTTTTAATTTTTTTGATTATTATTTAACGTTGTTCTATCTATGCTCCTAAGTCCGTACTAATCAACGACGGAGGTCTGCGAAGTCTTAGTCAACAGAGATAATGGAAACTTTTAAAGCTGTGCTTACGTTAATCGGCCAAAGATTTGAACGCTATCAACCATACGAGTCCTTCACTCTAGCGTTCGCATCGTCGTAAGTCTATGGTTTTTCTTCAATGTCAGACTTAAGCTTTTCTGGTTACCGTACAATAATAGTTTATAAACTGATAATGCTCTTTGTTTGATCTTATAAAAGCGATCGAATCAATTGATCTATTAAATATTATTTAGCTGAGTAAAAAACAGTAAAATTCTTGAAAAACTACAACTGGTGCATTGATACGATCGGATGAAATTTCTCTCCATCTTATTGAGAAACTGTAATCAAATCAATTCAAGCGATCGCGCCAAACGATTGAGATCGCGCGTTCTGCCGTAAGCGAGACTAAAGATTGTACATCGCCCCGTTTTTGCAAAGGGCGTTAGTCGATAAACAATTGAATAAAATTCGCTTGCCATGCGAATGATTCTAAGGCTAATATCTTTTTTAATATTAGCCTTCGTTTACTTTAACAATGGATGTTTAAGAAAAATTTTTATCGGAATTATTAACGAAGCTTTTCAATGTTTCAGTGAGTGAATGAATTCAATAATGCATGTGCACGAATTGTAAAAATAATTTAATCTTCTGATTTAAATTTTATTTCTACGAAACGCTGGTTTCATCGGTTTTTAAAATTTAAGATACAAACTGAATTTACTTATTTTACGAATGTAATTTTAAAATCATGGGCAGACTGTTAGAATATTATTTAAATATTAATGTTAAACAATATTTCGTTATTTAGATATAAGTATCCATTAATAAAACTTATTTCCAAAGATAATAGATAATAATGATTTACTAATGTTTATGTTTCTTAAATAATTGACATAAATAATTAGGTCATACCTAGAAATTTTTCACAGATAAGTTATACTTTAATAGGCAACGTATTTTTTATTGCTATTCTATTGCTGTTGGTATTATAAAAACCCTTTTCTAAGTGTAATTTTTACTAACAAATTGAAATAAAAAAGTTAAAAAACTTCACTAACAAATATAGTGATCGGTCTTGTAGTCTATTATAACGACAGTCAGATTGCAGATTGATCTGATTCTTAATCACCTTGGTAGAATCTGAAGTTAAAAATGTACTGTTAAAGCATATAAAATAAAAAACATAAAAATAAGAATAATATATAAAAAGAATAAAATAATCAATATACTACTTTTATCAAATAATACAATAATTTGACAGGCTCCACAACGAAATTTACCGAATCTTTTATCTGCTTCGTCCAAGATTTTGAACCGCTTCGGCTTATCATCAAATTTCTTTTGATATATTTTTTAATTTTTAATTTTTATAGTTTTTATTTCATTTTTTTAAATTTAATTTAATTTAATTTAAGTCAGATTGTACGAAGGTCTTTATAAAAAAGCGTAGTCTGACCGATGAAAATATTTGTTAGTTTAGTAACAATGGGCATGTGATGAATTTTTTAATTTTTAAAAACTTTCATTTTACATCTTCTAAGCTTGATATAAATAACATTACAAAAATAAACTGGGTATTAAATAATATAGATACAAATTCAAGGATCAAATGCTTTAGTTTACATTGATAGAAATTTATCCACGGATATTAATCCCATTAAATACAATGTTGAAACGTTTTGACGATCGCCGGGATCATCGCCGAATGAAATACAAATGGCATAATTAAATCATCGCCCATTTTAAGGGGCATAAATACCACGGTGCAATAGGCAATAAAGGAAAAACGATAAAACGTATGGCCTGCGCGCCCCTCAAAATGAATATAATTTCACGATTATTTGGATTAACAAGCTGTAACTGCACGCGTCGCTGTTGTTTATCGATAAAGACACGCCGTTTAATCTCTAAATTCGATGAACGGCTTGACTCGCGATTCAATTAGCCTAGTGGCTATCGTGATCGAATCGCCAGACCGCGCGAAATTATCAGCGATGAAATCTCGAAATAATCGCGGCCGAGGGGCGCGGCACGATCGTTCGTTAAATATCTGGAAAAATTCAGGCTCTTAATCTCTTCCCTTGCCCAGCTCCCACGACGTTTCAGGATTACATTAATATAAAAATCCGAATAGGGGCTTGTCTCTAGTGGATAGGCCATCTTCTACTTTATTTCGGGAATCCAGAGCTCTCTGGGCGGGGGGGGGGGGTGCAGCCCTATTATAAGCAACACAAATCTACATTTACTATATATATATATATATATATATATATATATATATATATATATATATATATATATGGTGCGCAGAGTGCATTTCTTGGGCGGGAACACCTAGGTTTTCCGTCCAACATCTCCTCTCATACCTCGCTGACACCTCGAGCCGCCTACGCGCGTTTATCGTCACGCCCGCTCTAGCAGGTGTAGAGAGTGATGGGGAGCGGTGGTGTGGGGGGGGGGCGGGGCTGTTTAGCGAAGAGGCCGTATATCGATCCGTTTGGATGGTGTCAAAGGATCTGATTGAATCGCTCTCCAAGATTCGAATTTTTCCGCCATACGTCTCTCCAAATATCGTTCTTGCTGACTGTCGTCTTCTTTTCGAGTTCTCCGTCACGCTGAATAACAGCAAAAGCGGGTCTTGAAAAGAAAAAAAGACCTTAGTTTCTCATCTTTCGTATTTTTTGTAATATTATTAACCAAATAGTATGGACATTTAAGTTAATTCATGCCAAATTTAACGGAATTTTTTCATGCACGTAATTTATAATAAATCGCACCCAATTGATTTGTCATAGATATACATAGAATATATTAGAGTGAACTTTTAGATCTTTTTTCATATCATTTACTCATAAATATTTTATGTTAACAATCTCATTTATAAAAAAAAATTTATAAATATTTTATTAGAAAAAAACAGTCTGATGAAAAATACGTAAACGATGCTTCTGAGAGTTGTATCTAATCTTTATGACATTTAAAAATATTTTCTCATTTTTTAATTTTCTTGTTCAATTTAATGTCTAACTATATAAAATACTTGAATTTTTGGAAAATTCACACATCTATTTAACATGTTCGTCAAAATCCATAGACCGTACGCGTCTTATTAAAGTGTTGTTGATGTTATTAATGTCTTATTAAATTGTTTTAAAATTATATAAAGGCAAAAATACTTTAAATCTGTTTCACAAACTTTATAGAAAATCTTTAATTAAATTTTTGAGTTAATATATATTTAAGCAAGAGTAAAAATAGAAATAATAGGAAAATATTGTAGATCACAATTAAGGAAATATAAAAAGTGGTGGAAAATATAGCAAGAAGATTTTGAATATTTACTTCAATCTTCTTTTGTTAGAAATTATACATTTGTTCAATAGTATAAGGTGTTTTAACAAGTACATTAAAAATTTTTAATTCCACAAAATTCAATATTTCTTTCAAGAACTTTTTCTAAATATTTTTTATTGTCCGTGAAATTGTTTTTTTTTATTATTATTTTTCTAAAAAAAGGAGCGATCTAGGTCTTATAATTTCTTTTAATCATAAGAGGAATCTAGTAGACGTAATTTTTTTGAAAATCGTCGCTCCAGAATGTGAAAGAACATATTTAAATATTCGTACTTATACATGTTTAATTAAAAAATTTTTGCTTCACGGATAGAAGAAATTACGAGGATAGGTTTTAATACAAAATTTAATCTATCGTTAATGAATTAATTATAAATAATCTAGAATATTAAAACGGCTGTTGTAATACAGAATTAATATAATAAAATCAAGTATTAAAAATATTCATATTTCAACGAAAATTCCAGTGTAAATACTTTTATGTTCATTACTCTTTTTATACTTTGAAAAAGATCGAGATGATTTTTTATCAAAGTATATTTAATTTGGATGATTTTAATCATTTAATCATTCCGATGCCCTTAAAAGAATGGCAGATGGATTTGCGCTTTCTTCACCTCCCGTTCCATCCCCCCCCGTGTTACGACAGGCGGCAAACAAGCGTTCCTTCGTGGCTCTTTAGATATTCAGACTTGTGAGAAAGTACGATAGAGGGATGGGAAGAAAGAGGGAGAGCCTCTAAACCGATAAAGACGGACGATGACTGAGGTGCGAGGCGAGAAGCCATCCGGGCGGAAAAAACGTGCGAGCGGCTTCAGTCCCCTTGATGACAGTCGGAGCTACGTGAGCTCTGCGATCCTCCCCCCTCTCCGCCTCACGTCTACCGCGCAGCATCGAAAGATCTGACAAGCGACGCGTTAATATTTGCACGAGGAGAGACGGAAAGGAGGCGGAATATCCGACGGACTGCTTGGAGGGCAATCTCCCCCCCCCCTGCGCTCAGTCTCCCCCGTCCTTAGGTTCATTTAGCAGTCGGACGATGAGGTAAACAGAGCGCTCGCGCCAAAGGAGAAGCCGCGGAGGAATCGCAATTCCCGAGATCCCCCCTGGGTCTGCCACGCGACGACGTCGCTCGTCGCGCCCAAGCCCACCATCGCCAACATCCACCCGCATTTTGCGCGTGGCGAGAGAGAGAGAGAGAGAGAGAGATAGAATGAGAGATGGAGGCGACCGAGTGCGGCGCTACTTTTTCTTGCCTCGAGGGATGACGACCGACTGACGAAGGAAGAGGGAGAGAGAGAGGGAGAGGCCAAAGGTACGCCCGTAGCAGAAGGTCCAATGTATATATCTCGCCTCGCCGTGGGAGACATATCGAAAAGGGAGGCAAAAGGACGGATATACACGGGAGATGGCGAGAGACGGCGCGGGTCGCGGACCCGCGAGGGCAGGGGGGAAGGAGGGGTGATTCGTCAGAGAGCGGTACGATTCAGAGCGGGTCTCGAGTGCTGTATAAATGACGCAGACGGAGGGCGCCCACTTCGCGCTCGTTGAGAAATAATTTCGTCAAGCGGCCGGAATGAGAATTCTGAATTCTTGGGGGCGGGGAGAGGAAGAGCTGGAACTCTTCTTCCCCGGGACGATTATGAGGTGGAGAGCACTGGGAAACTTTTTTACTCAACTTAGGTTACCGCCGCGACGTATCGAGAAAGTTTTAATTGTTTCGAAATATATATATACATATATATATCATTGAGAATGGCCTAAAATACAAGAAAGAATATTTAGGCAAGCGGCCGGGGACGGGGGAGATGAAAGTTTAAAGACTTGGAAAATTCATGTGTTATATGTAAAAATGTAATAGGAAAGTTTTGAGAAGGAATTAAAAGTTCCTCCGACGTTGTATTTTGTCAGTCTAACTTTGTCCCCCATTAGTAAGTCTACCATTTAAATGATTAAGTGGTAACCTTTGAAAACTTCTTCCAAATATGCTCTTGCCTCTGATTTGCAATAAACTCTACTGCACGGAAGGATTATAGTATAACAGTATATTTAAATTATTATTATTTTAAATCTGACATAATTTAAATCTTTGAAAATTTCTTATTTTAATTCTCTTTGATTTTACAGACAGAGATGCACCAGATCTCAGGGATAAAAGTTTACAAAATCAATAGTGCTTCATATAAACCTAAAACGCGAAATATAATAATTAGTTGCGAACTACTTCGAAGGTAGTATCACTCTAGTAGCTGTATTATTTATAAAAAAAATTGACTATATCGAGAATATGGATTATAGAATACAAGAAAAATTTCGAGATGATTCGAGGTGACGGAATTGGAAAATTTCATAAAACTATTGGCCTTAAATCTTGTCTAGAACGTAACTAAATATTTTAGGGAAAAAGTCAATTTTACCAGCTGCTTAAATATTCGCAAAAAGTATTTTCAAAATACTATATATTATATGCATCGTATATCCATATAATTTATAGTAAATATTTATTAAACTGCGTAAAAATTTTTAAACAGTCGGTTCAGCCAATATCGAGAACTTTCTTACATCGACTTTAAAAACATATGGTTTTGGTGAAAACGCGCTCAAAGTAACAATAGAATTTTACGCATTTTGTTACTTAAACAATATCGTCTAACTTCGGATGCGTATTACGTATTCCCCAGTTCTTCGTAAATGATCTGCTGCTCTGCCTCGTATCCAATCATACGATGCCAACGATGTGCACATAAGTTGCGCATTACTTTTTTGTTAACATGTTGAAAAATTCTAGCTCTCCACAACTCTTCTTAAGCGATTGGAATAAAGTTTGTCCGCTCCCGTAACATTTGAGGCAAGGGGCCATTAGATTTTCTTTACGCCTTCAATTCGCTAAGAAAAAAAAAATTTAAAAACGCCAAGATAAGCCTCGTCCCAATCGACTCGTCGTGCAGAAACCACGAGTCAATTGAATACCTACCATCCTCGCTCTCTACCCCGGCAACAATACGATCATCATCGAATCACTACTCCCGACCATGCCTGAACTGGCCCCAGCTTCCCCGCCCCCCCCCACTGATCCTCAATTGCGTTCATCGGCATCTCCGCAAATCGGAGCAGTACGTATATATATATATATATATATATATATATATATATATATATATATATATATATAGAGAGAGAGAGAGAGAGAGAGAGAGAGAGAGAGAGAGAGCCCATGCATCTCTCGACGGGCATCGGACGCGAATCGTACAGAGGGGGGATACACGCGCGCTTGTCCGACGGGCACTACGGCACCGGGCTTTTCCATTATGTAAGCAGGCGAAAGGCAAGCGGATATATGCATATCCTTCGGGCTTCTATCCAACCTCCCCCCCGTATCCCTTCCCCATCCCACGCCACCAATCGCCGCTCCTCTACTCGCTCTTGGTGCATCTCCGTTATGGGCAAACGGGTGTATATAGGAACTGCCGAGAGTATGGGCCGGCGACCGGCAAACCATTCGGCTTTCCGCCGGGCGCGACGATGATAAACACACGAGAGGGAGGGAGGGTAGACTAGGGATGAAATCGGCCACACGGGTATATATATATATATATATATATATATAGATATAGATATAGATATATATAGATATATATATAGATATATAGATATATGTGAGACTTCAAACGACTTCCTGGGGTGTATTCTTGAACATCCCGGTAAATCCTCGTCTGAGCTTCTATCTCCTCCTTTCTCTGTCTGTCTGTCTCTCTCTCTCTCTCTCTCTCTCTCTCTCTCTCTCTCTCTCTCTCTCTCTCTCCCTCTCTCATATCGATAGAGAGTAAATGTTCTCTGAGGGTGCTATAGGCTAAAAGTTCGAAGCAGCTTTTAGGTGTGCCTTTTGCAAGAATGATTTTCTGCGTTAAAGGCTCTTAAGTGCGTCCTCTTTTGATTGTCAGGTGATGAGGTATTTACGTAATGAACTGTATTGAACATGAATATTTTATGAGATGATTTTGATATTTTTTTCTTATTAATGGCATTTTGTTGGAACTTATTTCTCAGTAACTTAATGTTTGAAAAAATTCAGGGTAAAAATTTAATACTCATGTAAATTTTGGGTAACTCTTTATAAGTCATACAGACAATTTATTTTTAGGGAGGCGTTCTCTATCCCGGTGTGTTCTTAGTAAGTGGCACAAAGCTTTTTTTGGCAAATTTAAATATATTTTTGAATATTACACGCATGGTAAATGAAACCAAATTGCTGCTTTATATTCGCTTCGATGTAATAAATCTTTTTAGCTGTCTTACAGTCATTTTTATCAGGCTAATGCCCCCCACTGGAACTAGCTTTATATATTTATTTAATTTAGTATTATTAACAAAGTCTCACATACTGTTGTATAAATAATACGTAAAAAATGACAAAATCTTATACCTTTAAAAAACATCACATTTCTAAAAATAAAGAAAAAATAAAAAAGAACAAAAACTGACACAGTGTTCACGGAAAGCGTTCACAAATTCTTATCTGATATGGATTTGCTAAATTCAATAATAGAATTATTTGACAAAATAATATTGAAATAAACTGTGTAAATATGCAAATTGTGTTAAATACTAAAACTAAAGCCACATTGCCTCTAATAAATTATTTATATTCGTGAATATTTTTTGATTCTCTAATGTTTTTGAACAGTCAAATGCTTTGGAAAACCCATTTATGTCATAATACTTTTTATATGACAATGACAATTAGGTTATTATTTGATCAACATGACGTAAATGCATATTATTGAAATAATTATTTCAAATCCAGACGATTTGCGAAAATTACATTTTGAGCTTATTTTTAAATCTCAAATAATAACGCGTTAATTCGATAATATCAGCCTTTTAAATATTGCAATTTACTTAAAAAAACTGTAGAAATAAATAGTTAAATATTCAAAAAAAAAAAAAAAATCTCCCACAATCCAAACTCCTTCGAAATAATTTTTAAGAAAACAACCATTGTCCCGTTTAAACATATTACTCTGCCCTGCGAAAGCGCCGAAACTCAATAACGGACGAACAAACCGCAGCGCAAAATAAACAGACTCGCTCGGGCCAAACCCTTTCGAGGATTTTCGGTACTTTTGCCGAGCGCCTGGCCGTTTCGCCGACTATGCCGACTTTACGCGCCGCTAGCCGTGCAGCAGCGCCATTACCTCCGCGCCCTGACGCTTATCAAGGCCACGACGCGATTCTCTCTCGGCTGCGTTAGCCAGTGCGCCAAGCGTCAGGTCGGGTAATAATTTCGCTACCGAGGATTTCGGAACGAGCGCGCGCGAAATTAGCGAGCGTGGGAGAGAGAGAGAGAGAGAGAGAGAGAGAGAGAGAGAGAGTAGAGGACATTGGGAGAAGGGTAAACTCAAGTTGAACGACGGACGGAGAGTACAGAGAAACTGCCTTTTTCGAATGTTAAAGTCTGGCGTATTAATAAATCCGTGCGGTGGTTTCTCGGCGAAATACGGTTTTGCATACTACATTTCCCGGAGTACTTTCAACCTTCGTCCCGACCGGCGCATTGTGCTCGTCGACATACATACAGCTCGAACTTGAAGTAGTGTCGATCGGCACAATTCCGGTCGCATGGAGCTTGACTAATAATTCATGGATGGCTGGATTTCGTTGATTCTGCTCAAAAGGTGAATTTAAAAAGAACTCACGCAAAACCGATGAAGGCAAGAAAAATGTTGCTTCTCTTCTAGAAAATATTATTATGCCACTCATTAATAAATTAGAATTAAAAATTGTATTTATGTCGGCTGTTCTCAATTAACTTAATAATTATTTTTATCGGTCTTGCAGTCTTTGTAATATAATATATTAACTAAAATAATGACAGTCAGACTGTCCTTTTTTATATTCAACCCCGTGCAATCTGAAACAAAACTTATTACTACGATAAATTATATTAAAAATTAAAAAGAAAGATAAAATAATAAATAAAATAAAAACATTAAAAGCAATAATCCATGTTAGAATGATGGTGGGTGCAGTCAGGTGGTACTTTACTAACATAGAATATTGCTTTTATTATTTTTATTTTATTTATTATTTTATTTTAATTTTATTTTATTTTAATTTTTAATATAATTTATTGTAGTAATAAGTTTTATTTCAGATTCTTCGGGGGTGAATTTAAACAAGAACAGTCTGACTGTCATTATTTTAGCTAATATATTATATCATAAAGACTGTAAGACCGACAAAAATATTTATTACTTTTATGTTAATTTAATATTTATGAATATTCACATATTAATATTTATAAATACTCACAGACTGTGTAAGTTCATTTCTTAAGAAAAATATTAAAATTTTCAATTCTGAATAAGTAAGCTTATATTGTAAATAAGTAATTGTGAGTAAATAGGCTTCGAATGAAATGAAACTACAAACAATTTACTGATATTTATTAAGGCAGCATATACATATAATATACGTGAATAGCCTGAATCGTTTGAACATGATGGTGGCACTACTTATCAGCGCGGATGTGATTGCCCACCTTTTGCCAGGTACTTTTATCAAAATTTTAGCTATATTAAAAATGCGATCCTTACTCGATAATTATTTCATTGACTCGTTTTTTTTCCAACAAAACATAAAAACCGAGTATCGAAATGTCATTAAATCATTTATTTTTGTAAGTAAATGCACCTAGACGCAAGTTAAAGCGGCATTAGAAACTTTATAAGACGAATCTTCATGATCGATTACCAACGTGAATGTTCGAACAACTGAACATAAATGTATGGGCTTAACTTCACTGTTCTCAAAAGCACTGCTGGATGGACCTTTCTTAAAAAAACTCTTCGCAGGTAAGCTGGCATCAGCACTTTTCAAATGTTACTTTTCAGTATAGATCAATGTTGAACAAAGAAAAAAAATCTGTGGACGTCAAGTGATTACTGTTTTTCATCGTCGAAATATAATCGACAAGACAAATCAAAACCAAGCATCAGTGAAAATTATTTTCTCCAAACTGTAGTTCTGTATTGCCAACGAAAAACAATTTTCATCGACGATGGTCGATACTTTTAATTATATTTACATTTTGTTAAGTACTACCAAATTCTAAATCTTACATCAAGCATTAGATTTCATCGAAAAATTCGTTTACTCAGCTTGGTAACTTCATCACTTGATTAAATTTATTTTTACTTTTTGCTGTAATTACGAGTGCAATTTGAAATGCCATATAGTACGGAAGTGGATTTGCTGTTCAATCGCTACTACAAGAATTTCAATGGATAACAAAAGAATCCATGGTAACCTTGAATGAAATAACCTACTTCATGTATGGAATTAGCTAATGGAAAACTAACGCAAAAATACTATCCTTAAGAGAAAATATAAATCCATCATAAAAACAACGAGAAAATTTTCTTCAAATATCGAGCAAATCCGTATAAAGGAACTAGAAAACAAAACAAAGAGTCTGATCGTTTCTCACAAATCGTGACTAAACGCAGAACCATAGCCTCGCATCACTTGCAAGGTATCCGCGTACGCGCGCGCGCGCGCGCGCAATCGATACCGACATAAAGCAGCTTCTCCGAAAAGCCCCGGGCTACTAATTAGCGGCGAGTACTTACTAACGTCGTTAATCGTAAGCGTTGAACTTGAAAATTGCGCGAGCGACGTTCGCGCGGGCGGGCGGACTTTCGGGGAACGTCGCGCGAAAGACAACGAGAGGGGAGATGGCGCAATGCCCGAAAACATGGTGGAGCGGCTATCGTTTAAATTTACATTAGAATTACGTACGGGGATCGCGGGCAGCTTCCGCGCGTGTATATCGCTCGCGTAGCCGCAACTTTCTTCGTCGAGAATGAGGTTACGGTAACACTTAGCCGAGCGCACGCACGTTCATCCGGCGGATGCGCGCGTAAGTCGACGATCTTCGTCGCGCGGCTTTCATTTATAGGGAGGAGGTACCTCGGTGATGGGGGGGGGGGCACACAGAAAGCAGACATCGCGGTCACCTTAAATGATAGACGAGTTCGCGCGAGTATTAAAACTTGAGCTACGATGCGTAACGAGGAATAATGCGATTGCCCGGCCCAAAGTAGATGGAGAATCTGGCTAGACCATTGCTCCTCCATTGAGCGCGCGGATGCACGCACGAGTTCGCTTCCATGATCTTCGAAGCCAAGTTTCGAAATACGGAATAGCTTTGATCGATATTGGATGTCGACGATAGAGCGTCGAATTACACGATTGTTAATATAAGCTGGGAATAGAAGGAATGCAATGCAAGTGATATGTTCAAAAATCGACATTTTGATTTACTTCACTGACTATATATATATATATATATATATATATATATATATATATATATATATATACATTCATATTAATATTGTATTATAAATAATAATTCAATACTAAGCTTTGCGCAATTTATTATCATCACAACAAAATTTTCGAATCACATGGTTCGTCGTACAGGTGTGATCCACAGCTACTGGCGAATGAATTCTTAAAAGCCAATATCCTAGTTGAATATGCGATTTTATGATTTGTTACAGATTTACATCTGCGTCGTCTCAATAAAGGTATGAAAATCCGGAAAATCCCACATTCCAAGAAGTTATAAATTTTCAATGATCCATCTATAATGTATTCGGAATAGTAACACATATTGCACTTTCATGATTCTGTATCTTGATATAATAGAATCGCCTTGGATTTGAAATTTGAAATGTAGATAACAAGCTGTTCGAAAATACGATATACTCAAAATAATACAATTAAATACGTTACATATACAAATTTTTCAGTCGTGCACATTTCATTATTATAATTTCTGCGGCTAAATTTTTAAATAGCTAGAAAGAATAATTTAAAAAATTAACTTAATTCATTCGTATAAGATATGATTTTAAATATGCCGGTGAAACGGGATTAATACGGCCATGGGAAATAACTTAGAAGTACTGCAAAATTTAGTTGTGAGAAAAACATTAAAAAAATTCATTAAATTTTACTTTATCATGAAATTTCTGTTGCAATTGAAATATCATGTTTGATGCATAATCTAATGTATGAAATAGTGTTAAATATTTTTATGATATACTCTTGATGAAAGCATAAAGAAAGACGTAGAGGAAAAAAAATTAAAACTAAAATCTAAATTTGCACAAATAATAAATAAACACCTAAGTGTACTTAATAGCAGGCGAGTCAGTAAATGAGATTACGTTCGTTCTGACGTGGGATAACACGTCCGGTCTGGCAGAACGTGCTCTCATCTACTTAAACTGGATTACTGTCCTCTTGATCCTCCAAAATAATGATTCGAAATACAAGTACTCTGCTTATATATGAGTTTCGAAATAGAATAATAATAATATATTTGGACACAATCAGTTGCTAAAATTAGGGAAAAAATTATAAGAAATATAAAAATTCAATTAAAAACAAATCGAACTATTCGTTAAATTAATCAAGTATTTGCTTGATTGCATCAACTCATTGGGAAATAGTTTTACACTTTCAGTAGTGAACCTTTTTATAATAGTGTTATAATATAATTTCAATTGTCTACATAGTATTTTAGTTTACACTTATTTAATTAATAAAAACCTAAATGAAAATTCTTATTTTGACTTTAACAACTTTGAAGATTTTTTACCAACTAGAAAAATGTATAATTCTACAAAATATATATTTTTTATAATAGCAAACTATTCTTAAATGTCGAAAATATTCGACAGAAAATATATAGACCTTCACGGCCTATCAAACTAATTTTCAAGAACTCTTTTTACTACTAGTATTGCACGAATCTAGACTCAATGCAATTCATTTCAGATATAAAAAAATATTCTTATACTGCATAACATGCATATATAATGTTTTCTACGATACAAAAACTGATCATAATGTGTTTAACTTCAGACAATTACAAAGATGCGACCTCGGCTCGGTAAACAAATCCACGCAAGCAGTTCGGATAACAGTTCGGCAATGGAAAACAAGTTCAACGCCTTCCGAATAAAAACAAACACCCCTCTCCCTCCCTCGCATCCCTCCACGTGGTCACCGACCTCCGCCCTATATGTCCCACAATTTACGAAGTATCCCGAGCACCGATCAACAATCGCCGTTCCGATGCCTACATTCGACTTCCGCCGCCTCCCATATTTTTCCGCGCTCTCGCTTCAGCCTCCTAAATACCAGGCATCCCTACTCGTTCCCTCCCCCTTCCCAAATAAGGCACTTCCACCGATCCGTGGCCTGATTTACGCGCGTGTTTTCACGGCTCCCACCTTTGCCCGGCACATACGCGTAAGCGCGCCGCCTTACTCGTTCGGGGTCATAAGTACACACGGAGGACGACGCGGCGGAGGAGGGTGGGCGACGTTCTCGCGGGAGCGCCGTTGGGGTCAGGTGCGCTTGGGGAAGTTGGCCCGGACTCGCGAGACTGGGATAGTGGGAAGGGGGGGTGGAGTCCAAGACGTCGGCTGTAACTTCAAGGAAGCTCGGAAGCCCGTGCAGGTGCGCGCGAGGATTATTTTTCACTCTTTTTCGTTCTACCCCGCCCCCCCCCCAACCCCAGCCAGCACCTCGTGCCCCGCTTAATAAGTAATCGGTGGAATGCGCGCCCAGGGGTTCGGCGAAAGTTTTATTAAAGCATTTTATTTGAGGCGGCGAGCCGAACGCTTAAATAGTCTCGTTGGGATCGGCTGTCTGACTTTTACTGGTTTTCGGAATCTATGAGCGGAATGTATGCCGGGGAGGGGGGTTAGTTTTATTTGCAATGCATTTGGTATATCATGTAGCTAAATTGGATAGAAGTTTAGCATTATTGGATAGAATAACTGCTAGTTGATCTTATTTTTATACTCTTCTACTTCTTAGATCCATTTGTGTTTTACATCCTAATATAAAATTTTGCTCTTTATCAATAATTTAAAGGATAAGGTTCGGTGGAATAGATAATAATAATAATAAGTGAACTCATGGCACAATTATGATATAAAATACTTTAATTAGCATAAATCATGTATTTTCTGAAATATCGGCATAAAATCCCTCCACTGGAAGAGTTCCATATTTCTGAATTAGGACGCAAAATAAATAAATAAATTTCAATCGAATGATCATTCAAATAAATATATATAAATATAACTTGCATACTAACATACAATATGCATGTGAGTCTTAACAAATTTAACTGGGTTTTTGGCGCAATCTTCAAACCCCGTCGGGTTACGGCCTCGTACGTAGATTTACGGCCTCGAAGTAGATTTCCCACTTGGAGATCGGAGTCTCTCTCGAGGCGACAAGGGCCTATCAGCGAGGAGACACGGCTGCGCTCGGGGCAGATGCTCAGATCGAGACGATTAAGGCCAGGTAGACTTCAGGGCAGAGCAACACTCGGCTGACGCACAAATCCATAGACCAAATTTAGCAACAAAACGGAACTAAAACTTTAATTAACAATCTTTTAGCAAGAGTTTTTCTAAATTGTTTATTCCGCAACTCAACTAAAGTACCTCTCTCGACAAGCGCTCACAACTGTTTGTCCACGCCATTTTAGATGTGTCTTTTTGAAAGGCATTTCTTTTCCACACTCGACTCAGAAATATAAACAATTCTCTCTTTATCTTGATCTCAAACTAAGTTGTATCCCGTATTATATACATTTCGGTGCTATAAAATTCAAACTATACGTAAAGAAATTTTCTAAAGACTTCCATCTTAGATGGCAATATAATATAAAGTTTTATTTCTATTCATTGTAATTTAAAGTTCATATTTTCGCTATACACTTGGTAAAACATAATTATAGTTCTAACAGAATTAAAATAAGCAATTATTATTGACAATTCCATAAAATTTTATTAAAACGAGTATCGATACTTTTTTCGGCAATTATGTAATTTTCTATGCAACAGTATAAATACAAAAGTAACGATAAATTTTCATAATGGGAAATCAACAAGTATAAGCAGGTATAGAAAGAAATTTATTTGGGGAGAACAACTCATTCAATTTTTTATGCTAACTTTAATAGACGAGAAATATCAAAGTTAATCATTTCATAGTTAATATTTTTATTATGATTTACAGATTTTGCAATTTCCACAATATCAAGACTATCTAGTCTTTAGGTTGTCTTCGAATTATTTAAGAATTTGACATTCAGTATATCGGAATATGTTTTATATATCAATACAATGTTCAGAAATCCCTGCAGATATTTTATTATGAATTATTGATTCGCTGGTTGATTGTTGGTGGATTCTAGTTTTTATTACTCTGCCAGTTTAATCCATGTATATCTCATCACAGACGGAACAAGATATTTTATAAACTCCGCTCTTATGAAAAATATGTTTTTTCTTTATTAATCAAGAACATTTTTTTTAAATTTATGTTTATTACTTATTTTAATAAAATTCAGTGAAATTTCACCAAGCTACATTAATTCCTTTAGATAATATAATGTTCAATCATAACATTATGATGTGAAAATCCGGGTCACCTAATCTGAGATCATAAATAGGGTCTATTTTAATCGTTTCGTACGACTATTTTTGAAAATATCTTGGAAAATAAATTTAAAATGGTATATAATAAAGAGATAACTAGATTGCTATTTTTAGAAATATTTTACTGCAAGTCTTCGATTAATATTAAAGTTAAGAGAAATTTTCAGGTGACAGAGAGCTGAAAATTGATACATAAACACATTATGAGTAGCAATTGAATAATATTTTATTTCATTAACACCTTAGAGCATGAATTTAAAAGTGCAGTCGATTAAAAATCAAAACTTTTTTTCACATTATGTTAGCGACCTCGAGATCTAACAAGCAAAAGCTTACGTAAATTCAGGACAGATTTCGTCCAAATCGAACAAAGTAACATATTACTTTCAAAATAAGCCGTCTGCCTCTCTTAATTGAATTTCGTACTTCGCTTTAATTAAATTAGTGAAATAAATATCTGTTTTTAGTGCCAGATACGAAAAAGAATAACGTATTGACCAAAAAAATTTTCATCAAGCGATGAACACAGATGTGTAGTGCGGCTGAATTTGATGAATTAGAATGTTAATTTCTACTGTAGTATATGAAGAGTGTAACTTTAATAAAAACAAATAACTAGAAAACTAGAACATAATTTCACTAGATCCTTTTCGATTTAAAATTGATTTAATTTAATTACTACCTAATTCGAAATAATCAAGAGTCTCATATTCAGAAAGGATCATCGTTAGGTCTGAAGTATTTACAGGATGAATTCTTTAATTAATGAGAGTTATCTTGGTTAATCTTGACAAAATCGGCTACACATATATGTGAACCTCCCATTGTAAGATAAACTCATAAATACAATTTCATTTAATGTTATGTATTTTTTATTATCGATCAGAGACTTTTATCTTGGCACCACGTTTTATTTTCTTTACTTTTTTAATTTTAATTATCTATAATCACTTCAAAGTACGGTTGAGTTTATGATATATTTTAAACAAATGAACACTTGTTACAATATAAAAATTACTTTTACATTTCAGTTAATTTTCTTAGAAAATCATGTATTGAAAACACTTGGACATCCTGATTCGTAAGTAATAAACATATATTTTTCGTGAAACTAAAAGAAATATTATTTAAAGCTTCATTGAAAGAAATTTAGCATCAAAAATCCATTCTAGCCTCTCTTGTACATACATTATTTATAGTACTTGCCATCTGGCACCTTTTCCAACCTGATAAGAATTCACATTCTTAAATTACTTAAGAATATATTGTAAAATAACTTCCATTAATTCAAAATTTGGTACGTGTTAATTTATAACGATAAATGGCTTAAGTAGGAAAGAAATACATGAGCATGAATATGGAATTATGCAAATGTACTCATAATAGAGAAACGATTTAGCCGACTCTGTAAATTTCTAAAGAACACAACAATATGTATATAATTAGTTAAACAACTAACATTCGTTATTTCTTAACTTATTAACGTATCGTAGTTCACTTATTACTATAAAAGTGATATGATCACTATTTCACCTTAGAGATCAACTATTCATACATTAGCTATATTTGAGAAAACTGTTTCTCCCTTTTACTATTCAAAATTTCAGACTTTCTTTAAAACATATTTATTCCAATGAGAGATTATAAAAAAAATTCAGTTTTATGCATTCCCCTGAGATGAATTTCACTTTCGGATTATAATATGCAAACCGCAACCGCTTTTTGATACGAGTAAAACATAACATGACTTTTACTTGCCACACTTGTCTCCCAATGTAATTTTAATATGTGGCATAAAAAATGACGTTAAAGAGATAAAGTCATCTAATTCTGTGTGACTATTGTTGCGCACATTCAAGATAGATGTGAAATGAAAATTTTACGCTCGTATATTTCAGGACAACAGTTTTTCCCGTTATGTAAATGAATCAAATAAGTGTATGAATATGAATGAATATCAAACGCGGAAAAACGAGAAGCTCGTTAATGCTATTCTAAATAGTGCATATTTTCTTTTGTTGTTTCGGAAATAGAATTTTGAGCCTTGATTGAAATTTATTAAATGCGTGATTAACCATAAATTAGAAAAATAAAGAGCAAGATTTCAACTAAAAATCAAGCAGAATACAAGGTAAATTCACGAGTTTCAAATATTAAAATGGCAATCCAACGGTTTTAAGTCAGAATTATAATAGCAAAATATTTTGTTAACACACATCTTTTTATTCTTCTAGAAATTAGATTATTTTAATAAAGCAGATTGTTGCGTTGAAAATATCGCCAACATGGAGAGATTTTCTTATTTCGTATAGATGGAGGATGAACAAATAAAACACAATAATTGAGCCAATGAATTAAATTTTTTATTGGCTCTTATTGGGGAAAAGCCTTAAAGGCATAAAAACCCCACGTGTTGTTAACACTGAATTGATTTATTGTATGTTTTGAATGCGTACTGAAGTACGCCGTGCTGTTGCACTAAACACCGGGCCCGGGGAGTCAGACTTCCGTCTGTCTCATCAAGAACTTGGTTCTTGAATTTGGTTTGCGTATTGAATAATTGTATATTGCACAATTATTTATTGTATTATATGTATGTAATGAATGAAATGAATGAAAAATGAAATGAATGTGATAACTTAAATTTTAACGGATATTACAATTGATGTAATAGTGAAAGAAAATGGAAGAAAAAGAAGCGATGCACGCGGAGACGTTCGAACTCGACCGAGGATCGCGCAGAACTGTAAAGCCTTGCAATGGTAATGAGCATAAGATTCGGCTCTCCTTTGTCCGCCGTTCGAGCGCCTCATATCGCATTTCTATAAACAGTTAATACAATCTTATATTTTAGATATATAATCTCCGTGCACGGAACACAGATTTATTTATAAAGTTATTTTAAAGCGTATATTATAGTAATCGCTCGATCAGGGAAAGGTAAAGGCAACATTTTGTGCATTATCTTTGACGGCCGAACTTTACGTGCCGTGTCAATTTGTCGGAGACACCTTACAGGACAGTATTTCTCGAGTTTTTGGCGACCGGAAATTCAGATCTAACATGTATTGCACATTATAGATATTACTTATATTGTATATATAGAGATAGTCCATTTGTAAGATATGTACATAAGAAAAAGGAATTTAATTAGACTTCAGTTGTAATGTTTCAATTTCAGTTGTAATATTTTAATTTTTTATAATGAAAGCAAATCAATAACTAAATATAGTTAAAAATACTATAATACCCTATATCATATATATTTTTATAGATGGAACGTAATACACATTCATTATATATAAAATGTCTTGTATTGCACGGTTGAAAATTAATCTGATTCTGAGGCACATATTCAAGTATCATTACAGAAAAAGGGTTAACTATAATGTTAGAAGTATTATTTTCTTAATTTCAGAAATACAGGCTCAAGTTAGCAAATTTTACTATAAGTTTCTGATACATATGCTATATATTAAAGGAAGATTAATTCTATAAGATATTTATACAATTTAATATTCTACCCTTTTTAAGTACTTTGGTGTACTCCTTCCGTTGAAAATCATCAAGATTAGTATTTCGCGTTCAAGCAAAAAAAAAAGTAAAAGTTCGTCGAAATAAATTGCAAACAGCGTGAAAGAAGAACTGAATTATTAATCCTACAACTGTAGCGTTCCAATTGCGCGCTATATAAAAAAAAAAAAAAAAAAAAAAACACAAAAAAAGACAAGAGCAGTCACTGTCAGCAGGCCCGCTTTGACTGTCCGAGAACGCGCGGCAGGCAATTAACGAACGAGAATCCGTTCGCGCCGGACCGCTAAGTATTCGAAATTCCAATCGGCGCAACTTTAGCGCGCCGCGAATCCGGCGCGTCAAAAAGATCGATTTTCCTCGCGGAAGCAATCGAATGCCAAAAGCGAGACGGTGGAAACATGTATGAAAAGCGCCGCGGTTCCGCGCGGCCAGAGGATTCGCATGAGTTATTCGCATGTATGTATTATACACATATAGAGAAAATTGAACAATCCTAAATTTTAATTTGCGCAAGAGACAAATCATGCGTCGCGGATGTCGTTCGGTGGCGTTGAATTGTCTATTGTTCGTCGATTGCACCGAATTCGTACGTGTGTCGAATTAACGATAATTATCGGCTTTCAGGCAGGTTATAGAACTTTAGCAGCTGAGAATCCATTTCTGTCAGAATATATATATATATATATATGTAGATAGCCTGACAGATATGAACATATAGAATATTTTCATGTGCTTCTAATAGTAAATCACCGTCTTTATTCGATCCGTATTTTAAATTTGTATACATTTTTAACATATGCTGCGGTATTGCGGAGTGGTTTTAATACCTTTATGAAAAATAAGAATTTTCAATCAGCCAACTAATCAAGTATAGGATTATTCGATATTCGATTTATTCAACATTCGCGAGCGGAATCCAACGATTCCCGCTTGATTAACAAAAAAATCTTTTCTCGTTTCTTCATTCATTTTATTTTATATTATCTCTTACAAACAAGCCCTAAAAGATTAGAATTCGACCTAGCTCTCAAAAACAAGTTATCGATAGAACGATGACTTCTCTCGTAGACGAGTGATCGAGTGGTTCGAGCGTAAGTCAGATTAATTTACTTAGATTTTTCTCAGTTTAAATTCTTTATCTTAGTTTACATGGAGACATTATAGTATGTGCTATTCTAAATTTCGAGATTTATAGCAATGGTATTAACAGTACTGAATAAATATAAGGAATATTTAATATAATAATAAGTTTTGCTTACGTAATTCGATGTATCAATTATTAATTTTACCACGGGCACTACTTTCAAAGGTGGCTATAGACCTATAATTTATATATTCTAAATAACTCTTCAGATCGGATCTAAACCTACTCATAACGTATAAGGATTTTTCGTACTGGAATGAACATTTATCATTGAAAACATTCCACTTATTTCACTGCTATTCATATATTCATTAGAATTTTTGCTTAAGTTCTTCAATTTTTCTATTTCCAATCGTCAAATTGCTTAAAATACTGATTTACAGCACAAATAATTCACTTGTTATTCTAAAACCTATGACAATCTATGACCTGTTTTTTAAGGTAAGCATGCGATTATCGCCGGAAACTTTAATCTGGTGAGTATATATGATGGGCAATCAATTTAACCTTCAATTCGGCGATTTAGAACATCAGAACGACCGATTAATCGACAAATACTTATTGTTGGTAAATTGAATTCCTTTTTACTTCGTACTATAAACGTTGCAAAAACTATAGACAGTATTGACCACCAAGACCACTCTTGGCGTAATCATTAAGGATCATTTCGTTCTCATATAAACAATAGCCGCCGTAATCTTAAAAATTAGTCGGACAAAATTGACTTTACATCGAATGGAGTCGGTCCATCTGACGGTCTAATCCATTGTTTCACCGACTGTTCTTTACAATCAGCGGCGTGGTACGGAATCCGCGCACAATCCACAGTTATGAATGAACGTAAAATTTCGCTGAGACTTTCGCTTGCACGGTGTGAAATTTTTGATTGAACAAGTCCCCCCGAATCAATTTGCGATCGAATTTTTGAAGAGCGCGACACTCATCCAGGGCAGAGCCCCTGCGTGCTCAAATATTCGTTAGATCCCGCGCGCTTTCAGTTGACATTCTCGTAGTTTCGGCTATCTCGCTCGCTTTCAATCCAGCGCACTCTCCGGAGATTTTTTGAATTTTTTTTTTCAATCGTTTCGGGAAAATGAGTAATACAGACCAGAAATTAGAGCTACCGTGGTCATCTCTAAATCAGACAATCAACTTTTCAATCAAACCTCTTGTATTGAACGCTTTCGTCTTTTCGAACGGAGTGAAAAACAAGATGAAATAGCACAAATTTTTCCGATTATAGCTATTAGATAATTAGAAATATTATACAATATCGTTCTGATGATCTATCGAACAATTAATCGATATATTATTATTGCGTATCTAAAAGCTATAAACAGAGTACCACCCCAATATGCGCTTAAAGTGAATTTCACGTTTAAATATTCTCTTGTATAACGATTCGTTATCATTATAGCCTCGTATAAATAATTTAAACTTTAATTAGGCATTGCAGAAATTAACGTAGAATAAATGATTCTCGAATACCTTGCATTACTGATAATCGATTATAAAATGTTTAAGCCTCTATTTTGACGATATAACTCGTTATTATCGAAAAATTTCGTTATTACATTAATCTTTGTTTTTTCTAACATAAAACTAATTACACAAATGTCTGGCATAACTGAATGTATTGAAAAACTCTTTGGAGGTCCTTCTAATTAAGTAAGAATGAATAAATCATTCATTACTTAAAACAAAAGCAATTTTCAATTTTTACAATAGTGAGTTGAACCTCAAATACATATCTGAAGAGAGAGTATTTACTGTTCTGTAGGTGCCCTTATTCTTTCTGGGTACAAGGTAACCAGGGAATCCACAAATACCAGCAAATTAAATATTATATATCAATTCATCCAATCGATTCCCCTATAAGACGGTTACTAGAATATATATATATATATATATATATATATATATATATATATATATATATATTTATATGCATATATATACATATAACACGGCATTCAATAAGTCCAGAGATTAACAACGACAACATGTTTTTCTTCAAAAATCATTTTTATTCATCAATATAATCTCCTTCTAGAGTGATACAATCGTCCGAACGCCTTTCCAACTTTTCTGTTATATTTATAAAAGGATTTATCCTTTCCTAAAATAGACTTCAACTTCGACATTAACCTTCTCATTCAAGTCCAATTTTCTTCCCTGGATCATTTTTTTTGAGATCAGCAAAGAGCCAGTGGTCGCTGAGGGCTAAATCTGGTGAATACGGGGGGTGGGGAAGAAAATGAAGGCGTAACTCGTTCAATTCTGCCATTGTTTTCATGGACGTGTGGCATGGCGCATTGTTTTTATGAAAAAGGATATTTTTTTCTTCATGTGTCGTCGTTTTTCTGCGATCTCCTCCTTCAAACGTACGAACAAGTCAATATAATAATCACTATTGATCGATTTACCTTCTTCAAGGAAGTCAATGAAAAGACAAAAGCAAAGCCAAGAAAACGCTATAACTTTGCCAGCAGATTGCTGCGTTGGACGCTGTGGGCCGCTTTCACCAATCATGCGCCACTCAGATGATTATCGATTCGTCTCCGGAGTGAAATGATGTATCCATGTTTCACCCATGGTTACGGTTCGATGCAGGAAATTCTTTTTATTGCGAGTAAATAGCGATAAACAGGTCTCTGAATCGTCGACTTGTTGCTGTTTTTGTTCCACTGAAAGCAATCGTGACACCCACTTGGAAGAAACCTTTTTCATGCTCAATTTTTCATGAAGGATTATAATTATTATAATACCAGATGATATCTGTGTCATTTCTGTAATCTTACGAACCTTCACTATTCGATATTTCGTTACGATTTTTAACAGGTCACTCTAATTTTACGGTGTAACGCCTCCCAATGACCTATCCGAACGTTCTGCACCTTTTGTGTCTGTACGACCATGTTTCAACTCAGCGTACCACCGACAAATCATTGATTTGTATAGAGAGGAGTCCGTGTAATGTTCTTCAAGCCACTGCTTAAAAACAATGTTTTATCACAACACGCAAAAGTCGCTTTTTTCCATTTAAAATTTTAAATAAATTACAAAGTAACTTAATAGTGACTCTAACCTAGATAACTCTGTTGTTTGTAGTCCGATCAATGTGAAATTTTTACACGCTGGTACTTTAAGGAAATGTGGCCAGTTTGGTACCACTAGCCAGTTCGCTACCATCTCTGGGTTAGTCTCGATATTGAACGCCGCACACTAGTGTACGTATACATTTATACATGTACCATTATAATTTTCGTCCTGTTTTACTGTTTTTCTAAGAGGTAGGACAAGAAAATTTATTGCAATATCAGCGGTAGACCAGAGTAAGGGACTGTTTTGCGTCCTCTCGTATATTTTTCCTCGTAGCTTCATTTCTTCCTTGTAGTTTCTCCGCGCGTCCAAGACATAGAGCGCAATATACTTTCCTCGATGCGCGCCACCGTCTGACTTTCCATCCACGCGCAGTTGCACATTGGCGCGCCGAAGAAAAGTTTCTATATACTGTCATCGCCGTTTTCGCTCTCTTTCTCTTTCTCGCACACACACATACATGTGCGCACGGGCGCGCACAAAAATATTCTCTCATCCTCTTTCATTCTCTCTCGGCTCGTCTGGCGATATCGACTAGATCAGAATTGCACTACCACGGCTGTACTTCGAGTTTTGCCTCCCACTCCTCCCATAACAAGTCACCCCACTCGCCTTTCTTAAAAACTTCACCCATTCGTAACTGTACCGCTTATTTAATCGGGAATCGGATATTTTACCATTCTCGCGATACGTGTTTCGTACTTTTTGAAACAGCGTTCTATATATGTACGCTCTTATCATTTCATTTAAATAATGTATGAGTGTTCTCCGGTGGTATGGTGTTCGATAGTGGAATAAAGCTGCAATGGCTCAGGCGGTAAGCATGGGCTCATCATATATATTACACTTGGATTTATAAAAGGTATGTTCTGGAGTTTTTAGATGACGCATAATTAAAAACAGTTACATTATAAATTTTAATGAAGAAAAAGAAAAGAATTTTTAAACATAGGCTCGCTTTTGACAACCTATCTGTGAAAATTGATTACAGTTTTCTACAAAAATATTTTTCTTTAATCTACAATTTTATAGCGTAGTAAGGATGAGAAAATTTGAGGGAAACAAAATGCCATGCCTGAAATATTCATAAATCAGTTCGAATTTAAAGTTAAGAATGTAGCTAATATAATAATCTTTTTAAAAATTTTTAAAATTTAATAACATACAAAAGTTTTAGCAGCGCTATTTTATAGACTCAACGTTCCGATGACAAGCAAGGCGAATAGTCAAATTTCGGACGAAATAAGCACCATTCACCCATCGTACTCCTGACTGTTTCCGCCAGCTGGATGAACGGGGAGCCGCAGGCTGAAGACGTTACCTGATTTGGAAATTTTTGAAATTTTTCCAAAGATAGAATACAACCTATCTGAATATAAGCTCCGTAGAAGACGTTTTCTTACAAAAGGTATTAAAATATTCCATCGCAGTTAGAGTTCTTTTAAAAAACGGAACCGTTCATCCTCTTTCAATAATCTCTAATAAGATTTTTTCTGAAGTTTTTTCTAAAAAACATATCTACATTTTCAACTTTAACAAATTTTTACATCTTCTTTGACACATTCTATAATAACAAATAATTGATTTTTTCATCACTACAGGTATATATCAGAATTAATTTCTTTTTCATTTTGCAATTAAAACAGTATTATTAACAACTGCTTTAATTATCTGTATTTAATCTAGCTCAGTTATCTTAATCATTTTAACAGCGATCGCGCAATTCGAATAGAAAATAAAACAACAATTATTAAAGAAATGAACATTTAACCGAAAGCAGCGTTGAGCTTCTTATATACCGCATCTGTAGCGAAAATTCAACTAATTCCGCCTCTTGTCCGCGGCTAATCCGTTCATTCAATCTTGCGTGTATAGCTGCTTCTTACCCGCGCGTGTCTGTTACTTTTTCCAAGGACTCCTTGACAACTACTAACAGAACACAGCCGTGTCCAACAACCCCGGCGCTTATTCTTTTCATCGAACTTTTTCCTCGCCGTCGCGGCGGAGCTTCTATAGACGAGAGGAAGGTGTGACATTGTCCCTTGGATTTTATTGCGGAGCAGAGAATAAGCGTGTCGGAAGATGGAAGGATTTGAAGAAAAAGAAAACTATTATTAGATTACTGGCTGAAACGTATTTTCCGTGTTAGTTTTTATAAACTCAGAAAAAAAAATTAATTTAAATCGAAAAATTGACTTGAAATTGTAATTTAATTAATTTTTTTAATTAAATAATATTTTAAAAAAGGGAGAGATTGAAATTCAATATTTAGTCGAATTCACCAAATGTTTCCCATTGTAAACAAATGTGAATTAACACTGTAAATTGTTATTATATTTATGTAAATAATTTGAACAATGCACGACACATCCTCTTGACTATCATCTTAAAAATATCAATCGATCACCGTTGAAGCGCATGCATTCTTTAATTTATCTTTTAATTTTTTCGGCTAACGAATACATACGGCAACTTGAGTTCAAACAAGTATACTCTATCATATAAATATAAATTTAAGTTTCGAAAAGTACAATGTGCAGAAAATAAGGAAACATCCACACAAAGTAAAAGAAATAAATAGATGCACATGATATTTCCGCCAGTGTAGAAAGCATTTAGCAGAAGTTCAATTTTTGCTACAGGAAGCGAGAATACTCAACTGAACCGTTTGATAGTCAAATTCTGCGATAGTTTCACTCACTTTTTCAACGATAGTTAAGCTGAGAGGTATGTATATATTGAAGATGTTCCTTTCGTATACTCGTTAAACGTTATTTGACCAAGACACTGAAGTCCACTCCATTTATATTTATAGAAGAATACAGTGTTTCAAAAAAGAATTATCTATATTTAGTTTGATTAGAAGAATTATCACCTAGTTACTAACTAAACATTCTGTACATTTATAAGCCACCCTTTCGTACACATATGAACAATTAAGATAATTATAAGTTTTATGAGAACTGACAATTTTGGTTATTCCATTTACTCTTAAATACTGATTTAAGATCATGATTTCTAGTTGCAGTGTGAAAACATTTCGATTTTTTGCGAGTTTTTCATTTTGAATTCATGGCAATACCACGTAAGATTGAGAAATAGAAAGAATTACCAAAATTCTAAGTTTGTATTATTTATTTCCAAAGTTGAAAGGAACAGCGGCCAGGGATAATTTAACACAGAATCTCTCTGAAATGTTGCATACGCATAATCATATACAATTTATTCAGTTTTAGCCTTTATCTAAGAATATATTTTTGAAACATCTGAAATCTATGCGAAGAGATTTTTATTTACTACTCGTCATGCTTGGGTATCATAAATGAGTTATTCGAAAAGCGGAGAAAAAGGTGGATCGATTCATTAGTCGAGAAAAGTTCTAAAAAATTCTTTCAATTAGATAGGCCGTTTCAACGGTGTCGATCACATTTAATAAAGAATATCGTTTTGATAATAAAAATCAGAGAATCATATTTCTTGCATAAAATTATATATTCTGATTAATCATCTTGAGTAAGTCTGTTTACAAGTTGATCTCAGGTTTCTTGAATCAGTCCAGTAAGTCACCGTGACGATCAAAAATATTGTGTATAATTATGTAAGCTACGAAGTAATGGACGTAAAAAACAACGAGTAACTTTGAAAAAATTTGTAAATGTTCGTCTGAAAGGAATCTCAGATATGTGATGAGAGTAATACATTACGTATTACATAGCGCTCATTAGTATTCATAACTGTTGTTACACTGATAACTCATATTATCGTAGAGAAGCGGTAAAAATAGCAGTTGAAACCCAATTCGGCATCATTGCAGAAAAACAGTAAGCTATTTTTATAAAGAAGGTCGAACTTTATAGTTAAGAAAATATGATAACTATCATATTATCATATAACTCACGAATCATAAAAAAATAAAAGAACATTATCGTTGTACTAAAGGTGACAAATAAATAATTTTTTAAACGGAATGCTTATTTTAAGATACTAAAGAAAATCCGAGCCATACAGATATTTTTGTAGTCAAGGGGAGTTTCTCAGTATCGAACCTGATCATATCTGTAACGCTGACGATGTCATGTTTCTGACTAAAATATTTCTATTTAGAAAATATGATTACCGGTCAGTAAGAAATCAAGGAGGTGCTCCTCATTTGGCTCTGAGAGATAGACACTAGGAAAGTGACATCAATATCTACTTTGCTTATTTACTCATTAACATCAGGACAATGTCGCTACGTAATTCAAAGATGATCAATCGGCTATCAAGCGAGATGCTGTGGATAGTTATGCTCCTATATGTCTGCGCTATAAAACAATGCTTTGAAATCAAATAGATGTGCGTTTCCAGATAAAATATATTATTGTGAAGACATAGCATTTGATAGAACATTAAATATGTTTTTAATCACCACAGTGTCGGTAATCAGCAACTGATATAGTCAAGGAAAGTGTAAATTAGCGTCGCTCTACGATAGTGTAAAGTGAGCGTGGCCATAACGAAAGTTTGGCTTAGTTTCAACGCTAGTCAGTCCTGGCTAAAAACGATTTGAGCTCTCGAAACCTATCGTAATTAATGTTATGAGCTTTATGGTAGCGTTCTGAGACTGTAGTTGACATTAGGGTTGCTACGCTCATCGTAACTTACAGGATGCTGACTATCATTGCTATGTTGATTATTCGTCCGACAATTGAGCTGTCTGTATAAGAACGAAATTACTTAAATTTCAGCACTTGGGTTATCAAACTGTATCCGATTAATTGAATAATTGATGACGTAGTCTAGCAGACAATGTAGTGCAGGATTTATTTTACAAATTAGTTATTTAAAGTCTTTAGTTTGTATAGTAATACTGTATAGAATAATTGTGCGACATACAATTATATACAAAAGATATACAATAATTATAAGGTTTTACGATGATATAAGACAGTGTTTTATGGCTCTGAAAATTTAGTACAAAAGGATATATAATAATATATTTATATTCATGGACTCGAGAAAAGATTACTAAAAATGACTACATGAATAGTTAGATGTTTGTCCTGCTTTATGGTCGTTTATAATTTCCTACCTTAATCCTAATACAACGTCATCCTACATTCTCCAGCAGATGGTCCGCCTAAATGGTCTATTAACCTCAATGATCTTTCCCGCTGTAACTTAGCTGCACCCATACTACACGTGAATAGTATCTAGATATCATTAACGAGAGGATGGATGACCCGGATAGAATCGCCATTATTGAAACGAGTGAAAGTCCATCTTATGGATAAAGCAGAAATTCGCAGAAATGGCTTTCAGTTGCCAGGTGATTGAATAAATAGTTCTGTTTTATTAATAATCTTGAATTCGAATAATTGAAACTGGATCACATTTTTCGCGGACCAACCGAAAAGATACGCAGTGCGAAAACACTTTCTTATATATTTATACGAGCCTCCGTTTGCTCATTCGATACCGTCCCTATTTTCGCTACAATTTAAAATACTCAAACGATCTTTAGGGGCAACCTACGGTAAAATATCGCACCATCCGACGGCATCGTTAATAAAATTCGCCGTATATCTCGGGTGGCCCAGTGGAATCCCCCCCCCCCTCTTTCTCTCACTCGATTCCGATTTCTACGAAAGAGCCCCTCCTCCCTTCCTTGCCCCGCTAATAGAGCTGCAGCCGCAGCAGTGATCAATCGACCGGGGAGCCCGCGGGACCTGAGAATCCACCCTTTAACCTCGCTTATCCATCCGCCCACCCCCGCCTCCTCCTACCCCAATTCCCGCCCTCTATCCTCATCCGCCCGTACCAAAGACTCGATATCCCCGGAAACATCGAGGCTTCGGTTGGCGAAGGGCGGCACGTAAAAAGCACAAAGTAGAAGGCTGGCGCTCGTTCGCCGCGCGAATTCGCAGAAATAAATTACCGGTCCGCGGGAGAGACGTTGACTTATGGCGGCTTGAACGTCGAGAGATAACCGAAACGCGCGCACTCGCACGCCGCCCACTCGGAAGTAGCGGCGGCTGTACTTGAGGGATCCGATATAGACCCGGGGATGAGGCTGCGCGAGAGGGGGAGGGGCGCAGGACGGCAGAACGTTTAAAGAATTGTTAAAAGGAGCCTGCTGCGCCGCCGGAGCGGTGGATGGACGTGTAGGAGGAGGATCGGGGAGTGGGGTGAATCCTGATTTTGGCTCTATAAATAATCTTAGTTAGGCGCGCTCTGTGCTTTGAATTTATAGCGCCGCCGAGGGGGAAAGTTCGCCATTCGCGAAATTAATGGGGGTCGAGTAAGTTGTTGAATTATTTTGGCGCAGCAGAGGCAGCGCCCGCGTCTGCGTTGTGTCGTTACGCATTGATCTCGCTCCCGTTCATCGAAGTCGGGCCTGCTATACCATGGCTTCTTTTTTTTTAATATATATCCAGAATTTGTAACCCGGTAATGTATCTTTTCAACGATTATCATGTCCATAGACTTTCGAGTTAAATTTTTGGCGAACAAACTTGCTCACTTAATATTTTGAAACGTTTGTACGCTGTAAGTATAAAAAAAAGCAAGTAATAAACAAAATCATCGTTTAAAAACGAATAAAGAGATAAAAAATTATTAGAACCATCTTAAAGATACAATAATTACTTTACTAGCCCAGTAGACCACTAATGATCCTTAATCTTCTAATTTCGGCATCTAGATCCTATAATAAATGATATCCCCGAGAAACATTGCCGAACTCTATTTTTCCGTGAAATCAGAATTTCTTACCCCGCTCTCATCACTATTATATGCCGTTCAGTTTTTGCACGACGGTCTCTACTCGCATAGCCGTAAGTACGGATTGAGAGAAGGCGTCGCGTCGCCAAGAGTTCTCGTCTCGTTGAAAAGAGAATAAACGAGCCATCCCCCCCGATTCACTCGCGGAAGAAAAAGCAGTCTCGAAGATAATGGCTGCCCGAAGAAAGTGAGACTATCACTGCTTCACAATAGAATAGTGAATATAATACCGCGTATATATATATATATATATATATATATATATATATATATATATATACATACATATATACAGTAGAGAAATCACAAAGTGGAGTTCTCATTCCCAAGATATATGAAAACGAACGAGACGAACCAACCCGACAAGAAGCAGCTGTTGCAGGCATGGAATTTATCAACTATATATATATCAAATATATATATATATATATATATATATATATAGCGCCTCTCTTCGGAAATCTCGAGGAGCTTCGATTTTCGATCCAGTTTGAGGGAGAAAGGAAAATAGAGAAGAAAAAAAATTGAGATACAAGACGTCTTGTTTCTTACTGGCGTGGATGTGCGGGGGCGGTTATTGCTCAATTTTCGGTAGACGAATGGTGAAATCCTATATATATATATATATATATATATATATATATATATATTTTGTGAAAATGTATTTCTTCCTGTGAGAGGATTTTTCGCTTCCTATAGCGCGAAGTATATTTTCGCTTTACGTGCTTACTTTCGGTTGTATGCGTGTAAATGTAATCTGGGCTACTTTTGTTGGAAATGGTTCTAAAATTAGATCATAACCGAAGAACTATTATGATTAACACAAGCGGAAATCTACAGAATGGCGTACTAGAGAATTTTACCCCGTTCCTTACGTCGTTCGATTCCAACGAAAAGTTTTTTTTGCCGTTTTTGTACTTGTTTTTTTCTATCCAAATAGAGACCCATAAAATATCACCCAAGAAATTAATCATTGCAAATATTTACTATTTGATTGTTAATCTTTAGAATCTGATTTTTGATTGGCATATATATTCTATCAAAATCTCACACTCATCTATTGAGAAACCCATGTTTTTCAGATACCGTTAAAATTTGCTATTACTTGTCTGGTTTCCCACAGCATAATATTAATTCCTAAACTATTTTTTAAATCAACATTATTGCGAATTTTTCGTGCTTTCTTTAAGTCATTTTAAAAATTATTTGTAAAGGAATTCATATAAAAATTTGAATGTTCAATGGAATTTAATATTATGAAAACACGGAAAATAAAGATATTAAAAAATTCATTGATATGTTGCTCATATAAAATTTAAGTTATTATTTGTGTTAACTTTTGAAATATACTTAAAGCATTTTACTGAAATTTTAAGTCAATTAATTGTCCGAATGATTTCGAGCTCTATAGTATGCAATTTTCAGAAAATTTTAATTATTTTTTTCTACTCTAAAATATTATAAGTGTATTATTTATAAAAAATTATACATTTATAAAAAGGGAATTTTCAGTCTACGTTTGCAATCATAATTCTATAATTAAAGAATAACTTTTACAAATTTTCTAAAGTAAGAAATATAATTAATTAAAAGCATATTTATAAAAGGTTGCTATTCTTGCGATAAATATATGTTGTAAAATGTTTAAATATACACAGATAATTTGTGTAGATTTTAGTTATCGTTAAACAGAGAAAGATTAAAGCAAAATTGGTATACAATGATTTCTATTTATTTCAAAGTTAGTACATTATCTTACAAATACAATTTTTCTTATTTAACGAAAACTTATTTATAGTTTCATATATTTCTACAGTTACAATAGCAAATATTAGTTAAAATTTTCCAATACTTTATGGTATTTTATTGATAATTCAGGTAAATAGTTATTATTTTTGAATTAATTTATTTTGACTCATACAATATATAAACATTCTGCCAATAGTATGATTTTCATCTTAAAATCATAGTTTAATTAAAGTTAATTAAACCAAAATATACATATTCATACACGTTTTAATAATGTAAATTTTACCTTTTTCTTTTTATCATCTGCAATTTCGACTTTTTTATGTTTGTATCATTATCTTGAAATACAAGTTGTTCTTGATCCTAAATTTGTTCCATTAATCCTAAAGTATCTATAATAATTACTTTAATTTAAATTAGTTAAAATTTCACTTTATTAAATTAATTATCAAAATCCGATTTCATAATGTAAATTTGAATTATTTTTGCAATCCGATATGTAACGTTCAGTTTATACAAATTATTCTTTTTTATGATCATAAAAAAAAGTTGCGCTAATGATATAAATGTGTAATTTCCTATTGGAAAACGAATCAAAGACAATATACCGATAATTCTCTCCAATTATTACAATGCACGTATCGGCTCTCCCCAATATTGTACACCCACCTATACATCCCCTATACTCTCTTCTATACTGCACACGGCCGCTGGTTTCAATAAGTTCTAGCAAGGAACTGTACTGCATACATGTTTGATCTAGTACTTCCACCCTTCCCCTTCTAACTGGTCAAATTCAAGTCAATATAGGATTATTAGCGGTCCGGGATTTCATGTTTTGCTTAAATTATACGACCTATAGAACAGTTTGAGCAAGCCAAGGCTTAGCACATCGATACGTATTGCGTACGCATTATTTCCTCAGTTTATAGATTTTCTGACCTTATAAGAGAACACCTTATAAAAGTATATCTTGCTTTTACGTACGTTGTTTCTGCATTAAATGAATTATTTACATAATGAATTATTTACAGATGATGATCTTCGTTTAATTTAATGATCATCAATAAATGAGCTATTACTCATACAATCAAACAGATAGATTTCGATTGGTGAAATTTAATAAATACTTGTACGCTATTTGTAAATGAGTTACCACGATATATTGAGATATATCATATTCTAGCTTCGATAGAATTTCGAGAATTTAGAAATCAGGGGGCTTGCTCGGCTCGCCACCTCGAGCTTTCCTACTGTCCGTCTGTGCGAAGAATTTGGTCAGCGATGGCTGAGAGGGAGACTTATCGCTCGATATTTGTCTGCCTTATGAGGGGAGCCCGGATTTTATAAATCAGCGCTGAAGGAGCGCTTGGCATTATTCTTATCTGGTCTTTGCTACGATACGCATCGTTTGATACATTGCCAATCATTATTTCCTTTTTGTTATATTAAAGTCAATTTATATTTAAACCTTCTTTGAGACCTGCAATTACTTCGACCCTCAGCATTTGCAATATATTTGTATTATATGCAATGATTTTGTTTATTATATATTCATTACAATTTCTTACTTAAATATTTAATTTATAATCTCTTGATATGAATTTGTAGTTTATTTACATAAACACACACATTTATATTATTGGAAAATATATTAATGTTATCATTAAATTCAACGCCTCGAATTTCATTAGATTTTACATCTACTAATTCGAAAGTAAAGATTTATCCATTTTTATAATTTATTATTTCCATTTATTCGTTACGCTCATAATGAATATCCATTTGAAAATTATAATTCAATAAATTAATATATTAAATTTTATAGCTCTTATTGTATTATTTGAATAAAACATATTTACTCGATAATTTTATTATCTATTTTCGAAATAATCATTAAATATGGTTAGCAAGTTTTTTTTGTTTTTTTGATCAATACATTGAAGCAAAAACACTTTTTATTTTCAATTCTTCATAATTTTGGTAATTTCATATAAAAATAATAAATTAACTAAATATATACTACTTGTGTAGTATATATACTACAGTACCGCTACATATAATTTACTTTAGTATATCTAACACTTTTGGAGAAACTTAATTTTTAGATTTCTATACTTAAGATTATTTGGCCGTGATTTCTAATTTGCATATAGCTATCTCTTTATATTTTGTTTTTTATCTTTCTTTCTATATAATAAATAATTTAATTAATTTTATATTTTGATATTTTATATTATTTAAAATTTCTTTTATTTATTTAAGCTTCCTAGGTAGATAACGATGACCAATGTTTAACAAATTGCTCCTATGGAATTCCTAAACTAATTATCATCAATTACCACCTTCTAAACTGTCATTAATGAATTAATGAATTATAGTATCACTGCTGAAATAATAACTAGTAATAAAGTTGGGTCTTTCGTATTGATACCGCGTATTCACCTTATTTCTGTGAAAGCCGACAATTTCCATTACGATTTGGGTACGCAATAACAAATAATAAACCTCAAGGACAAACATTTGATAAAGTCGACATATATCTGCCTCATTCAGTAATCGAGAATTTGATTTAGCTCTGTCAACAGTAACGGCCAGGACTAAATTTAAAAATCGTGTTTACCGATAATTCAACATTTTATAATAAAAATGGAAAAGATAAAAAATCGATTAAGAATGTTATTTATACTAAGAAATATAATAGTATCTTAACTTGCATACTTAGTAAAAAATGTCAAATAATGAAAATCAAAAATATTAATGAATAAAATGTTTAAAGAACTAAAATCAACAGCAGTAATAAAAGAAAAACACTGTGGCTTAAAAATCCAAGTCAGCATATATCAAATGCTTACTGGTCTTACTTTGACATTTTTTTTGATTATTATTTTAGGCTCTTAAAAAAATATTTTTAGATAAATGTGAAAATACGCTGTAGACTAAATCAGCGATATTAATATTTAAATGCGCTGTACAATTAATAGCAGCGACAGCAAATGCACTGCAGAATTATTATTAGCGCCAGCAAATGCTCTGTCGATTGAAAATACATCGAATATCAAGGGCAGCAATGTAAAAGTACACTGTGTATTCAAAAATCCAAGATAAAAATTACCAAATGTATATAAACGTTTCATATAGGATTTTTTTTAATTTATAATTATATTTTGAAAAAATACTATTTTAAATTTAATTTTTAGTTTTATATACTAAATTAATTTTTATTCTTACTAAATAGTCAGATTAACAAATCTTTAACTCAAAAAAAAATCAGTATCAAAAATAAAAACGAAAATTCAAATAAAGATCCCTTAATTATGATCCCCGATTCATAAATGCAGTTGATAGATACGAAATATTGAAAGTTGTTATTTAATATTGAATTAGTCTTTCGTCGTTTCTTGTTAAATCCGAATTGACATCATGTTGAACCATAAGGCTGACATTAGGTCTTATTATATAATCCAGAACTTGTACTATATATTCATATGTGTTATTGAACGATCGTTTCCGAATAAAAATATATATGAGAATATCGCCGTTTTATATTGAAATATTCGAGGTGTTTATTATAAATTTTTTAAGGATGTATTGGATTACTAACTTATTAGGATCCGATCGTTTATAAAACTAATATTTATCTTACTGTTTGAATATATCTGTCGAATTAAGATAGTTAGTACCAACTTTCAATTATAATTGTATTAGAAAATGTATTTTCTATTCTAAACTATAAAAATGTGGTTATAAAATTGATAATATTTTGAAAATAAAAAAAAACAAATCTAAAACCTTATTAAAATTTTATTAATTTATCATATAAAAATATATATTGGTATAAATGTCATTTAATTACTTTTCAAATGGAGAACTAGATTGCAGTCCTATAAAAATTCAGAAAAAAATTTCATATGGTTTCATAAATTAATGATTAACGCTATTTTATCGTGCAAAGGGTACACAATTCAAATATTTATCATTGCCTAAAGGGAGAAAATATTATACAAGGTTATCTGTGAAATATATTAAATTCAAGGCCCGCAGATAAAACTTCATTAAGTTTATTTTATTACCATTCCACAATATTAATTCCATAATATAAATTATTGATTTATATTTGTACATGTATGAAATAATTTATACATAATTATTTCATAAATTAAAAATATTAATTTTAAGATAATTTTTTTTTTATATATAAAGTAATCTTTTCCGGGAGATCAGAAACAAAAATCGATTGGAATCTTGATCAATTTCGGTCAATCGTCTTCCCTCTTGTCGATAAATTTATGGAGGGCTTGTCATTTTCCTATTGCAGATTCGCACCGACTAAACGAGAAAGAGGGAGAGAGTGTGTCATATTGATTTATCCGATTAAGAGGACCTCGGGTTGTTTCGTCTAACCCCGCTCGAAGATGAAATCGGAAATTTATTAGCCGCCTGACACGTGCGAGCTTACGCAGATCTATCGGAGTGCTTTAGTTTTGCAATTTATACCGTACGATTGGCTTTCGCTTTTAGCAATCTATTCGATAATAGTATTTTTTTTAATCTGAGTATCGATATTCCCATTTAAGTAATTTGCTCGCAATCGAGGAGGAAATAAATGCAGGCGAGTAAATATTCTGATTTATTATAGACAGATATTTACCAGTCGAGATGTTTCAATTATTCTGCTTCTTCGGATAAAATTGTAAATACACTAACAGTTCGAGGATACTTTTAAACGTATTTCTATCGAGCGCTCTTCTAGATTTGCAGAGCGACTGGGACGAACCGGCAATGCGCTCAAATTTATTTTACAATTTCAACGTTTATGGCGCGTATGAAGACGGAGAATCCCCGTGGACAACGGCGAGCAACGGAAATCCTGCCAATGTTAGAGGAACGGAGCGAATTTTATCGAATCCGAGCCGTATGTAACTCCCATCGGTCATAAGTGCAGCCACTCCAGCAACCGGTGCATTGGCTGATGTCGATCTTTCAATACTTTGTGCGCGCACAAACGGATGATACGTATATAGTCAGATATGTGTATTAATCGCTGCCAAAAGACAAACACGGCCACTCGATACGTTCCCGCAACGTCGCTCGCGTTACGCGTCCATAAATCTTTTCCTGGATTTTCGCCCCGGCCTCTTCTCGACGTTTCGAGAGAGAGAGGGGGCATAAAGGGAACGAAAAATGGAAGAAACTCTCGAGTCAGAGGAGGGAAAAATTGCGAAGCAGATGAGAGAGAGAGAGAGAGAGAGAGAGAGAGAAGGAGGGAGGGAGAACATGGTCTATACATATATAGAAAATGCAGCTTTATCTTCGTGCTGTCTAAGCGCCGAAGGGATGGTGTATAGGGACTCGCGAAAAATAAGCTGCACGAGGGAATCGCGCGGTAGAGAAGGGCGCAAAAAAGCCGCGGCGAACGTACGTGTCGATAAGGTGCGGATCTTTTGTGCTGACGTCGCGTTTGGTTTATATGCGGGCGCGCCTCTATACATGTATGTATTTTTGTTCTTGTATTGATTTATATATTTGCTCTCTCGCTGGGCAGGAGGGGGAGGGGGCTTCGTACATTGAGACTCCGTCGCAGTGCGATTCTATTTCAGATCGGTATCCTTAAGTATACTGGATACAGCGTCGTATACGTGCTTTGAAAACGAAGCTTAATTGTAAGTTTCGAAATTTTAACCTAATAGAGAGAGAGAGAGAGAGAGAGGAATGAAATGAAAAACTGATTGATAAAAACAATATATTAAATAATTTACTTCGATTTAGATATTAAAAATAATTGATCGGCTCATTTATTACTGATCCGATACGTCAGTTCGTGGTATAACATCAGTGGTATACATCCACTTATTGTTTTCTCGAAAATTACGATGGAAAAAAATAGTTTAACTACACGCATATTACATAAAAAGGCTGTGCTGATGCACGAATGTCTAATATTTATTTTAATGAATTAGATATACTAGATTATAATAAAAATTATTACAATATACATTTTTGGACGTTTCGCAACTATAAAACCACTGACATATCAGTAACAAAATTAAGAACTAAACAATACATCACTTTGGTTTTTCATATTATATGTTTACATAACCTTGTATATGCTATATTTAGTCAACCCTTCATTGTTATCTTTTAGCTTCATAATATTATTTTTCATACTCTTATTAATTATTCGATGATTTATTTATCGATATTCTGCCAAGATTTTAAAACTACACTGTACCTTACACCCTACACCAAGCCAGTATTATATTGCTTATTATTAGATTAATAATAGTATAACTCTTCTGAACGAGTGCCGACCACATGCTTGCAATGGAATTCAAATTAAGAGAGCCACCTGATCACAATACATCAAAAATCTAATTTTTAGCAAAATACTGTAGTGTGGTTTTACTTATACATGATTCACTTCGTCGCCTCTAAAATTAAAATATCCATTTCATTATATTATTATAATGAAAATTAAATTAGGCATTTCAGAACCACTTAAAATTAGTATAGATGGATGGTCTTAGTATATTTATAAACTAAAAATTCATATTATAAGAAGAAAAAGCAAGGGATAACATAGCCACCGTTCTCTGATGACAAAATGCTCCATTTATCTCAAGAATTACATATCTCCAAAGTTACTTTTAGAAAAATATTCTGTCGAACACTTTTTGCCAAATACGTCAATGATATTTTCTTTTAAAATTTTTAGGCTTCTCCGTACGACTGAATAAATCGCTGTTGTCTAATGCTTTGATAGTTCGTTGATACCACACCACAATTCCAGTATAGATTAATTCTCTTATATAAATTTATATTTCATCAGGGAAACATTCAAAGTAAATTTCAACGTAGTTTTTTACGCGAATATAAAGAATTATGAACAATGAATGCATTCAGAATTAATACGTACAAAATGTTGTAATCAAGCTTTGATTCTTACCACAACATTAGGATTTATAATCATTGTCGATTCCATATATTCTTGTTTATTATTCTCTAATTCCATGGAAACTTTACGTAATTAATTCAACGTGCTTTATAAGCAGAAGTTTGTAGAAAGCTAAAGATAATTTATAAAAAAGTAGATCATTAAAACTCTAGCCGATAAGAGCAGGTGCGTATGAATAATTGAATATATATATATATATATATATATATATATATATATATATATATATATTATAAAATTATAAAAACTAACATGTATTTTTGCACTATTTTCATTCTTGATTTTAAATGCTTATCGTGAAGTTATTTCTTGTTATTTAGTAAACGAATCGTTTTCCGAGTGAATGCTACATAATTTAAGACAAATATAATAAAATTATATTTTTAATATTAATTTATGGATAGTACGTATTTTATTGCATTGGCATATGCCTCTTTCCGTATACAGTTTGACAATTCATATGTGCACATAAAATGATTTCTTGATATTTGAGATAATTGTAACAAAATGACAGCCGGTAGAATTGTAGTGATCTTTGTCATGATTTCCATTGTATAGATAATTACGTTTCATAAATGCTTATAAATGTTTTTTTTTCTTCACAAAAACCTTAAATAACGATAAATGGACGAAGTAAGAAACTTTTTTAAAAATATTTGATGACCAGAATATTATCTATAAATCCACGAAAATCGCGACTTTTAAACTATTTATTTCTTCGTTCATAAATCCTATTGCGAAATATTTGTTAAAAATTTTAATCTCAAAATCATATTTTTCCTGAATCTTTGCTTTGTTTTCATTTAAGCAATATCATCGTATGAAAATAAATGAGAATACTTATCTGTAAGTTAGCTATAGGCTAGAAGCTACAAGTATTTAAATGGAAGTTAATATCATATTAAAAGGAAAATACAATTCTCCTAAATTCTATTCAAATTAATTTCTGTCTCGAGCAAACGTGACAAATGCATAATATGTTTGATAGGTACATATTACATTATAAAGCGCTTTGTTCATTCAGATTCTTTTCATAATATCGAATTTTAATTGTTTTTTCATTCTTTTCTTATTATTTGATCAGCACTAATAGGAGATATATGACCTATCATAATAAAATATTTAAATATAGATCTAAATAAATTTTATAAAAAGTATGTAAAAAATAGTACAATTATTTTTGTCAGTTCGAATAAGTTTATGAGATTTCGATTAACTATATATTTTTATCAAAGTACAGTACAAAATAGAAAAAAATTAGGCGAATTTGGTGGTGTTTGTTTCTCTATTTCAATAAACATATTATTTTATAATATCAATTTATATAAGATTTGTAAAGCTTGTTTATATTCTATTTTCAATTATCCAATATTAAATTTTATATTCACTTATACAATATATGCTAATTCTAATTTTGATACATTACGTAAGATTCAGTACATTTACAGATAATAAAGCTTAATAGCCATTGGAACAATAATTAAAGTAATGAGTTAATGTACAATTAGTGTTATTTAAAATTGTGATACGCTTTCTTCAGCTGGCACCCAAAATTCTTTCGGTGCCACTTGCGGTACGTAAGGATCGCCCTTTTTATCGTAACATAATTTTCTGGTGCATACAATATTCGGGTAGACGTCTCCATTTTCTCTTACGTTATTTCCAGTGCATGTACATACATTGCAGCCATCTTTGTAATAGCTTTCAGTGACGCATTGATTGCTAACTCCATCTGCAAGTTAAAATTATAAAGAAGACTGGGCAGAATGAATTTCTCATGAAATGCATAGCCTATCGAATAGTGTTATTGATAAATAAGAATTTATTTGATTTAATTCGAATAAAATTAAAATAATGACGAAATTTCATTAAAGACAATGAGTCTGAGTTGACAACCGTAGTGCTAACTCCTGATAAAATGTTCATAACAAGTTGAAATTAATATAGAATAATGTTGTTAACAAACCTAATCCAGAACAATAGCTGGAACAGACAAATAAAATTATCGCCAGAAGAGTAAACTTCATCGTGAAGTTGGATATCGTTCACTTTAATTCCACTGTATATCGAGTATAAAAATGAAATCGTGATTATTGATTAACCAGGTAATATTCACGGAGTTGTTTAACTTCAAGATTCACTTATATTGAGTTAACTGACGGCGTTAGTACTAAATTTACTAGATAATTCTAAAGAAGTTTATCTTTCAATGATTTTGATAGATAAGTATAGTTGGTAGATTACCAAGTGTAATGCGCAGTATCTGTTGTTACAAAAACGCTATTCATCGAACAGGAATTTACATCTTTGTTATTCATGCATAGTCTACATCATCTCATTTACATCTTAGTTATTTGTCGAAGATATTATTAGAGTTTTGAATTAATTTATAAAATAGAGCTCTGAAATTATGTCAGTGATGGCGATTGTTACGTGCTTAGTACAAAGTATTCAAAATACTATGGAACAGTTCTCTAAAGTATTGCATTGTGGATTAATTTACTCATAATTTATTTATAGATAGAGCTTATTAAGATAATAATTTTTTTCTTCAAATTTTTTATAAATATTTCCATTCGACAGATTTATTATGAAATATGAAAACCTGAAATGGAAAATTAAAACAAAATTTCGTCCTAAAAAATCAAGCATTATAAAAGTGTTTTTTAAATCCAATTCCTTAGGAAGTGTGAGCTGAAGATAACAAATTCGATCATTACCTACAAGCAATGAGTAATTATTTGCAATGTGAAGCCAATTAAACGTATTATATGATTAAAAAACTCCCATAAAATTCAAAATTATTCGTTTATTCTATGATGTTGGAATGGAGTACTTACCTAGTTCGAGAAAGTGCATTTGTCAAAAACAATTTTAAAATTTTCAGACAAGATAAATAATTATTGGCACAGTTTTTAAAAATTTTTCGTAATATGTAAGACATAAAGCATATTATTTTTATGATATTATTATAATTTAAACTGATAATTAGATTTATTGGAAATTAAAAAGTATGAATGTAATTTTTATCAGATTTCATGACATCCAAGCAAAAATGGAAAAAATTTAAAACTGTTATTTCTCATGAAAAAAGTAAAAAATAAAATAGTTAGACTCATTTAAGTCATTAATTATTATTATTTTTATTATAAATAATTATTTTTAATATACATATCATACGAATATATGAATTTTTTAATATTTAAAAAAATGTTGTTATTGATATAATTATTGTTTATTGTTGAAAAGGTAATTAGCTCCAATGCAAAGAAACTTTGTAGATTCTAACTAATTTACTTATTGCTAGAATTACGATTGTTCAAAATCAAAGTCTGTCTTCAATCTTTCCCAATTGTTTTTACAACCGCGGTCGAGCCGCTCAGATGTTAATTTTTGGCGTTTATAAGTTTGCTTTCCCGTTTAATATAAATCTTTATATTATATTGGAATCATATGTATTATTAAGTATTATTTCAGGTAGTACATTCATTAAAAATGAATTTTTAGCAAAATCTGTATTAATTAAAGTCTTCATTATTGTTAGAATTTTTGAAGAAATAATATATTATTTTTAATATGCATTTCTTTTGTGTCAATGTAAAAATTAACAAGGAGTAATTCGCGTGATATATGTGTGTGTGTGTGTGTGTGTGTGTGTGTGTGTGTGTGTGTGTGTGTATGCATATATGGGTTTCCTTTTCTTAAAAGCTCTATGATTTCTTTACATTTTGTATTTTGACATTCCTTTCAGTAAAACGAATACGCTAATAATTTCCATTTTTATCTTGAGCACTTTAACACGAACCATCTGTTTAATATTTGCACTCTTATAGCGATTTTAGAAAATAATTGTAAGCTTAGTTAGTAAAATATGTTTATAACTAGATTTAGCTCGATAATTTTAACGACATTGAAAATACGGAGCAACCGAAAACTAAGGAATAGAGTTTTTTTTGTCATTCATACAATAGTGAGAATTACCATTTTTTACATGTTAACGAAGTTGTATATTGCTAACAGCATTCTGGTTGTTATGTACAGCAATTATCCGAAGAATTGGCAAATGAAATAATCGCTTAGAGACACTCGCTGCTGCACTACCAATATTAATGCAGTTTAGGCTTGACGTTAGACTCACCGACAGACTTATATTATTAAGCTCAGGTCTTACATCGGATGTACCTATAACTTCAGATAACATGAAATTGCTACGAACTATGCGGCCTCGCTACCCCATTAACTGAGAAAGAACGCACTGAATCACTAACGAGTCCACGTCACATAAATTTTCATTCGATTCACGTAAAATTATAATTAATACATTCAATAAAGTGATCATTAAATAGAAATACTTTTTCATTAGTTGCATTATATACTACAAAAGTACTCTTATATTATGCTTATATTTAGTCTTTTAATTTTCAATATACTAGAGCAATACTTTAAACTTTATTTCTCGAAAATATTGCAACCAATAAATTCTCACTTTTTAATCCAAGCTGCATTTATTTATTAATTCATAAACTAGCTCGCACTTTTAATTCAAATTTCTACACTAGCTTATCTTTACTCTATTGTAATAATCTCATGTGTACAAGTCAATTTTTCAGCGGGAATGAAAAAACGCATTCATGCGCCTAATCACAACGTTAGAACTAAAATCGTTTTGAGTTCTAGGTTTGACCCGAGGACGTAATCTGTACTTCAATAGCCTTATACCTCGAAAGGCTGTTTTTTTTTGGTCCGACATTCTCCAAGAATATGAACTAGAAAATATGAATCTCCTTCATATGAAGCAGCCGACCAACAATGTTCGCCGCGACAATGACGTTCAAGCGAATCACCTGCGAGCTCTTATTAATTTTATGAATGATTTAATAAATTAGGAACGCATCTCTTCTTTGATTATTCAAAGTGTCTAGAAATAGTGAAAGACAAAAATGTTATTCATAGACTTTTTTGTTAAAACTCAACTCTGTAGGAGTAATTAAAACGATGCAGTCCCGAAGTAATATTCTTATGCACGATACCTGGGGTGCATCTATACCATCCAATGATCAGTAATTTTATGTCATTAGAATTCCATATATCCTTGAGCTAGGGTGCAATGATAGTCACTAGCTGGCAGCAGCCTTAGGCTCTCCAGTCGCTCAATACAACCCATATTAAAAAAAATTTATTCTTGAAAAATCAATACTAACTAATATAAAATAATCGAATAATTGATCGTCATATTTAGTAATTTACTCTATTTTTATGCATAAAGTAATATTTTGTCATAGAAGACTGTATAGTACCAAAATGAGACATTTACACAAGTTTTGGAAACAGATAAGGGCAGGTATTGAAATTTTCACATTTATTATGATTATGAAATATATATATATATTGAAATATACAAATCGAATTTTAGTACAACGATATTTCAAAATGGCAGCTCTAGAAAACTGTTTTTTCAAATTCTTTTTTGTGATATGCAGGAAACGAGTTGTAAATTCCCCAGAAAAGCAACAAAAAGTTTATTTTATCAGAAGATTCATCGCTATAAAAATAAATAGGGGTTGAAGGATCAACCTATTGTATATCTGCTATATATTTCTGCAATGAACTGAGAATCAACATGTATTGGTTAGTGTAAATGATAAGAATAAAATATTTTTATGTTATAATTTATGAAATTGTGTTGTAAAATTTTAAAAGCGTTCAAAATTCTATAAAATGCTATTTCGAATGTTTATAATATTATCAAATCCTCATTCTTCTGTTTCCTGTCGAAAACTGAAAATCGTGCATTGACCTCACGTCAAAATTACGAATTTCAGTTTGCCAATATATTATAAAATGATTTTCATCAAATGCGGACAGTTCTTAGTAAATTTTAAAGAACTTTAGAAACACTGCTAATTAAGTAGTAATTATGATTTATATGTAATAGTATGATCGCAAAACATTCAATAATTCTAGTATGAATTTTGATCACTTCTCCAGACCAAATGCCATTCAACGACTGATCTATAACGTTTGAATGCTTGTCTACAACAAACTGCTTTAAAGTTGACCATACAGGTACCTTCGGATATCGCATTTTCTTCACATTCCACATAACGATGAACAATTTTTTCCATTTTACAAATTCACTGAAAACGTCCACTATTAATGGCTGTCAAACAAATACTTTCTAATACAGTGATATTTTTTGAACAACTATCGCCACCTCTAGGTCAGACCGGATACTTCTGGGACCACCCTCGTATACTCGATTTTTGAATGTTGTCTCATGACTTAATTGTCTGACCTCATATACTGTATAGAGGTCTTAAAAATAACCACCTGATCTTAAGCTAGAGAAGGAAGTGGAGTATCAAAGTTTTTTACAAGAATGAATGAATAAGATGCCCTCTTCTATCAAGCAGTTGTCACAGCAAAAAAGTGATGGGAAGACTTTACCTGCGCCTGGAACGGTTTGCCTCAAGAGACAATGTCTACACCTTATGTATCAAAAATAAAGAAAAATAAGAGTTCCTAAAAAATATAAATTCGAATTCTAAGGATAAAGAACGTATATGATGGCTTGGATTAAATAAATAGCGTTCAATTTCGTTTTCATATCTATTTAATACAATATTGCGAGGCATAAAAAACGTCCACTCAGTGAGTCGAAGGACAGCCTGTTTTTACAAAACAGAATTTATAATTTACCGCAAACTCGATTGAAATCACACACGTTATTTATATAGAAAGTCGATAAATACAATTTTCGCGTATTTTACTTGTTGACACAGTTGTACACACCTTATCACATAATACACATACAAAGAAGTACTCCAGCGCGATACCTGGCCTTGGCAAACAGCAATTTTACAGAAGATGAGGTGCCAATAGGGGAAGGAAGATTCCGGGAGTCATCTCCTCTTGTGTGTCGTAGCCCCTACGTCTCGGGAATAGGTAAAGTCCTTGCACAATTGGAGCAAAGCGATGTCTCACCAGGCCCTACTGTCCTGTTTCGCCGATGCGCCTGCTATCTACGCCGTTTATTCTCGCACAAATTCACACAAAACATACATGCTTTTAACATAATTAAACCTAAACTACTTATCTCCTGATTAGCGTAAGGTAATAGCAAATGAAAATATAACCAAATATAATTAAAGAGTAACTAATAGAAAGAGGGATGCGAGACTGAATAAACTAAAGAGCTAAGTGCGTGGGAAGTCTCGTGGGAAATTAAAAATAATGTCTCCTCTCTGAACGAAAGTATCGCACTAAGTGATATAAACATTGTCTGCAGCGAAGCCGTCATAAAAAAAAGTGGACGAGGAGGATTTTCCTGCATCTGGAAAAATTTAGTGTGTGAGAAATCTCATAAATTAAAATTCTCAGTTTAATGTAAGTACCGAAACCGGCTCTCAAGGTCCTGCACGTGCCTGAGAGACGCACGTCATTCTTACCTTCTCAATATTACTTAGGAAGCCGAGCGAGAAGGCGCACGGCGTGAACACCTTATACGAAAAATTCTATAAATTACGATCCGCAGGTTAATACGAAAAGCGAAGCGGTTCTCAATGTGTCTAGGATATGTACACTATGCGTTGCTCTGTTTCGCTTTCTTTCTTCTGTCTTTAAAAACCGAGCGAGAAAACGTATGGAATGACTATAATTGATTTTGGATATCGTTTTCTATTATATAGATGTATATTGGTTTGGGCAATAATACCTGCGTCATCACATATATTTTTTAAATTAATTGTTCTTGTGAAAAAATTTAGGAACTACCCGATTTGAGTTGCCAACAGTTGATATAAATGAGATGAGTATCTTTCTGACAGTCTTGAATAAGAACAGTTTGACGCGCTATATTGGATACTTAAGGATATGCCTGTATAATAGTACAGCCAATATCGATTCCGATGTTAACATTTACATATACATGTATGGTTAGCTTTGCAGGTAAGGGAACGTGAAAATGTCACAAACCAGTACTAAAACGTTCTGAGATGTTCAGTCGGTCTCGCGAAGCAACAAACTAACATTTCATTTCTGGTTGACTTTATGTTAGACCTGGAAACGCAGGGCTCACTGTAGTTCCAAATTTCACTACTGGGAATCATATGGTAATGATTTGAGCTCCCCATATGTTTATCATACGCTTTTACGCAAAAATTATAGAGTTATCTATCATAATTATATTCCGACCATTCATTATTAATAAGATAATATTGATGCCTCAATTCCACTTGCCGACAGCAAAATCGATTAACAAGCTGATCAACAGATACTTACATAATATCCGATATTGCCTTAAAAATCCTTCAAAATCGATTAAATAATTTTCTTGAGATGCCTGTATGTATTTATAAAGCTCTGTCGGTACACCAATTCTTTATTTTTAACCTTTGCCTGTGTAAAATTTTGTACGTACTTTGGAATGTCCTGTTAGAGTTCACTGCGGCAACTGAATTGTTTAGAAAGTGTTTTGATTTGTATATTCACCTTTAAATTAATCAATATTTATTTGCGCTATGTTACAGAAGCATAAACAACTTTTATGGCACAATCATAGGTGAATTAGATACATTAGAAATGAAAAAATAAGCTAAAGAAGTTTTTCATTCTTCTATCGCTCATTGTTACATGTTTTTATATAGAACTTTCCACATACATATATCAATCAGTTGATCAGAATTCAGAATTTTAAAAATTGTTCGGCCCTTAAAAACAATGCCTACACTTTCATGTAAAATAATTTCTGTAGATATAGATAAACTTGATGAATTACTTTATTATATTCTAAGCTTGAATTTATAATTATGAACTTGATTATTATTAATAAATAAATAAATAAATAAATAATATATATATATATATATATATATATATACGCGTTGTTTATTGCAAATGAAGTAGAGGAATGAAGTAGAGGACGTACTGAAATTATCTTGTTACGTAGAGAAATTTCCAAAATTTAAAATGCGTACTGGGTGTTCTCTTTTCTCGATTCATATTTGTAAGATTGTATGGGAATGAAAAATCGGCATTAATATCAAAGTGAAATGAGTCATAATAATTTCAATATTGTTTTTTCTAATATTTTTCAGACGAAACACCAAAATTCTTAAATGGATTACTTTTATACCATTTGAATTAACTACAATGTAGCTACTAGGATACCTCTGCAACTACCATACATACTATAATAAGACAGAAAAAAAGGGATGGATAAGATTTCTACTCGGAAAGAACTTTAGCTCTGTACTCGCAGATATAAGTATAATTATCAGAATAATTACTTGAAAAATTATTATTTAATCAGAACAGTAAAACACGAATATATGACAGAAATATAAAAAAAAATTTTTGAAAACAATGACTATATATCTACTACTTTGTGAAAATTTAGACTTAATAATGCATTGCTTAATACCTATCAATAACTAAAATACTTTTAAAGTACTTATATTATTGTTTCATGCTAACAACAACTTTTTTCCCACAAGGTCATATCACTATGTATATATATTCTTTATATATATATAATATATATATATATATATATATATATATATATATATATATATATATATATATATATATAGACATGGATAAGGTTTCAATCATATTAAATGGAAATATATATTAAAAAAAAACATTCAAATTAAAACATTAAATTTTTGTATATAATAAATAATAATAAATAATTCTTATTTGAAAAGCGATAACATTATTTAAATATTTATTGAGATGCACTATTATAACTGGAACGCCATGGAATTTGGCTGATGGATTTAATTCAGACTAAGCGAGGCAACTCAGTTCATCTACAAAAGGCATCCTAAATGTTTTACGACCCATCGCCTTTCAAGTTCTAAGATATTGCATTTTCTTACTTTCAACATTAGCATTAAATTTTATCAAACTAAATTATATCAAATCGAATTAACTTATATATTATTAAAAACATAATATGTTTTTAGAACAATCCCTGATTTTGGCATAAGATTTGATGAAATAATAATATTTAAAGCAGATTTAAAAATTAGCAAAAAAGAAAATATTTAGTATTGCAATATTCGGTAAGAAATGAACAAAAAAGAAAGAAGAAAAAAAGAGATTCGGTTAGTAATAACGACAAAAGTATCCATCTCTGGAAATAGATTCACTAGTATACGTTGTGCTTTCGATGTCATTGCTTCGTCAAAACTTTCTATAAAAAGCACGGGTTTTCATGAAAAAAAATCATCCGACTATATATTATTGAATTAGAGGGAAGTACTATTTTGCAAGTAAAAATAAAAAACAATCTTCGTTAGGCCCTAAAACTTTGGAAATCATTTTGAAAGTAACAGAGCTATTTCGCTCAATCTCGAAGTAATTCGCAACTCATGTACCATGATGTGTCCCTGATAGTCAAAAATATTCTTGACAATTTTTGCACATTCACACCATCAATAACGTAACGTCGACTCGAAATTTTGGATTGTAACCTAAAATTCAATTTTCTAAAATGTTTTTATTTAAAAATCCTATAATAGAACTTTCATACTTTGTAGATATGTATTAATACTTATTTAAGTAGACTTCGATTATACATATATACATCACACTAACAATCTTGAGGTATCTAATTGTTGAAAATGTACTGAACACTAATAAATATCACATTGTATGCTATGCGATATATTAATATCGTCATTCAATATATTATTGACAAGAAATTTTTATGTAAATATACATTATTTGCATAAAGAACATAATACTTAAAATATTATAGGTCATATGTAATTAGATATAGTGATTATTCAATTAGATATATTTATTAAAGTGAATCTACAAAAGGAAAATGAGCTCATGATAATATATGAACATACTTTATAAATATAATATTTAAAGTAAGCTATATCATCATTTTAATACATATTATTTCAGTAAAGTTAATTTATAACATACCTCATTAGTCTTGTTAAATTATTAGACAGTTAAATAAATATATCCAGAGTAGGAATTCTGGAATTTGGTATATGTATGTAAAAATAAATATGATTATTTACTAAATGTTAAAATGTTTTCATATGGAAGGCAAAAAATATGCTAGAAATTTCTCGAAAATTCATAAGTTTAGATAAATTTAATTTCCATTACTGTTGAACATAATGTTGTCAAAATTTTCGTTCCTATATTATCTGATAAAAATAAAAATAATTTTATAATTTGTCAGCCTAACTAATTAACATATTCACAATTTTCTTTAGATTCATTTTTCAATAAAGAGAGTTTTGTTCCGAAATAAGTACATCGTGCGTACAAACTACAAAGTTTCAAAATTTGAGTTTATCGATATTTTTAAAATATTCCAGATTATATTCCAATTATTTCGCATACAGTTTTATTTGATATGTATATATTGTCAGTTTTGGACATATTTGAGTAGACAGTTTATAAAGAATTCAATAGTTTAAATACAAATTAAAAGGTCTCATATTATATATTGGAAACAGATGGTAAAATAACCAGGCAAACATATATTAAAGTTTTTATATTACTTCGTATATTTAAAGAGTATACAATTATATATGAATAAGATGAATGTTATTTTGCTAATTTAATTGTTGAATAAATAACGTAGATAAGTATTCTATAAAAGTATAAGAAAACTAGTAATCATTAACCCCCTAATAAGTATTTTATATTTTATAATTATTACTTTCAAATTGTTATTGCTATGTCATCAAAAATTTTATTATTTTTCTTGACGGTCTTGGTGTTTGGATGTATTCATGTTTATGCAGGTATGTTCATTAAAGTCCTGTTAAAGTTTTAAAACACAAAGACTTTTAAATGTCAAATTACATTATATAAATCAAGTGAGCTTTCATTTTTGTAAGAATTACTTTTTAAAATGATTTCTATCTTATAATTAATAAAAACAAATTCTCTAAATTGAGAGTCCTAAATAATTTGCAATTCTTAATGCAGATTATTTATCAAAGTTAAATTATTATGAACCCAAATTTCCATAACAACGATATTCAATACAGGATTTCAGCGCTGACTTAAAAATTGGGGCTGTTCAAAGTTACTAAAACAAAGACGTGATTATTAATTTACTGAAATTATGGAAAAATATTTGCATTGTATTTTATAATTATGCTATAAAAATATTTAACACCAAGTTCTAATGTCTATTGATACAATAAATTCTGTAAAAATTTACATATGCTTTGTTTACAAACACATTGTTGGCTTTTATCACTGATTTTACTATTAGCATGAATAAATCAATGCTGAATAATGATTAATGAAGAAAAAAGTTATGTCAATAAAGACAAAAAAACTAACAAAAGTATTGTAAATTAAATTCAAATTGAATTGAAAACGCGCCATATGAAATCTTATGATATGCTACACTAGAAGCCAATCTGAAAATCAGCCTTACAAAAAACATGAATATACTTACAATTTAAATTACGCAAATTTTCACTCTCGTAGAATTCTAAACTAAAAATATACTTAAAAAATTGAACAGAAAAGTAGCATTATCGAGATATTTTTATTCATTTATTGAAATCGTTCATTAAAAGTATGAAACATTATTATTTAAATGCTCCTTTTTAACAATACTTTTTATGCGAGTAATGCCAGCATTAAATACATATATATCTAATGATTGAAATAACTATCTCATGCATTAATGAGCAATATTGCACAAAAATGACAATCGTGATAACTTGAGCGGATTATCAGTAAATTGTACGATGCGCATTTTTACAGCCCGCCTGTGTATATTGGGAAAGGCGTACAGCGACGGCTGCAATGTCTGCAGATGTAATGGCAACCACGTGAACCGAAGGGGGCTACTGGCGCCGAGTATACTGTGCACGCGAAAGATGTGCTACTCCCTGGAAGGCAAGCCTTACATACCATTACCAGCACCTCAATTCTTCTGGCAACCAAAGGATCCCCTTGCAGTCAATCCGAAATCAAAAAATTATAATCCGACCGTCAAAAAGCTGTAATTGGCCTAAAATTACGCCATTGTTCCGAGTGTTTCGTTAATCTAATGCTATTATCTGATAATCAGAGTTATATTTATCGTTTTCAAAAATTTTCTTGTGAATTGCAAGAAATGTAGAATAAGAATTTCGTACTTGCAAGAAAGTCGTTAAAATAGTTCTCTTCACTGTGTTTATAATTATTTTTTTCTATCCTTAAATTGTGATCTATGTTACTTTCTTGACTACTTTTTAAATTTCTTTATCCCAATAATTCGAGCGAGTAGTTCAATAGAAAACAATTTTCAGGTTCGTTCAGGATTCAAATAAAATTTAATTAATCACAACATAAATTTAGTAAAAATAGCTTTAAAACTCAGTTTAATGCTGGGATAAAATAAAGTTTTTGAAAAAAAATTTGAAGTGAAATTTCTAGAAAATCTAAATATATTCAAAATTTGGTAAAGTTTATGCTTATTAAAATAACTAAATTAGAAGTTGTCAATGATAAATGAAACGTGAGTATATTGTTAAAGATTCGGAGTACGTTTCTTGAAGGCTTACAAGATAGATCAGTAAATACATCTATATTATGATCAGAACATAGTAGAATTAAGAAGTATTTCTACCCTTTCGGTCATAATTTTTCTAATGAAAAACGTGCTATGCGTATTTTCGCCAAATAGAACGGATGTGCGTCCAAGCGATATGTTCATTTTTGCAAAAGATTTCTCTATCGTATTCTCCGATTAATTGAACTATCATTAATTCAAACAATAATTACCAGCAATCTCGTGTAATCGCCCGCCGTAGCCGCGGGCCCCGCATTAAATTATCGGGCATTCCGACGCGCGCTGGATATTACAATCATCATTCGTCATCTCGGCTTTCGCGCGAGTGCGCGCGCGCACGACTATATTCGTCGGACAAGCGACGAAATCACGAGCAATGCACGCGCGGCTCATTATCGCATGGGTCAATTTGGCTGGTTTAATTGTTCCCGCATACAGTAGGGGCTGTCGTTGGGCGCGCGGGTGGCTCCGATGATTGCGATCAACCATAATCAGCGAATAATTTTGTAAATATCGACGAGGAAGAAAAATTTATTGGATTCCAGTTGGGCGTAATAATTAGTTAGCTCGCATTGTGCTGTAGCGTATTGTATTACAATCCCGTTGGAGAAATTTTATTCGAATTGTGCGTTTACGGCCAAGCTCCTGTATTATCATATCTAGCTGACATATTTAACGAATTTCATGCTTTAGATAAAAAAATTACAGGACTTCGGAGTAAGCGATATCGGGTAATTTATTATCAATAAAGAATTACTGAAGAAAGACAGATAATTAAGAAATACCCATTCAGTGTTCCTTAATATAATGTATGAAATTCCAAACGAAATCCAAAATTTTAATTAAAGTAATAAAACATACGCATGTGTAATAATTACTGGACAATGAATATGTATAAAATAAATAGCCTGCTGTTGTATTTGAGTCTCAGTAATCGTATTCTTGGTAAAAAAAATATGCTAAATAAATTTACTTTAGAGCTATATTGACAATATCTTTTAAGAAAAAGAGAGAAAGGGGGAGAGTGAGAGGAGGGCAGAGGGAGAAAGAGGAAGAGAAAGAGAGAGATAGAGAGTTATTAATTAATGAATAACCTGTTAGAAACAGGTGTTTACTAGTCTGAAGGGACGCCAGTCAACGACCTGAAATTTAAGCTACAATTGGTTTTTCAGACTTATTTGAATGCGGAATAGTGTTGTTAAAATCATAATACCTATTTTATATTTCAGGCGTTTCTTAAGCAGTAAATTTTACGTTTAAATGGTACAGTTTTTTTTTTTTGTACGTTACAAACAGTTATAGGTTATAGGTTACAAACTGTTGTAGGGCGAGTTACGCCTCTCAGAATCCTTCAAATCCTCCAAAAATGTCAACATTAATATGGTAGCTATTGAATTCAGGAGTGTCATGGTTTGATAGGTTCTCCCTTCTTAGTTGCATTTTTTTAGATGTTTTGCATGAGTAATTATAGGCTTTGGCAGAGATACATATTGTAAATAAAATACGCCACGTTTCAGAATTCGATGTCAAAAATAGAAATCATCCTGTAGTGGTCATTTAAGCGATTTTGAACATGTGGATCAAAAACATCGCTATGAAATAAAAGTCCCATTGCTCGATAACTCACTGGTATTTTTATTATTATAATTACTTTCAGTGGTATTGTTTTGAATTTGGCCGTTTTTCAAAATCAGTTTCGTTTTTAGATTGAAAAGGGATCGGTGTGTAAAGTAGGTAAAAAATATCATATAAAAATTTAAATTAAAAGTACAGTTTATATAGTTACGAGAAATTTTTTAAAAATTGAGCTTTTCGACGAAAGTTATGAAATTTATCTGTAAAAGCTGTTAAAGTGTCATATCGTCAAATACTTTGTCGATCTAAAGCAATTATGCGGCGTATCAAACTTTCTTCAGCAGCACGATAATTATTATTTATGCTCGTGACTCGATAGACGTGTTAGACAAAGAAATGAACAAGATAGGATAGTTGGGACTTAGATCAAAGCCGCATTTAAGAGACCAAGACGCCGTCGGAACAAAGCTAAAGCAGAGCATAGAAGGTAGATAACTTGGGATTTCCTTCCTCTTAAGAGTATACAGAGCCTAGAGCTACGTCCATTCTCCCCGTCTAGCCGAGCACATGCACACAGCCAATTTGGAAAATGCGATCTGTTTGCTTGCACGCATACAAAGCTAATGAGAAATAGAGAGGGAGAGAGAGAGATAGATAGATAGATAGAGAGAGAGAGAGAGAGAGAGAGAGAGAGAGAGAGAGAGAGAGAGAGAGAGGGATAGAGAGAGAGAAGTAGGGCAATCAGTCGCCGGACATTAACCCGAGCCTAATTTGATTATCCAGATGTGTTCTGGGATCGGGAATGTGTGCGTCTGCGTAGTTGAATGCAAATGTATTTGGAAGGAGGGGAAGGTACATGTGACACACACGTATATTCATTAATTATGCATTTAATTATTGTCACTCACGAGCGTCGATATAGGCGGGAAGCAATCGAAGAGCCGCGTGATTATCCGTGCTCGATAATTCAGTAAAACTTATAAGTTCCGGCAATCTTATGCTCTCCTTCGAGTTAAGTGCGTTGATGAGACTTTTGCGTTTTCGTATTGCGGATAACGAATTTTCTTAGATGCTCGATAACCAATTGGCACGAACGTTTTTGAATGGGAAAACGCAAGCGTTGATTTACAGAGGCAAAAGATAGATTTTGATTTTGATATTATTAAGAATGTCGAAAACAAAGATTTTTTTCTAAATTTTTAGGTTTTGAAAAATAGTAATTATTAAATATTAAAAGAAAAACTACGCTCAATTTTGCGATTAATTATCCAATTTAAATTAATTAGCGATGTAAATTACGATTAATTATCCATGTTTAAAATTTCTGCATATATGGTATAGATAGAGTGTGAAAAGTAGAGATTGGTTGATATTTGGTAGAATATAGTTGTTACATGATCAACTTAAAATGAAGAACAATGAGACAAATAACTACAATGTAAATTCATTATAATGGTACAATAAGTACAATTGTTAATTCACAAACAATATTTTACATAATCATCTGACTTTAATGCAAATTAATTATTATGATAAAATCAATATATTAGTAATTTTAAAGTGCCATTGTTCCTTAATTAAAAATGGTACTTACGCTAATTTAAAATCATATCTGAGATTACGAGAATCAATAATACAAAAACTAGACTGTATCGATTATTTATTAAGGAAATCAGCGTCATTATTAGAATTAATTATTTTAAATATAATTGTTATTGGTTTAACTTTAATTAATTTAATTAATATAAATTAATGATACTTCGTGGAAAGGCATATTAACTATATGACTAAACTTCACTAATATATGATAATCTCGAGAATTTTTAGTTTTTTTATATAAAATATTTCATATCCATGGCTGTGACTGTAAAATGTCATTCTACGAAACGTAAAGATATACACTTGACATTTCAAATGTTTCAAATAATATATTGTGTTATCCACGTAAAGATATATCTCTTGAAAAGTGGCGGTAGTGAAGAATTTTTATTCAAATAAATAGAGAAAAAAATCTAAAGGAATTTACTACAGTTTGTTCCTTGTTCATGTTATACGAAGATAACGAACATCAATCCGTTCATGACAAATACTTGTTTTATTCTCTGACATCTATTACATATAATCCAAGTTAATAAGTAATTTGTATATGTAGCAAATTTTGACTATACTATATCTGGATGTATCATTTTCCTTGAATAGGAATCAGAATATAACATTCGAGGTGAAAATGTAGACAAATATAGATAAGTTGATAAATTATCATTCAATTTAGCACAAAAATAGTTAGGAATTTTAACAGTGCGATATATCCCCGATACATGACCGTCATAATGCTGTCATGGTCCTAACGAAATCTTTATACACGCTATTTACATTCGAATACAGTAGATATTTGTGACTTGCGCCCCTAATGGAAGCGGAAGATTTAAAAACATATCATTGATATAACTTTCCGCGACTATGAGGGATTTCGTGAAACTAACTCTTCTTTTGTCGGCGGGAATTTCCGCTCGCCGATGGCCAAATCGAACTTTGTCAATTTATCGAGGGTCGGAAACCGAAACTTAGGTGGATTTTCCCAAAACTTAATCCGTCTCCCGCTGGTATTTTCTCGTATCCCACCGGCGACCGGGAATCTTCTCCGCAGCTCCCGCGGTGTAATGAAAAATCCACACACGCTTCTGAGAAAATCCATTTTCTCTTGGAGGCGAGGTAGAGAATGGCGCGCGGTATCACGGAGAGGCGCGCTTCGAGATCGATCTAGAAAAGGTCTACTTTTTCTAGTTCTGTTTCTTTCAATCTTTCTCGCTCTTTCTCTCTATCTCGTTGTCTCTCTTGCTCTATCTCTTTGTCGCGCTCTCTCTCTCTCTCTCTTTCGACTTGTCTCCCACTAAATATAAGAATTCGACGGGTGGCCAACTTGCTATTTTTGAAAGCCAAGAGAGAATTCCAGCAGCTTTTTGCCGGAAGATTATTCGCGACTTATTCTCCCTATATATCCAAATTTCTCTGTTCGAGAGACTATGAATCATGAAATAGTGTATACATTTCGACGGGGCCACAACAGCAGAGAATGATATTCGCGGAATTTCAGAGTAAAAGAATGATATTGCAATCTTATTGAAGAAGCTTTTTAAGTATGAGTGCACTGAAAAATGCGCATTTGCAGAATTCTTACTGAGAAATTTTTTTTTATTTATATTCTAGAAATTGATGGAGCTATTCTGATGAAATTTAAAAATTGAAATCTAATTGCCTTAGATATAATATATCAAAGTATTAACTAAATATTGTGCCTACTGACTATATTAATATAATATTAATTACATTAATATGGCGTTTTAAGAGAATTAATAGCTTGATTCTTTTTATATTGATTTTTGCAAAGTTTTAATTCAATAAACTATATTCGTTGAATTCAGAAAATTATTTGTCATGATAAACCATTCAATTTATGAAATATTTAGATTATCTCTTAAGGGTAGAAAATTTTTCAGTAGACTGAGATAAATTAAATCTACATAGTAAAAACTAGATAAATATCGTAAATAAGATATTAAATAAAATTTATCCCATTATCCAGAGGTTCGGATTTAGTGATAAATTTACAACCTTTACTTTTCACAGAATCTCATAGTTGAGTCCCTATTCAGGGCTATCTTGATCTTCCCTTGATAAAACTGTAGATAGTGCACGTTACTTCTCAATTAGAAATGCTAATTCTATACGCTATCGTGAAGTTACTCAAAACTGCTCTGCTTTTCTGTAACGCAAAATTGAAAAATCAATTGGATGAATGAAGTTCACGGGTACAAATGAAACGGAATCCCGGTTCAGGAAGCAGTGGTGTGAAAAAGGAAATGGGCGAATAAAAAAAGAGAGAGTGCGAGGGAGAGAGACAGAGAGGAAATAATTGAAGAAACGAAGAGACTGAGCGGGAAGGCGTTGGCAGGAAATAAGGGAAAAGAGTTGAAGAATGCTATGATATATACTATTTAATTATAGTGCTGATAAGCTATTTATTCTGTCACAAAGAAGCGTATAAGATAATAATTAATTCATCATCGTGCTAGAAAAACTCCTGTAATTAATTATTTAATTAGTAACTTGAGATATTTGAATTAAATTTGAAAGAATTCAAGTAATGTTATATAGACATAATACTAAGATTGCATACAACACTATAAACATAAATATAAAAATTATTTAATAATAAAAGATAAACTAGAAAAGTAATGTATAACTAATTAGGATTTAGGAGTGTTTCAAACAAAAATCAGTCAACCCTTAATAATATGGAGTTTGTTCGGAAATAATAAACATGAATAATTAAGAACTATGTATATGAAAATTTCAAAGCATGAAATGTTCAACACACTATAAAATCAATCACATTAAAATTGATATTGAGTTATCTAAACCATAATTGGTTTTAATAGGATTTTACAAAATGCATCCAGAGCTACATTGATACCCATTAACTTATGCAATTTTCTCATTATACTATTTCCGAGTTATTCAAAATTTCATACAATTCGTTTCACGAGAAGGCTCAAGTAAAATATACGTATGCAGCTAATTAATTTCTCCACTACACCCTCTCATTGTCGAATAAAACAATTTTTTGCTCCTATTTCCTCGAAAATTCATTATTGAACGCGGTTTCAGAGGAAGCCCGAGCATAATGTTGCATGGGTCACTCGAAATATTTAATACGCCCCCGTTTTGTTCTAAAAAAATATAACAAGAGAGAGAGAGAGAATGAGAGAGAGAGAGAGAGAGAGATCGAGGAAATGAGGACCTCCGGCAATGTAGCGGTGAAATCTAGAACGCAAACAACAATTACGGACGCAAAAAGCGAATTAAAATTCTGACCGTCCTTGGTTCTTGTCCGCCCCCCCTTGCATCGCTCCGGACTCAGTACATTAAAAAAGGAGAGCCCCTGAAAAACTCGGAACAAAGCCATGTGAGCTCATGATGTGTGCATGTGTGTGTGTGTGTGTGTGTGTGTGTGTGTAGCTGACGATAAGTTAATCGGTAAAGAGGCGAAAAGCGGGCGCCGCGCGTACGTTCCGCAACCTGCATAATCTTCCAAGTGTGCATTATTTCGAGCCAAACGCTCATGCAATTGTTATGCCGTTATTTCATGCTACGATCGTTTGTAATTCTTCAAAGTTAAAATAAAAAAATTTGCTAATTTCCAGGATATGTTCAATTAATTAACGACCGTGCGCTTTCTTGCGAAAAGAATTCTGAACCCCCGTAACCGACTACGCCCGCAATGGAAGCATAAATAAGCATGACATTTTAAAGCAAAAAACAGAAATTTTATCTCACGATGGTTCTGGGAACGCAATTTAGAATTCTGATCGACATGCATTTCGACCTAACGGCTATGCCATACTGTAATTTACTGTATTTTCTAGAATTCTGTGAAATTACTCCGACTCTATGAAAGTGCTATAACTATATTTTGAAACTTCGCCTATGAATTACTTACTTTATGGTTTTCAAATTCGAGGCATTTGCAAAAGTTTCGCTCGATTTCGCGAGATCTAGTGCAACTGGGAGCGAACCGTTAAAATCGTTCAATTAACTTATTTATAACTAACAATCGTTACGGTCGCGATTTTCATGAAATATTTCTCTATCGTTATGTGACTTTTTATTTTTCTTCTAAGAAAATCATGAAAACTATTCTTACGAACGAAGATCGAGCGATTCGCTATGCTGTTAATTACATTTACAAAAGCATAAATCGTGTAAATAAAAAGGCTGTCCACAACGTGGTTCGTTTTCCGATCGTATGCCTTCATGAGCATCCGTCATAAATACGGCCAGGATCTGAACTACACAGTGAGCATGGATTTTCCCAATTGCGATATCGGCCACCTTCGCTTGGCCGTGCTCTGGGACTATCAGATATGGATAAAAATGCTATCGTCGACGGCGTCGATTAAGACTGATTTTTTGCATCATATGAAACATAAAACATTCTCGTTTTAACTTGCAGTTGAAACAAAGTTATAAAATAAATCCTAAAATAGGCCTATATATAAACTTACACAAGGCGACGTATTGCTTATAGAAATAAACAATGATTTCAATATAAAATAGAACTTTTATTCAAGATTAAAAAAGCACCTTGCTGTCATCTATATGCAGTGATTACATTATTGCAATTTTATTTTGTTTTTTGTAAAATTATATTTTTTAATACAATTTTATTAATTTTATGTGATAAAATCCAATATTTATAAGTATAATGAAAAGTACAATTAATCTATTGAAATTGACGATTTATAAACAAATAAATAATTATATTAATTATCTTGACACAAGTTTTATAAAACTGCACAAAATTCATATAATTGAAAAAATTTGAATAATTTAAAATAAGTTTAATCAAAAATGATAAATATGATTATATTACTAGAAAGCACAGACAAAATTATCCTTGAAGCTAGAAAACATATATTTGAATTAGCAAAGGAAATATAAAAGTTTAAACCTATATAAAACTATATATTTATTTATTCAAAATAGAAAATTTTCATTTTATAATGTGAATGTATAGTGGTATTTGTAATGGAATCGTCATATTTCATGAAATCGAATGTTCATTCAATTTATCAATCTGAAGTTGAAAAGCGAGAAATCTTCGAATTTTGTCAAAGCTAGCATGTAATTCGGATCAGAAGGTGTTACAGCTTATCTCCTTTGCATGTTTGAACTATTATCTTATACATATGCGAACTTCGTATTATTATAGTTCTTTTTAGATACGAACATACGTATTATGAGTGGGGCAATGGTAGTCTGCATCTGCGCAGAATTGACATTTGAGTTCGATCAGCGGCTATGTGCGTATAACACGCGAAATATATCATTCTCGCTATTAAGTAAATCTTTTAATTTTGTAATCTGATTTGTTATCCATTAGATTAAAATTATAATACATCATACTACTTCATATTTATTTCATTCTGAGATTTAAAGCTTTTATATATATATTGGTTACATAAAGATAATGTGATCGCAGATTCATTTGAATAAAAAAATGACTAGGTCGTTTTTAAGGTAGATCTTTTTTATTACGCTGATTTAATATTTCACCTAGTGCAGAAAATTTATTCTATGGTGATGTGAGCCTCCCCATTTATTTCAAACATAGTTAACATAACGAAACCATATATAAACTAAAACACTGTAATTAATCATCGTAATTCACACGGATATTATATACGTAATTTCTAAACATTTGGGAATACTTTATTTATTTTTAAAATTCAGTGGACTTCTCAGATATATAGCCAAATATCAATTTGCCTCATTGTACAAAATATTGCATGAAGATCTTTTTTCTTAATTTTGTACATATTATTAATAAAAAATTATTTATAGAATAAAATACTCTTTATGTAGATACTATAATATCGAATTGCTTAAAGTATGGTTTTATTCATTCATCCGCAACCAATGTATTATTAAAAACTATTGAGAATATACATTAGACTGTACGCAAGTCGAACTATAGGGAGAGGACCCATATGTAAGTAATCCTTTTCCCTCCTGTATCTGCGAGCGTCGCACGAGAATACAAAGATAAATATAACAAAAGAAACACATAAATATTACAAACATAAATAGAACAAAACATAAAACAATCATGTGAACACATACCCGCGTGCGCATAATTATACACGCAAGTTGTGACGAATACGAGTATAGTCAGCCAGTATTTTTTTATACTCAAAACTACAAATCGCAAGTTTGCTTCTTCTTTCCGATTCTCCGAAGTACGAATATAGTCCTTACCTTGTTCTTCACGTATCTCGTTTTAGTACTTGGTATGAAAAACTTTTGGTTGCGCAATTAAGTACCGGGTTAAAAATATATTATTAATATCATAAAAGGTTAAAAAACCTCGGTCATAGAGGCTAATGCGAGCTGAGTCATGTGAAAAAATTTTCATAACTTAAGCATGATAATGTGAAAAATAAAAAAGGCACTGGATGGGATGAGGGAGCGGAGGACGACGCGAAAATAAGGAAACGAAGGACGAAGCCAAGCTTAGCCTGTAAAAATACTCCTGTACATATGCGATTCCACGTGCGCGTCGGAAACGCGTAACGTATTTTGGATCCCTGGATTACAAGAACCGAAATATATGTAAATGCGAAAACTTTGATAAAATTTCAAAATATTCCCTTCAATTTTCTTTGGTATAAAAAACTGTTTTTTTTTTTTTTTAAGTTTGAAAATGAATAATTCATGTAGCCCTAGCTATAAAGTGGCGTTTGACCCAAAAAAGATTCAAGTATACTTGTATTGACTTACTCCACATAATCCGACGGCGAACGAACAAAAAGAAACCATAGTGAGATGTTCGACTAAAATTGAGAGGCCAAGTCATCCCTGGACCGCGACATTCCAAATCTCCTACAGCCTCTATGTATTATGCAAGAATGACCCGGTCAGCCATGGAAAATCTAGCCGAGATCGAATAGGAGGGGAAGGTAGCAGATCGAAATGGGACGGAAATGTCTGGATTTGCATGGCATTCTACGTATGTACATAGTATATGACATGGGAGCATAGTTTCGTTGCCCCGTCCCCCGTCATCTCGCATTTCTGCGGCTTTTCAAAAGAAAATAAATTCATACAAGACAGGTACTTGAAATTTATTCTTTCTCATAAGTCGTATATAAACACTAAATAGTCTCTCTTATTTCGATTACGAAGATTTCATTTCCTTTTACGATCGTCAAGACAGTTACATCTGAAAAGTGAGTAATGGCAAAGGATGATAAACTTGGCCAGCTAATTGTTCGCACTAGTTTTTTCCTTAAATTTGATAAGTCATGAATTCGAAACTATGCGCTTCATTGTCTGTGTATAAGTGTGCGTGCGTGTGTGAGTACGTCTGTGTCACGATTTGTCACGGCTTTCATGCACGAGTTTGTCGACGTAGCGCACACTTCTTGTGCGGGCGAGCGATCGAGCGGTTCAATGGTGGTCTACAATGCGTTATATCGTATTATGTGCGAAATATATTTGCTATTTTTTATTGTTTGTGTATGCAGTGATTTGCCCTTCAGGACATTTGCTAGATGTAAAACATACATTTGTAAAAGACTTGTTTTCTCTGATATTTACAGGGATTGCTTTATACCAAATATTATTCTAGATATACACATAATTTGTATAATAAAATTATTTAGTTAATTTACATTGATGGCCGATTGTACTTGATTTCTAGCTTTATATGAATTTATAAATTTTTACGTCATTAATATATTATTAATATTAGCTGGAAAAAAAATAGAATTATATAAACGGTATTTTAAATTATTATTTTTGTCATATTGACGTATTTAAACAGCTTTAACGTATTTTTTATATTTTAATGAAATAGACCGTACAATTTATTTAAAGTTTTTTAAAATTTGATATAAAAAGTAACAACTGTTTTATTAAGAAAAAATCTAAGTAATATTTATTGTGAAATACGAAATATACAAAGCAAAAAAAAAGTTGACGTAGAACGAACAACAAATTCATCTATAGACAATAAAAAGCATACCGAATAGATATAATTGATTACTTATTTCTTTTACGATTAATTTGAATTCACTGCTAAACAATACAATAACTGAATCACTTGATAGAGGCTCAAGACCAAATTCAAGAATTGCCGAACGATTGCTGCGTTTACTGGAAAAATCGATAAATTCTTTGACACCACCTCGATGGAGAATAATTGTATCAAGTCCATCGTTAACACATTTATCCCGGGGCTATGTATATATATATATATATATATGCATCGTGAGCCACGAAGTTACTCGCGTTTTAATCTAGTTCTCGGTCTATATCATTCCTCCAAAAATACGACCGCGAGCGTTAGCGGGCGCGCAGCCTCAAAGCGGTGCAGGGCTCCAAAGAGAGCCAGCGACCAAAAGAGAAATAAGAGAAGTGGGTGGAGATGGGAGGGTTCGTATACACGGTCACCGACACAACGGACGGGACTTTAAAAGTTAACAATGGTATATACACGCATCGGACGCGATGGAGGCAGTTAGCCGCCGTTATCGCGCTGCCCTGTAAAGGCACCGCGCGCGCTGGTAATAACCGAGCCGTCTCACCGAGGCACAATGCCCCCCCCCCCACACGGTTCCTTCTTTCTTTTTTTCCATCTTTTTTTTTTTAGGGCGCGTTATTCTCTTCTGGCTTCGACCGCCGAAGCAGCGCGGTTTTTCTCCTTAAATCGGGTTTCAATGGCGAACAAACTTCCCCTTGGTGTCCCCTTCCCTTCGCTCACCGCCCCCCCCCCAGAGGACGAAGGGACGAACTTTTCCGGGCGCAAAATTGAAAAAAGAATCGTTTCCTTTTTACCGAGGAAACTGTAAATGGGGAGATTGCGAGAGGTCTGGGATTTGACAGTAAAAAGAGATGAATTGCAGGGATGACTTTGCGATTAAATGTGCCTCGGAATATGTAGAACGAATTACGTAATAACAAATTCGGATGACCCCAGTATGAATAAAGATCGCTATATTTGTATACAATAATCGATATGAAATTCAATGAAGTTAAAATAAACGTTCGTCCCAGTTATATAAATGAAGATTAAATAGTATTAATAATGGGCACATATATCTAATCAAAGGATTTCTCGAATATTCTTAAAACATATATAGAAACTGTGTCAGAAAGATGAATGATTTGTACTTAATTAAGATTAATTATTTGATTTTATTGATATGCATTATACTTTTACTAAATGAATGAATCTTAAGTTGTTGCATCAATTCTATATCTTCTATGTTTCTAAAGCAATAAATAGTTATAGAATATGGCTATTGATTAATTAAGATTTTCAGTTTTATTTTCGTATTAATGTTCTTACGATAAGCATTTACCAATGATAAATTTAGTACTGAATATTGATTAAAAGCAACTTTTTCATGGTTTTTTATTAAACAAGTAGTATTTTATATTACCCAATAGAAGCCATGATATTCTTTTAGAAAAGCATCAAGACGTAATATTTTACCTTCTAAAAAAATGGAAGATAATCATCGCAGATTGTTGGAATGATTTTGTCATGATTCCAAGATATTATGACGTGAAATAAAAACAAACTTAATTATTAGTTATTTGTTCAGGTTTTAGTCCAACTTTTAACTATGTGACGAAGAAACGAGACAGGGAGTGTTTACATAACGTATATTTGTGTTTACATTCCAATAATAATACTAATTATGCAATTCTTTTTACAACATCGTGTATTTTTATGAAATATCAAAGAGTACAAGATCGTGCACAAATATATCACCCTGAACATGTCTCCCGTGAACGAAAATTATGGCATCAATCAAAGATAAATATATTAGCCCATTAGCGATCCTAATCCTTATTCAATTCGTTGCTCTGAAACTTTTCAAAAAACTAGAACCGTGCCTCGAACGCAGACGAAGCACCATTCAAAAAAGCCGATCATAGTTCTCACGATTTCTCAAAATATAAAGAGGTCGCGTAGAAGTGCGAAACGCTTGTCGACAAATTTTTACCTTGCGAATTCCTCGATTTACCAACGATACACGTCGAGCACTGCCTCAGCCCCGCAAAAACACGTCCAATCTCATCCGCGAATATTCCCCGCCGCACCGGCGGGTCCCGATTCGCCCGGCGCCGTCGTCATCCTCGCGCGCGAGGATGAAAATGGATTCATCGACGTTCCACGGCGCGTCATTGCGGAACGACCTGTAACGACACCCCTTCGCCGCCCCCTCCCCCCGCCGCAGCCAGCGCTTCCTTATTATATTCCCAGCGCCAATCCCATCACCAGTCAGAATTCCATTACCAGAAGTGGCGGTGCTCGAGCGAAAGACGCATTTTTATTCGGCAGCGCGCGCTCGTATTACCCGTCAAAGAGAAAGAGAGAGAGAGAGAGAGAGAGAGAGAGCGCGAGAAGAGGCTCCGCAGCCTTGTAAATAGTCTTCTTGAATAGATGTGGTAGTACATCTATATACTACTATATATATATATATATATATATATATATATATATATATATATATATATACATTCTCGCGCCTTCGAATCGCAGGTGAAGCTGGCTGGCTCACAAAGCGAACTCGTCGTTTATGGGCGTGGCGTGTGCGGCGCGCTTCCGTTTTGTATGGCAGCAGAGTGCAAGTGCTTTCAACTGCATTTTTGACGTACAGGCAGCGGTAGCATCCGCTTCGTCAGTATGCAGCGACGCGCGGCTTACCAAATAGTTTTTCTTCTCTTCTCCTTTTTTTTCTCTCTCGTATAATATCAGGGTCTTTATTGCTGGAATTTTTCACCCTCTATTTTATAATAGTCTTGAATCGCTACGGCGTTACTGAGAAACAGAAATAAATTATTAATAGCTGAAAGAATTATATCGTTGCGCTTATATGTGCCAAAGTGGATTTAATATTTAAACTAATTTTTGCCGCACTTAACAGGTTCTTTAAGGATATCGAAATATTCAGAAGGCACGAGCCACATTAAATTGTTCGCGAAACTGGACTCCTAGATGCTAAATTATTTTTAAATTGTAACAATGTATACATAGTTCATGTAGCTGTAAAATACTATTTTTCTATTATAATTCGTCTATCTATGAAATATTTTTATTTGTACTATAAATTCATTCATTTTCAAAAGGAACACTTATATGGGCTTGTAATGAGTTTCGAACAACTTTTTTTCCAGTGAAACCATTCACAAAGATGGATATAGTTGAAAGAAAACGTGTGCACTTGGATAGAAGTGGAAGTTCATCGGCGAAAGTTCCAATAATTATAAACTTGGAACAATCAGTAATATATCTATTACATAAACTATTACAGAAACTATGATCATGACATTCAATATATTTTGAACTGTATGAATAGCTTATTAATAGCAGGTTTAATAATTTGTCTAATACCTCTAGATTATCTAATATTTTACTATTTTTCTACGGTATATAATAGTAATTTAAAATATTAATTAGCATGAGTGCTGCAATCAACCTACCATAGATTAATTCTCTTTTACGGATTTAAAAATTCTTATTAATGTTTGTAATTGAGGAATAACGAATCTGTACTATATACGTACGGCCATAGTTTGTGCAAGAAATTTCTTACACACGAGATGTTCTTTCGAACGCTTCAAATTATTTGTATCAACAATCCTTCTTTTAACAGTTAAGTTTCCTTAAAGTATTAGACATTTTGCTACCTCGACACTTATGCATAAGAAAATATGTCTCATTTTAATCCGCCCTGTAAAAAAATAAATAACCAAGCGTCCCTAGCGCAACCTCCCTGCACAGACTTACAATTTAATCTTATTACCGGAATAAAAAAAAACCATTAATGCCGAATCATTTCCACGCCGCAACGAGAGCCGCCGAGCAGTCGAAGGAAACGCGGCAGCGTCGAACCCCCTCTAAAATCGCGAGGGGTGGACGGAGGGGACGGGTCGAATTCAGAGCTCGCGCGCGGTAGCCGGGGCAATATTCGCAATGGTCCGCTCTTGCCGTTCCGTTCGACGCGTGTATATCAGCCGGGAAGGGGGTCAGGGACGGCGGGGCGGGGTGGCGGGCAGTTGGGACGGGAGGCGGAAGCGAACGAGAGCCGCGAGGCGCGCGTACAAATAAACCGTTATGACGAGAATGCCATTTACATGGTAATTCGCATAGTTCGAGTCCTCTCGGTCTCGGCGTCGCGCCCGCGCCCGCGCACGTCCCACTGCCTCCCGCGGCACACACCCGCGGCGGAGTTAGCGACGCCCCGAACGCGCGCACGTGAGGTCGGAGGTAAAACATGTTTTATGTCCGCCGCGTATGTATATACATACAACTACTTCTTAGGGGTGGTGGGCGGGAAAGTGGGTGACATTGCCATGGAAGAAGCGAGGTAGCTGCTGGTGGGTAAGACCGAAGGCCAACGACCGGCCTGCCGCTTGAATTTTATTCGCGTAAGTATGCAGGTACGTCGGCATTTATGATTCGAAAGCAATTTTATAAACGTATTGTATGAACAGCCGTAGTGTATTGTAAAAAGTTTTCAACGCTAAATAAAGTTATATATATATATATATAGTCAAGATTGCAATAAATTGGTGCATAAAATATAGATATAACTTTATTCTGAAAAGGCAAAGACTGGTAATCACTGAGAGGTATGAAATTACTCTTTTCTGATTAAGACCAGAGATCGACAACAATAACTTCATTGTTCCAGATTAACCGTCTGTTGTTCGAAGAAAAATTTAAAAGACCCAAATAGAGTCCACTCTTACAGGCAAACCCGAACACCTGACTGGAACATTCTAGGCGGGGTTGATTTTAATGCAGCACCGCATGCATCGATCGAAAAATATATTATAAAGTGTGTCTAAAATGCACGGCGCGACAGGACTGGTCCTTTGTAAATAAAGTAAATCAAAGTTCTCTCAGTACAAAAGAAGGTAAATCCATACTTTTACAAGATCAGAACTCTTCGTGGCCACTTTTAGATCTTGATGCAACTCACATTCCGTATAGCTCATGGTACGCAAAACTTATGGCCAATGAAGTCTTGTACTTTGTGATTCCAAATCTACCTGCAAGAATCTCAGCCCGATCGATTATCAAGGTGCAAACCAAAACTTCAGTAATCGCTCTCTCGATTCCGTGCTGCATATTTCATTCTAGATTTCTTTTTCCATTTTTCCATCGGCCCTGGTGGGATCGCTGTGAGCTGGTCGTTCAATGATAGAACCCACCGGAGAGATCTCTTTTTTCTCTCTAAACACTGGCAGGACCAGCTTCAGCATTGGTGTCCCCTAATGGGAATCAGTGGAATCAGAGATTGATTGTGATTAACGGCTCTTTATGATTTGAGAGTCAGATACGCTTAGTCTTAACTGCAAATAGCTGGCCGAGATATAGAACACATATAATATTTCAATATTTAAAATCATATTAATAAATTATTATTAAAACAAATTGGTGAAATTATTTTAATCAATCCGGTCTTAAATAACTCCTTAGACTTTGATTCAAGTTTATTTAACTTTATGACGTCGTGTATGAAGTATGGAAAAGATACATAAATACATAAATGTATGATTATGTCACTTAATTCAAAGCTCAGAAATATACTAAAGAAAAATAAAGAAAGAACATTTTAAATTTACTACATATTTTAAGTCGTATAGCTTAGCTACTTCATAACGCACATAAAGTAATGTGTAAAGCTTATTTAATACACCAAAGTTGTTAAAGAACAAGTCGTCTCGCTGTGTCACTCCTATAAAAATCGGTCATTTTTGAAATTCAAAAACAGCTCGTAAAGCGGTCGGCGCGAGCAAGTTCGAACGAAACTGCCGGATATTAAAAAGGGCAAAGTAAACCTTTTCAAGGCCTTCGGCGATTCACTTTCGTTTACGAGATAATTCGGTAGCGCGGCTTCGATTCGATAGAGCCGAGTTTCCGCGTTCGACTCCGTAGTCCGAAACGACGGCAGAGGGAGCTTCTTCCAGGTCGGCGATCGGAGTGGGTTTGACAGGCGGAGAGAAGAAAACGATTAAATACACGATGAACCGAAACTTGGCGCGTGAATATTTTACTGTTGCCTCGTAATTCCGAGGATGAAAGTGGAATTTCGCTTCTTCGTGAAGTGTTTTCGATTTGCATAATTGAATTTCGAAAAGTGCACGAAACTTTTTATCTCCACACACTGTGAAATGATTATGATTTCCAGAGAATAACGAGACCAGAAAGAATAAGAATTCTCATTGCTTTGTGATTTTTAATAATGAAATGACAATGGAAATTTACATTAACACGGAGACTCACTCAGATACGGATCACAGATTGCAATAAGGAACATTTACATTTGATTCGAGATATATTAAAATTTTATTTAAACCAACTGCATATAGTTCTCAGAGCAAATATCTGTATCAATCCATGTAAATGATCTCTCCTCGCAGTCAATCAATGCAGATGCATATAATCAATGAAATAGTCTGTCAATATGTAAAACAATCAGTGCTTATTACCTATGGTATAGTGCTAACTAGGCCAGCATTTACATTGTAATTAGTTTAAATGTGAATTTATACTTTCACCTTAAATTATATTTTTAATTTATATTTTATACGTTTATATTATTCTTGTAAATTATTATCTTGGTATGATATACGGACGTCATATTAGAATTTGAATTGATGTAGATACACGCGCTTAAAGCTATATGTAGCTGGCATTTATAACATTTTAAAATATCTAAAGTCCTTGTAACAGCTGGAAAATTTATCGATATTCAAACATATCTTTTTGTCAAATGTTTAATGCAGTTTGGGGCTCGAGAATAATTTTTATAATTGAATATAATTTGTACGCTGTGCTTGCAAATCTTTGAAAGATTCCTTTAATATAGCGACTATATTTATCTTCTCGTTGATGTGTATAAATGGAATGTTTAAGTAATATAATCTAAGAATTAATCAATCACTTCATTGATCAGGTCCATACTTAAAGTCCGTACTTTGTTTTTCTTGGAAATTTTTACAATTCAAGGTCAGGAATTCGTGTAATTATTCCGTATGAAAAATTCCTAAAATTCATAAAAGTCCTGGAATTACAAAAATATTATTGGAATTTTTTAGAATTCACTTTAACTTTAGTTAAAATATACAGTAGCATCAATTGTTTAATTTGTCTAGCACTTTCAAAACAGAGGTATATTTCTCTACTTATATATTAAAAAAAATATATTTAACATGTGAGAGTACATAAAATGGTTATTGAGAACATATCTCAATTATTATTATATGCAATTCAGAAATCAAATAATTGTATGATTCTGTCAATTCTTAAAATAGAAAAATTGATGCTGTTTAAAACAGTTCAGTTCTTGAAGATGAAACGATGCGGTTCGAAACGTCGGATATGAAAGGTAATTTTCAATGTCGATGGTGGAAGCAATCAGGTTGCTCTTCAATAACATAGTATAACGATTAATTTTTATTATTTTAAATTGTTAATTTAATTTATTTGTTTTAATAGTGATTTCCATTTCAGATTCTGTTGTTGATGTCATATAAAACTGTGTTGAGTAAAATTTTACTCGGTTCTGATTTTCCCGTGCTTAGTAAACTTTTACAGACCAACTGGCGGATATGTAAGTTATATGTAAGTTCAGAAAAAAACCGCAAGGGCTAAAAAACATTCCTTGTAAAATATACTTCGAAGGAACTACATCACACCAATAACAAAATTACATAAAATATCAATCACTATCATGTCACAAGATCGATTATTATTTTAAAATGTTATTGTAAAATCGTTAAATTGCTGTTAAATATCCTCTTTAACTAGAGAATCTTCTACAAATGATGTTCTACAAAATTTGTGTAATAGAAGAACAGTGAAAAATGATCACGTTTACGAGGGTGGTTCCAGAGGCATCTAGCCTGACCTAGAGGTGGACGTAGTTGGTCAAAAGATACCACTGTATTAGTAAGTACACAATCTATAAAGAATATGTCCTAAGTTTGAAGACGCCATAATCTTTAGTATTTGTTTGACAACCATCAATAGTGAACGTTTCAGTGAATTTATAAACATGGAAAAAATTGGTCATGCTTATGTGATACAATACTTTTATTTGAAAAGCCTCAGCCCAACCAATATAAAAGCTGAACTAGACTCTATTCTGAGTGAGACTGCTTCTTCGTTTGCAACAGTAAAATATTGGGTAGCAGAGTTTAAACGAGGCTGTACAAGCTGCCAAGACGAGCATCGCAGTGGTTGACTCAACGAGGTGACGACTCGAGAAATGTTGAAGAAAATCCACAAAGCGGTACTGGATGATCGTCGACTGAAAGTGCCCGAGGTAGCAGCCATGGTAGGCATTTCAAAAAGTATGGTATATCTTAACTGAAAATTTATGAGGTGACAAAGCTGTGCGTAAGATGGATGTCGCGTTTACGCACAATGGAACAAAAACAGTGTCGTGAAGATGTTTCAGTTGAGTGTTTGGCAATGTTTTGCAAAAATAAAGCTGAATTTTTGCACCGTTTCATGACCACGGAAGAAACATGGGTCCACCACTTCACACCCGAAACAAAAGAACAATCAAATCCATAGACTCAAAAAGGAGAACCGGCTCCAAACAAGGGAAAGACCGTTCCATCTGTAGGCAAGGTTATGGCGTCGGTTTTTTTGGGATGCGTGTGGGATAATTTTCATTGTCTGTCTTGAAGAAGGAAAGACTATCAACGGCAAATATGATGCAAATTTATCGCAACGTTTGAGCAAAAAATCAAGTGAAAACGGCCGCATTGGGCTAAGAAGAAAGTGTTGTTCCATCAAGACAATGCACCAACTCATATATCCGTTAATGCAATCGCCAAAATTATTTAAGTGATGTTTGAATTGTTACGCCATGCATCCTATTCGCCAGAGATTTAGCACCCTCAGATTATTTTCTGTTCCCAGACTTTAAAAAATGGCTCGTCCATCAAAAATTTTCAACAATGATGAGGTGATGTCGGCAGTTCATAGCTATTATGAGGAGCTTAACAATTCTAATTATAAAAAAGGTATCAAACTTATTGAACATCGCTGGGAAAAGTGTATAGAGCGGAAAGGAGATATGTTCAAAAATAAATATATTTTTTTTGCAAAATTTTTGAGTTTTATTTGTTGGGCCAGGTACTTCTGGGACCACCCTCGTATATGTCTTATTCTTATATGTCTTTCAAAAGTACAAACATAATTATTAAAAGATTACAAAAACTTCTTACAGCTTCGAGAGATACTGGTAAATTCAAAAGGAATGGATTGTCGAAGAAAATAATAACGACAACGAGAGGGTCATCAAATACGGGTGACTGATTTGATCCAGTGAATTCGGGGTAACTCTGATTACCATCAAAATAAGCCTTTCAAAGTTTTAGCACCTAACATTTTTCCATCTCAATTATACGGTATCAATATACGGCTCAATATGACTTGCGATTATAGTTTTCGATGAAGTTTAAAAGTTATATGCTTACCTTTAACGGCATTGGACCTACTTTATAGTAAGTGATATTTCTTACGAGTATCAATACTTTTTTTCTCAAGTGCGGACCAATATTCCAGTACCGAGCAAAAACATCCTAAGACCCTTTCTTTGTCAAGATATAGTTGTTGAGTTATCTGAATTAAAGTTTGACATATTTACTATGATTTAGTCTAAAAAAGTATGATTTTTATTATTAAAACAAAAAAATGTCGGACTTCATCGAATATCGAATTTTATTACTAATTTTGAGTAAGAAAGTACTACCTCTATAAATTGGAAGATTGCTGGGTCCTAAAACATTATAGGACTCATTTCGGAGGTAACTAAAGTTACTTCACTGAAACTCGATCAAATCCATCTCTTCTTGAAAGTCTTATGTGATATGGCACATTGACAATATTTAAACACATATTCTAAAGTTCTGCACGAAAACTATGCAAGTAAATTACATAGGTATGAGCATTGTAAGAAGTTATTTAATTTTGGTTAATAGTAAAATATTTTCGAATGTTTATTCAATTGGATAATAGTAAAACTATTCGAAAGCTCTTGAAGTGACAAAATTGTTCCATCTGCTCTCAAATACGTTCGTAATCAAAGGATGTGAGTAAATAATACTATGCAGTACAACGTATATTAAGCTGGCGCGTGGCTATTTCAGCCAATAAACGGATTAATATTGAAATGGATCATTTTCAGTGGAATCATTTGCTGCGTTTCAATAAATTTAATCGTATAAATTATCAGCATGAATTTGACAAGCAAATATTTAATAAATAATTGGTAATAAAAATATATTGTCAGCACAATGATCAAGATGTACCGACCCATGAAATAAAAGATTCTCATCAAAACGTGTATTTTATTTTTATTGTGATGGTATGTTTAGTGAACTACTTTAACAATGATCCAGAGGATGAAGCTCAAGAAGATATATTTAAAACATAAATATTTTGTTAGAAACTGTACAATCGTTGTTGATGTTTTCTTACATAATATAAATGTTAATCCACCTAAATTTAATGCGAACAAATTTATAATGTTCATATAAAATAATAAATTAGAATAAAAAAAAGTATATGTAATAAACCAAGAAATACTCTTTTCACAGAAATGATATAGTTGTATCTGTCGCCATATATTTTATTCATGAACCAATCTAGTACGATTGATATCGTTGCACAGGTTTTATACTAAAAAAATATACGCAGGCAGTAAACCTGGCTATCGCCAAAATCCAATAATACTATTAATTTATTAATCCAACCCCGACGAGCCACTTCCGCTGGAATTAATTTATCGATATTCGAAATGACCGTAAATATCCGCTTCCTGAAAAAGCAGCGGCTCGGAAAGAGACTGTAGGCACTAAATAATCGCGATACTTCTTTAATTAAATCGCTCGAATTATTTAATTAGATCATAATCGAGTAATAGGAGCATCATCAACCGACGGTGTAATTATATATATATATATATATATATATATATATATATATATGTCGCTGTCACGCTCGCGCACTTAACGCGCCATTAGCCAGGATAAAAGGAACGGCGGAAATCCATTACGCCTACCGTACTGTTTCGAATCGACGGCGTACGCGTGGAAGAGGCGGGGGGGGGGGTGTCAACGTTTATAAACCGATTTTTAATCAGATACCGAGGGATGGAAGTTTCGAGTTCTGTAAGCCTCATCTCTCGAATAGAACTCCATGCGAGCTATCGCAGTGATTTATAATAATAATAAAAATAACGAAATAATAATAAATTTAAATCACGATATATAAGCCGTAGAAAATTCTCGTTTCGCGGGCCAACCGTAAATAGATCGTGTCAAAATGGTAATTTTAGATAGGTTGAGAAGTATTGAGCGACGTCCAAACCCGTTCGAAACCGGGTTACGTGAATTTTTAATTGGCGTCGAATGTATTATTCCTGTTCGGCGGGGGAATCGAGCACAAGTTTCGAGAAAATAACTGACACGAGACTGCGGTCGGCTCGTTATAAATATAAAATCGGACTCGACAACAAGATGTAGGTGACTCGATATTTTTGCCTTTATTCTTAAATTTACTGTAACATTTATAATTTTCGAGTTCATAATTCGTCGTTTTGGTGGTAGGAATGATTTCCTTATGATCTGGAAACTTTATTTAAAACCGTGAATTATGACTGTACCGCAGATTTTATCAGTAGTCCACAAAAAATAAATTATTATTTAACCTAAGTTATTATGAATGTCATTAATTATTGAATTTAGTGTGTTAGAGTGGTTTTTCCGCGATATCATTCAATTACTTGTAACAAAGTAGGCATTAACGCGAACGCGGATGACCTATCATCGACCTTTTCTACTGTACGCAACTGAAAGAGTTCCATTATACTTTTCTTCCAAAATATTTATAACTTGTTCGATTCAAAAACATTCGACATAAAATTAGCTTTCCTCTTTGAGCTTTTTTCTTTATTATGAAAATTTTAGTTTTTTGAAGTAAATTGAAATATATGAAATATATATATATATATGAAAGATTAACATGAATTTTTATAACTTTCAATAACATACTTCATGAATCATTATTAGATAAGCTTATAATCGAAAACTTTATCTTAAATATTTTATTGAGACGGAGAAAATATAATTGATTATCTATAAAATAGAATATAAATAAATAATAATTTTGCTATTCTTTTAAACTTCCATGTAATATAGCAAATCCCAAAGCTATAACTATACATGAAATGTTCCGTACAAATGAAAATTTAAAAAATCCAATTAGCAATGCGGGATAAATTATTTGCACTTTTTGATCAATTGCTCAACGCCGTAATACGTAGCATGGGTGATAAAAAGTGTACATTTTCAATCGACGCCCAATCATCTCGTTATGCTCAAATATGTTTTTGGAGCAGATTTATAAAATACATCGAAGGTATTTGCACTTTGCACTGAAATTTTTCATCGAAATTTTTGCAGTAACTCTGTTTATCTCGTGAATGAGCACAGACAACTAATTTAAAGTCAGAATTGTTATAGGATATAAAAGCTTAAATAAATAGTCAAATTATTTTTTATTTTTATGTACTACTTCATGATCCACTTTATGATCTGACAAGAGAGTAATTTTATGAACGAAAGGAGACTCGTTCGTTATCCGTGATAGATTTCTTTTTTAAAACATCACAAAATTATAATTTATTAATTTAACAAATCTATTTCGAAAAAAATCCATATTTGCTTGAAACATACAAAACCCGTTAACAATCGCTAGCAAATCTGGTTATGGTTAATTACAGCGCAGACAAAAGCAGTAGGGGAGGTGGTTAGTCAGGGAAATTATTTACAGATCGCGGACGTACTATCTATCAGAGAGAGAGAGAGAGAGAGAGAGAGAGAGAGAGAGAGAGAGAGAGAGAAGAGCTTCGAGGCACTAAATCCGGATGATATACTATACGAGTGCGTATAATGACAATTCGATTCGCCGCGTTTGCGGTAATAAAGTCCGCTGCGTTGGAGCAGCCAACGATGACGGATGAAACGCATCTGCTGATCATTAACATTTTTCGGGTCCATTATCGACTCCACCTCCCCCCCCTACACAACCCCGCCGCCGTCACAATGATTGCTTTATACTTTGGGATAATTATGCACACGCGCCGAGAATAACGTATGCGAATAGCGTCGGTCTGGCGCTCTTGTTCTTTTGGATGGGGGGGGGGGGATTTCGATCGGATGGATTATTTGAGACAATTCGAAAAGTTTGTAAGTTACTTTTTGTCACTTTATCATCGTTTCTGCAATTGTAGAGGCGATTAAAAGCGCGCGTTTCATTGTTATATACGATACGTTGTTTCATCTGTACAGGATCTTCAATTAAGGGATGCTGCCTACATTACGAAAGACAATAAAGTAAATTTATACGGAATTTGTGGACGAGTCGGTACGCAAGCACAGGAATATATGAAAATGGACTATACAGTCTATGGTATTTTTAAATTACTTTCCGCAGATTCTGATTAACAAATTACCAATACATTTATATTCTCCAAAATTGAAATTATCTAAAATGTAAAGTACTGCAGAAAGGTTCTGAAATAAACTGATTAAAAAATTTACCAAGCAAGAGATCGATTTGAAAATTAATTTTTCTGAATTAATTTTCTGGGTTAATCACATTAGCTCTTTAACTTATGACATAATTGTATGTTACAAATATTCAACATTGTACACTATAATAGTATGACAGCATTACTAAAGTATCTTGAGGTGCATAATGAACTATCGTTCGAAAAAATATTAATTTCAACATTAGAATTGAAGTTCGTTTTATTCTATAGAACGTACAATGTATTCTTAAAATTAGACTTTGAGGTTAAGTTCAGGTAAAAAAAATTCAACCTAATGTTTAATTCTTTTATAACCACTTATTTAGGTTACTCTTGCGGGTTCCATTAGTAGGTAAAATTGTAAATTTTAATTTATTATCAGAATGCGGAACCAATTCCTATCAATGCATTATTTTATTATTTTATTGGTATATAAAATAGAATATATGGACAACATATTATTTATCAGAGATTGTACGATTATCATTGTACACAAGCCTGTATACGTAAATTTTGACAGAAATCCAATTGGCAAAGTGCTCGATCGTATCTAACAATATCGGTTCTGAGCAAATATTAATTACACTGTGCAAAATCGTTGTTTGGTAAAAAAAGTCGAACGGTTGTCTAAATTACAGTTCGTTATTCTTCCATTCCCCTATCAGTTAAACCTATTACTTATGAAATAAACTCGATAAAAAAAGAGATGATACTATGCTTATGATTGAGATCAAAGATTGATATATTTTAATGCATTTCCATAAATTATGTATTGGATATATTTTTGTTTTTTTTTCTCGTTTCTTTCTCCCTTGACATAGCCAGTCTAAAGTTCTTTTACTTTGCCAGCAACAATTAGTTAAAATTTATTTACTAAAAAAAATTTTGAGTTATCAAGTAGTCCTTTAACAATGTTCGTAGAACACTATAATCGAGCCGAATCCTCGTTATCTTAATTGATCTATTCTACAATCAATTGAATTGAATCGAACCTACAAATTTTTGTCTGTCTTTTAACCGAAATTTTTTTCGTACTTTATCTATATCTATTTTTTTTTTGTTTTTGAGTCAAACAAAGCAAGCATTACAATTATCACAAATGCATTTGAAAATCAAAAAGAAATACACTATAAAGGAAACTTACACTGTACCGATAGGCTACTGTCCTTTGTACTTGTGCATTCGTCATTTAATGATCAGTAATAGTAATCGTAGGAAACGATTCAACCAAGTATTTAACTCTGAGTTTTCTGGGCTCCAGATAATCGGTACACTAATAAAAATACCCAACATTCTTCCTCGTCTCTAAATGCCTTATGGATTTAAAATTGCCAGCAGTAAATTTTGCGTTACGAAGTAGTGGAACCGAGATTATCAATTTGATTTAAAACGATTGAAATAACGTTTTATTAGACGATGTCATAAATGCGCGAAGTAAAAAAGAATAAGTGAAGAAACACCTATGAGTGCAAATGCATCGTATATTATTTCTCTTAACTACTTACGTCAAACTTGTTGACTTGTTGAGTGTACTTCCTAAAGTAAAGCAATTTCGTGATTAACGCATTAAACTTTCTATAATATATGGATTAGGAGGGAGGATTAAGAAAAAAACTTTCAACGAATTAAAAATAATTTTAATATTTATTATCAAAAAATTGAACGAGGCAAAACTACAAAATGTTTTGACTGTCAAAAATACTCGCCTCGAAGAGGCTATCGAAGGGAGAGCGAGATTTACGAGAATATAAACGATAATGTATTACGCGCTCGTGCAAAATAGCCCATTACACGGCGTTGAGCCGTCGTCACTCCACGACAATCTACAACCCATCGAACCTCCAGGACCCTTCTCTCAAAACTCAAAAGCAACTGCCTGCTCGGCTTTGTAAATAGAGACTTTTTCACATCGGTCGAAAAACTACGACGATGCCGATCACGGCTATCTAATTGTGTAGTCAGTGCCATAGTGATCCTCCGTCTTTATTCGAATCTCTAGGATTCCCTTCATGGGACAGTCCGATATCGAGAAAAATCCGCGGCTAGGACAGATCTCTAGTCTATACACTGCCAATGATAGTCTCGAAGTGCAAGTTGCTCGCGCTCTCTCTCTCTCTCTCTCTCTCTCTCTTTTCGACGGTCTCTTTACAATATTTTTCTCCTAATCTGTAAAAGATAATAAATTATATTCCCGCATTTGCTCAGCCCTGGAGCTACACAATAAGGAAAATCTCGAGCACAAATTCCTATGGGAAAAATCTCTCAAGGAGAAAACTCATTTCAGAAACACAATTCATTATTTTATTGTTTGAAATAATTCAAAACATTAAAAATGATTCTTTTGCTCGTTTTAGAACGTGATTATATTTCATCTTGTCAAATTCAGCTGATCTAATAAATCTTGCCTTTATTTTCGCTTATACCCTTAAAATTTAAATATTACTTTTCTATGTAACTATGATCTCAATTTAATACTTAAATGAGAAACTTTATATAAGAATCATACAATATTGCTCATGTTATTTTATGGATATGTATTAAATCTTACATGAAAAGCTAAAAAATCACACCAACATACTATTCGGTACAGGCTAAAAGTACGCAATCTAATTGTACTCATTCGATTAACATCCAACTTTGCGTTCTATTAGGCACATTTAAAACTCTATTAGATACACTCGTTGGTGCAATTCACTGCAGCGGATTAAAAATTATCACGCACCTTTTTAAGAAAGATATTCGAGAATTGAATTTTATTGTTGTATTTATAATAGTATAATGGACATTTTACGATAATGCCCTCTTTAAAGGAAAAAAGGACGAGGGCGACTTAAAGACAGAATATACGCCTGCGAGAAGAAAACGCGAGACGGTCGAGAATTTCGAGGAAGGAAAAAAAAACGGACAATTGCGAGAGGGGTCGGAGGTGGTGGAGGGGGAGAACGAAGTTCCAGGGAAAAAGAGGAGTCGGTGCTGGCGCCAACAGCCTGGCCGACCATTCTCAGCCATTCGAAATCCATTACTCGAGCGGATTCCTTTCTCTCCTCTTCTTTCTGCCTCACCCCTCCCCCCCCCGCAATCCCATCCCTCTATCGCCAGCGTAGCTGCCTGGAGTTGACTCTCGAGGCGCAATGCATCATACGCCGCGGCGTCGGCGATGGTGGGCGGGGAGCGCGGGCGGGGGCGGGCGCGTCAGTCCGTGCAGTTTGCCGATCGCCCGGCACGGCGAGAGACACGGCGCGGTCCGCGACCGGGGTCGTAATAAATCAGGCTGCGCGTTCCTTGTTCCGATGGGGACTCCTCTCCCCCCCCCCCTCATACTTCTCCATCACGATCTGTTTCGTTAAACGCGCTATGCGAATCAGCGCTGCTTCGCGTTGTAATTTAAATCACGGCTCTTCCAATCGTGCAATTATTACTTTATGGGAGTGAGAAAGTTGTACGAAGCTACATCGCCGGGCAAGGTGTCGTATTTTATTGATCAAGGTGACTACGTGTATGCATTGCAAGTGGTAATGTTTACGGTTTCTACCATTGTTCTGAAATCTAGCAGTTATTTTAATGACAAAATAATTTGTTATTTTTATTTTTTATTATTTTTAAGCAATTCTTATAATAATAGACATAATAATAGAATAAATAAAATTTATATAGAAAGATAAAATAGGGTCGGAAAGAAATATAGCTTCACTTGACGTCCAGTTTTATGTCCCTTCGTTCTGCGCGGAATGGCGCCTGTATACTTATAACGTGACTGGGTACACTGCTGGCACTTTGCATAAGGATTCCATCCGTTATTTAGTCAACTTTGGTGGACCCAGGCTAAAGGTAAACGATACACTTCTCGCCAAGTTGAGAACTGCGCTTTAGCTGGCTGTTTTCTTACTCTTTCAACGAGGTACTAAGAAACTGGAACGATTCCGTCGTATTCTGTGAATCCCTTGAGTGCCGATTTTGATTAAAATAACTGAGTAAAGTCTAGCTTTTGAGGTCCCATTTTCTTATCTCATAATACTTTTCAAATGAAAATAATATTTTTTTAAAGTCTTGATTAAACTTGAAAACCTAAAATATTGCGTAAACGTAGAAAAACTAAGATTAATTCATGATATATATATTCTTTTGAAACCAACATGATCGACAAAATTGAACAGATTGAATCTTTTAAAAGATTCGTATAAAAACTTTGTATATAATATGATAGCAATTCTATTTTGAAACAGTTCATCAACATCGTAAAATTAGAAAATTGTTTATCAGTATGAAAATTATATATTTTTCTGCTTTTGTGAGTACGAATTTTAAAAAATTGTCAAAGTAGAACAATCGTAAAAATAGGATTCAATTATTTTAAACCACCGTTATATGAATGATTCACAGAGATAAGTGACTACTTCCACCTTTTAGATTTTATTCTTTATACTATTATCTCACTGTCTTTAAATTTTTTACACCGTCTAATATAATTAATAACATACGATTTATTTAATAAGAATATTAATTGTAATATTGTTATAAGTGTTAAAAATTCGCATTACGTGAACTGATACAAGCAAATAAATAGTTTTAACAGTCTTATTGTCCTTCTAACTGCGTATTTATTCTATCTATAAATATTTATTAGTACTAATTGATATTCATAAATTCATAAAATACGTATCACTGTTAATCTTAATAACTTTAATAGTCGTATTGATAGTAATTTGTATCAAAAATATTCAAGTATTTATAATGAGAATATTAATAACAATAATTGATTCAGTATATTGTTCCTATTACTGTCATTTCATCAATTTTACAATATAATGAAATTAAATATCAATTACATTTTTTAATATTATTTTGAATTTTACATATATTTGTGTTTTGTCTCCTTTTACAAATTAGGACTCGGATATCGATTTATCTTGTACAACCTCATTTTATTCTTACCGCGAGCTTTTGCTGACAGACGATATTTTTTTTATTAATTAGAAAAATTTGGAGGTCATTATTTTACTTTTCTCTTGTGCCTCAATAAACATTAGATTTTACATTGAATATTACCCTAAACGTGCATAAGATAATTATTTATTTTTCTATAGTGAAGAAAGGTGTCTTCGATTCATAGCATAGGTTCGTAAAAATTTTATGACCGAAGGTACGCGCACTCTTTCTTCAAGTCGTCGGCCCTGTCATCGTATATAGAAATAAAATCCGTGTTACTTTATTTCCAAGTTTGAAATATATTTGTTTAAAAACTGCACGGATGTGACATTAGGAAATTTTTCTTACTTTTGCAGTTCATCATTAAATTAATAATTCTTATTCACTCGAAAAAATATTGCAAGGAATACATCGCAGATGCCAGTCTAATTAATTCCATAATATAAGAGCAAAAACCAAAACAGGTCACGCATTTCGCCATCCTATTGAAACAGACGTGTCTTCCGTAACTTAATTCTTCGGGAGAAATTTCGTGAAACGATGCAAACGAAGTTCGGGGAATCGAGAGTTTTCTATTACAATGCAACATTATGCGATGTTATCAACGACTGAAGGAACGAAGCAGAAAGCCGTAAGATTACGGATATAACAAAGAAGAAAATTAGTTTTATAACATTCAATTATAAAGTTTAGATTTATGTGAAGGGTTTGTTGTATTAAATGACATTAATTCAGGTTCACATGATGATTTTGAATTAGAGACTTCGAATCACCTCTCAAAAATACACGATTCAGCGACACGATTCAGCAAAAAATCCCCAACGCCCATTGCCTCGGCGACCGAGGACGGTATATAAATCGTTTTGCTCGCAACAATACCGGAACGTATACAGTGCGCAGTTTCCACCCATCGCGCCTGCGGAACCTGCCTCAGGCAATTACAATTAATTAGGCAATTCAAAATGTCTCCTTCAGCGTCCTACAGATATACGCTCTGTAGAAAAGCAGCCAGATCTTGGGTCCTGCAGAATAGATCCGGGGCGGGAGAGGGGCGGCAATCAACTCTTTTGTTCCAGCTATTGCAACTAATCTTCCGTTCGTTGCTCTGTGTCCCACGCACAATGCCGTTATTTGACACTCTTGAGAAATATTAGTTCGATAATTCTAAACGACAGAATAATGTTCGCGATATTATTGCCTGATAAATTTAGAATCTGGTATTTTTGATCTTGTTACAATAATCGGAGCAATATTTTTCGAGAGTATCAAATAATGGATTTGTGCACGAAACCTAGAGGCACGTTTTTGAATTGCAATTTATTTAAAAATTACTTACAAGGACGAGTTTTGCATATTATTCTTTTTTTTTTTTAATAAAAGTGAATTATAATCGCTATATTATACAAATAAATATAAATCAATAATATAATAGTGTATATATTATGTTCATAAAATCAATTCATACTTATAAAGCCAACAGTGCATCATTCGTCATAAATTTGAGAAATGCAATAGTAGTAATAGAAATAACCTAAGATGCTTAAGTTCTTCACGAAGATTGGAAAATATTCAAGAATAAATCATTTTATTATCTATTGAAGTACACGTTAAAAAGGTATTTGTAAAAATATAAGTTAATGAGGCTTTTGTTAAAAATTTTTAAAATATTTCGATAGAGTAGTTAGATTTCGAGATACTAAATACAAATAAATTATATAATATCCGAAAACTAAAATCGTCGTTAGCGAATTGCTGTATATTATTACTAATAATTGATTACTGATAAATGTGCAATATGAATTTGGAATATCAAACAAGTATTCGAATTATAATTGCTTATAATTGTATCTGTAACTACGAATTCGCAGCTAGAAACTATTTGTATGAACGTACGTCTGACAATATTCTGTAATCACTATTTGTTCTCGACAGCCACGTTCGTGCGCAGTGCGCTCAAATTAATTTATTCATTTGTTGTTTTTTTTTCTCCCCTTGGGCAAGTAGTTACACGATAACGAGCATCCAATCTTCCGCGTAGTCGTAGAATAATAGGAGCGCGATTTTCATCCAAGACGTCGTCCTCGGGATCGCTCCAGCCGTACAGAATCTTCGTTCGCTTAAGACAAAGCATTGAATAATTTATATCTCGATCTTCGCGCAGACATACGAGTGCATAATTGCCGGAGAAGTTAGCTCGGCGCGCGCCGAGCGGGCTGGGAATCTGAAGGAACAAGTTATAGTCGTTCAACGCGGCATTTAGAACTAAGGCCAAAGTGGAATTCGGGGCGCCGGGCGTCATGAATTTCTCCGTTCTTCGATCTTACGGCTCGTAATTGAATAGTAAATTTGTCACTGTTTTAAGTATCGGGATAAAGCATTGAATTTTAATGCTGTTCAAGATTTAATTAGTAGTAAAATAAATTACGTATCTCGGGATATAACAAATTGCAATGAATAGAAGAAATTGTATATGAACATGCTTTATCAGTCGGGACGAGTAACTTCGCAAAATATAAAGTGTAGAAAAACGACCGTAACAATATACTATAGTAATAAATAGTATAATAGTAAATAGTTCATTATACCGTAATGATTTTAGTTGAACACCAATGAAGAGCAATCCATTAAACACTAAATCTTCAAAGGAATACAAGATCAGTGAATTTTAGTATTTTTCAAAAATGAACCATTCATTGTTAAAAGAGTTTTATTTCCAAAAAATGCATCTTACTTGCCGATTAAAATATTAATCAATTAAGTCATTCTTTAAAGAAACAATACAGACTGCTTGTCACTAACATTTATTACTTTTATAAATAGAGTACTAATTTTTCTATATATAATAATTGTATACTATAAAATGTGAAAATGAAGAATACAATTGCTTAATATTTCAAACAAACGTTTTAAATAATATTCTTTGTGCACGCGCGCGCGCGTGTGTGTGTAAAGTTTTTTTTTATGTTATTTAACGTCGTTTTATTTATGCTTCCAATTATCGGTGCTAATCAGCGACGGAGGTCTACGATGTGTTTGTATACAAAGCACATGTAAATAATTACAGCGGTGCCTGTATTAATCGGCCGAGACCGGGATTTGAACTCGGATCACCGAGTTAGTAGTCCTTCGCTCTAGCGATCGAGCCATCGTAGGCCTCAAATGTGTAAAGTTTGATGAAGACATAAGAGAAATTTCCAAACCTGTTCATATTTATAATTCTTCAACTAGAGTTATTTTGTTAGAGGGAATATAAATAATATAAAGAGAAATATGTTTCTAAATACTGTTCGTTTTTCCAGAGAATATGTAGATGTGTTCTAATTTTCACATTTATTTTACAGAATTGAAGGCATTGCAATTATCTGTATTACGCAATGGGCATTTCACAAGTAATTTATTTACTTTTCATTAAATATCTAAATTTAGCTATTCTCTTATGTTTTGAAATTAAATTCAATATTTATTTTAAATTAAAAGTTTTGTTTACATGACAGCATCGATGGTATAATTAATATAAATTGCTAATTCTGCACAAAGTAAATAGAATTCGGCCACAACAGCTAAGTTGACGAACTAATAAAATCAATGAAAATGGATTTTGGAGTGTTAAACTTACTGTGTCTTGCTGTTATTCCAGTTTCCTTGCTTCTAGCATAGAGGAGCCTATGAACCTATCACCCTGGATCTACTATGCCCTTTTTTGCGAGCTGAAAGTCCCGTGTAAGCCTCTAAGGAGAACCTGTCTCCTTTTCTTGAATTTTTTAGAAAAAGTAAGATAGGCAGAGAGAAAGAATGAGAGATGTATAGTTTTTTGTCTTCCTCTGATACAAAATAAAATAGTATATAAAAATAAAATATAAAACAAGTGTTATGGAAGTAAATGGATTTTATGTGAGTATACAGTAAAAGAAATTGACTACAACGTTTAATGCTGATAATTAGGAACATTAAAAACATCGTTTTAAATAAAAAATTGTACGTATATCGACTGGTCTGAATTAAATCAATATATATTTAATTGTTTTAAAAACTGACAGTTTTACTGACAACTATGTGTATTCTAAAAGTACAAGTTTTTGAAACTAAGAAGATATTATTTTAAGCATACCTAACACTAATGGATAGCATTAATTTACCAAATTAAAACTATAATATTATTGAATTACAATAGCCGTAAGAACATGATTATTTCATTTTCATACAAGTATTGAAGTCATAATAACAAAAATGATACAAGAATTTTATCGAGAAATCAGTCTTATCTAACTATATCCATAGAAGACGGAAACGTGAGAATCCTCTCCAATTCTCAATTAATCGTATTTTCTTGCGAATGTGTCAAAATCAAAAAAGGTTTATTTTCCCTGATATCCCATCGCGAGCCAGCCAATCCAATAAGGCGGATCCTCAAGGCCGTCGCTCGTTAAAAGCTCGCGCAAGTAAATCGCAAGAATCACGATGATCCCCATTCTACTGCGCCCCTGTGCCATTGTATATTGCGTATTTCGAATATTGCGCGTCAGCTGGAAATTTTGCAAAGAGCGCGAGGAGCCGTAGTTTACAGCCGGCCGCGGGTTAATACTGCAGCGCACCCTTCGGGCGTCGGGGAATAAAGATACTCATTATGCCGCGAGCGTGGAAAATCGCTCCCCCGAGATGCTCGCCGTTATAGGGAAGGCGACTTTATACCGGTCAATCCGTTACGTGCTGCATAGGATTTCGCCGGGAAAATGCGTTCCTGTGCTCCATTGTTTTCCAATATTCCCATAATTGCTTATGTGCAAGGATTACAAAATTAAAAGGCTATATTGAGAATTTCATTTAATGAACTATAAGTATGTGCAAGATTGAAGAACGAGACGATAAACTGTTGCCCATTAACGCTCACATATACTTACTAGGTAAAATAGTTTAATGATTCTGAATAATTAATAATACAATGTTTATCATTATGCAAAAAAAGTGATATATTCTGTCATGTACTCTATAAGATCTATGCCTCAAATTGCATTACTACCTTTTATCCCCAGATATCCGGTGATAAATTTTTGAATTAATATATTTATGTTATTAATTTATGTAATTCACTAGCAAATACTTTATTAAAATTAAATTTAAAGAGCTAACATGCAATACTTTTGCATTCAGAAACTGATTTAATTTATTCTTTTCATTATAATCTAAACACGCAATAATAGGTATCGTCACTTTGAATTTGAAAAAAATATTCATTTATAACAAAATTATTTGAAAATATGTATATATCTGTAAACATTATTGACAAAAAAAAAATTTAAATATAAAATTATTGTTTCTTATTTCTAAATGCTTCATCTATCTCTGTTTCAAGGCCATTGATCATTGTAAATTTTCTAATTCTACTCATTTTGTTATCTAAGTCCTATCCTGACTTTACACCGAGATTGAATGAGATTGATTAATTATATTGTTTGATTAAAGATTAGGAAAGTGCCTTTTGTTAATGAGAGAAATGGTAAACAAAACTTATTATTCTTACTGCTTGCATGTCATAACTGTATATTTTAATTAATAATCTTATTATTTACTATTATATTGTAATTTAGTTTGATTTTTCATTTTCTTCATAATTACTGAAGTTCTTGTGATTTCTCTGATTTTTATTTATTTATTTCTTTTTTCAACATCTTTATAAAATATTTCTGATAATTCCCTCCCCCTTATCTCCCTCTTTCTCACTCGCTCTCTCTCTCTCTCTCTCTATGTATCTATCTATCCATCTTGCTCTTTTTAGTTGTAATGGTTGTATTTTTAAGCTGCAAGTTTGGTGTATTATGGTGAAACCCCCAATCTTTCGATCGTGAAACTGGATAATTAAGCGGTGAAAATTTTCGAAAGAAATAAAAATATATCATGATAAAAATATATAAATAAAAATATATCACCTGGCTGAAGTTTAAGTGTAAAAAGAATTAATATTGTTAGTGAAAAATAAATAATAAAGACAAACTTCAACAATGATATCGTTTATTACGTGGTTAATGTGAGGGGACGATTAGTAAAAAAAAAATTACTAATGGGTTTTTTAATTGATATTATATAAATCGACCTAATAGATAGCAGCGTTTATCGTATAATTCTAATTATAATTCGTAACTCTTATTGTGAATTAAGATAAAAATTTCAGTCCCTGTTGCAGCATGTCATAGGTAATGACAATTTGTTTGAAAAAAAAATATAAGTTGAAATAAAAAGTGTCCTTTAGTGCGACGGAGACTACCATTCTTGTATCTCCAGCTCATGAGCTAGGTTTCCCCGTAGTGTTAAATTTATGAATTCTGTTGACAGAGAGATTGGAGCAAAGAATATGGCTGATTCGCCAACTGACGCTTTTCCCGTCCTTCCCTCATTGTTTTTTTCTTCATTTTCTCTCTTTCACTCTTTCTGTACTTCTGTATCCTACATATCCACTCTCCTTTAAGCTATATATTCGTGTTTTACTACGTACTTTCTAAATATGTGCAATACGCTATTGTGTTTCAAAGTATTCAAACTCAAAAGTCTGAATCTACTATTTCATTTTAAATTAATTTTAAGCGAATGGTTTAAGTGAAATTTACCTGTAATTTCAGCACAACTAAAAATGTGACATTACAATAAATAATTATTTAAAATTCATATTTTATTTTGAATCTGAAATCATCAGACTATATAAACTCGAACAAGAACAATATTTCTTAATTTCTCGTAAAAAATTTTTTGACGACTATATATGAACGAAAAAATCACGAATAAAATAACTATCGATACAATTATTTATAATTTATTTATTGAAACTTTTATTTTTCTTTTAATAAAACTGAATTATAATCGCAATATTATATAAATAAGTATTAAATAAGTATGTAATATATATAATGTTCATAAAAGCAATTCATACTTATAAAGCCACCAATGCAACATTCGTCCAAGTTTGAAAAATACAATAGTATTAATAGTAATACACTAAAGTGCTTAAGTTTTTCACAAAGATCTTCAAGAATTGAACATTGAACAATTGATGTACACTTAAAGAAGTATTTGTAACAATTTAAAATATTTGTAAAAATTTTAAAGAAGTATTAGTACAAATATAATCTTATGAGGCATTTGATACAAACTTGTAAAACATTTTGTTAGAGTGGTCGTTTTTTGGAAAAGATTTGAAGATACGAAATAAATACAAAATTAATGATATAATATCCCAAAACTAAAATCGTCGTTAATGAATTATTGTATATTATTACTAATAAGTGATTACTAATAAATGTACAATATAAATTTAGAATATCAAACAAGTTTCCGAATTATTAGTCTTTATAATTGTAACTACCAATATATACAATAACCATATTCAGATATAATATATCGTACTAATTTTTTTTGCACAATGGTAAACACATTGTCATCGAATTTTTCGGTGGAAAAAACTCATTGCAGGTGTATAATTAAATAAAAGCGCCATCTAATCCATACAATAAATATTAAATAAATAATTAAATATACACGACCAATATAATCACTTTCATTATACATTATCAAAAATTTTTTACACACTTCTTTCAAAACACTGCTTTTACTCTATAATAATCCTTATTTAATCATTTCTCAATAAATCCTAAATCATGAATACTCGATGAATTTATTACTTAATAACTGCTTACTCCGCTACCCGATTTCAATTTTTTTTTAATATACCATAATTATAATTATTATACTATTGTTTCTACTATTGGAGTCTACAGATATTTTTAATTAATGGACCTATTAATGGTTCTCTATTGTAGTCTATATGAGTGTCTAACAATATTATTCCAAGCAAATAAATGCAAATGAACTGATAATTATATATGATTTGTTCCATAACATAATTAATAGAAACAAACACTGATGTATCATTATCATATTATTCTTTACTATGGAAAACGGTATATAAATTTTGCATTTTACCAAACTCCAGATTTTTTCACTGGGTTCATAGGCGAGCCCACCGAGCAATTGAAATCTATAGCAAATTCTGGCCTATTAGAAAAGGGACCGTTGGTTCGAAATTTGCCAGGGCTGTGCGCATCTCCGCGGGCACGATATTTGATAGCTTCGGGACGAATTTTTTCACACCACACGTTAGCTCCGGATATCCAAAAGAGCTGTCGCGGTGTGTAAGGCAGCCCAGGTAAACCGGGTTCTTGACCATTTTTTTCTGACCAGGCGACATATGCCAAGTAGGCCTCCTTGTAACCTCCGTTATCCGCAATGTTTTCACCTTCGGTTAATTCACCGCTAATCTATAATATTTTGTTGTTATATTATTATATTGTTCAAGTCTTATCACAGAAAAGATTAACAATATGAGTAATAATTATCTTAAGATAAAAATTAAGCTTTAATATTCATTAATAAGCAACTATCTAGATTATTATATTATTATTTACTTAAATTTTTTCAAAGAATTAAATTTTCTCATAATATAAAAAGCATACCATATATTATTGTGGATACATATAATATACGTATATGAATACATATAAATTTGGTTTTCTATAGCAAATAATATAGATTCTTTCTAAATCTGCACATATTTAAATTCAATTCTATAATTTGAAAAATGTCTCGTTACGAATGTTAGAGAGCTTATAAGAAAATGTAATGTGACGTATAATTAAAAATTTTTATCGTCTACGTTGTAGTCTGTGCTCTTAACTATAAAGAAAGCCACATACTGCTTTACAAAATAAAAAACTTCTTTATATTTATATTTTCTTTAGAATAATTTCAAGTGAAAGTGTATTACTTACGTTTAAATTAGTTCCCGGAATTTGGTATCTACTATACTGATCCACAATACTTTTGGCTTTCTCGTCGAATTTTTTTTTTGTTTCCGCATCCCACCAATTCATAAAAATTCCAAATTTATCATAATGGGATCCTTCGTCATCAAAACCATGTGTCATTTCATGACCCATTACATTGCCAATACCACCATAATTCAAATATTTCGGTCTATCTTTAGAGAAAAAGAGTCCTTGCAAAATACCAGCCGGAAATTCTATTAAAATATTCATGCTTAGTTAATAAATAAATATAATTTTTAATTTAACGATATGCTATACATATATTATATAATATATTCTACCTTTATAAATTTTATTATTGTAAATTATTTATTTATTTAATTATTTTTTAAATTATCATTTTAACTATTTATAAAATTTTCTACTTATAAATATTTATTACTATATTACTAGGATTGATATATAAGAAATAAAATTGTAATTTTTCAAATATTTATACAATATTCTACATAAGGAAACGGTTGGAAGAGTTAATATTATAGTCGATGATAACGGTAGTCTGAAATTTAATTTAATTAATGCTTCAATAAATTTCGATCGCTGTCTACCTTACAGTGGACATTGCCACAAAATGTGATTAAAATCTTGCTTTAAGTTACGACAATCGCAGCTGTGATCGTTTATAATATTTTTTTGAGCAAGGGAGTACGTAAGGTTGTAGTGTCTGGATCTACATCTATTGACAGTAGTAACGATTTCACGTGGAAGATTTTTATTATAGTACCATGGTTTAAATTTATCCCAAGTAAGTTAATTAAAATAATGTACACCTTTTGTTTGTCCTTGATTTTTTATCATTTTTAAGGTGTTTTCGAAGTATCTTTCAATATATTTCTTTTAGGTCGATGAATGGAATTTTTAAGGAATAAGACGTTGAAGCAGTAGCTGCTTCTTTTGCCAAACAATCAACTTTTTCGTTGCCATATATTCCGATGTGGGATGGAATCCAATAAAAACTTGTGATGTAATTGTTGGAAGTATTGCACGTGAATTTGTGGCATTTATTTTTTATATCCACTATGTAAGGATTAGTTGTAACTTTAATATTATTATCGTTTAATGATTCCAGAGCACTTAGAGAATCGATAAAAATGAATATGTGCTCATAAAAATGAAGACTCAAGGTCGATTTACTTCCATCTGTTTAAATAGCCATTGTATTGTTATTTGATATTAGTTCGCAAATTTTCGAATTTGGATTCTCGACTACTTTTAATGATTTTCCGAATTCCATGTTAATATGTGGATTTACAATTAAAGCTTCATATTCTAGTGAAAATACGTCAAAACCGTCGTTATTATAGATAACTGAAGCACTATCAAAGCCATCTAACAAACATTTTAGAAATAATCTGTCTTTAAATTTATGTTTATTATTGTTTAATCGGCCCTTCAATCGTATTATCGTTTTATGCACTATGAGTTTTTTATTAGAGTAGATCTTATTGAGATAGTTATGACATGGGTATTCAGCGCGTTCTTTGAATAACGGCAATTTCGACTCGGCTATAAGGATATTGGTTGGAGTGCTAATTCTATAACCTAAAGCCATTCTTATTGTGGCATACTGAATTTTTTCTAATTTTTCTTTTAACTTAGACATAGTCGGATAATAAATGAAGCTTCCATATTCCCGTATTGACCTGATAAAGCTTTTATAAAAAATAATTAAAGTACTAGGTTCAGCTCCCCACTACGTACCTCTTAAAAATTTTATGATATTTAACGACCTTATGCATTTATTTCGTATATATTCTACATAATCTGTAAATGTCATTTTATAATAAAAAATTATCCCCAAAAACCGTACATTATTACTAGATTTAATAATCTTTTCTACAATTTTAATTTCAATCTCAGCTGCCTTTACATGTCCTCTATTAAAATTTAAAAATATAGTTTTTTTGGCGACACGTCTAAGCGAAGGTTTCGTAGATTGTTACAATACGCTGTTAATCGATTTGTCAAGTAATCTTTTACTACTGCTATTTGGAGATCTTTTATAGTAAAGTGCAATCTCGTCTGTGAACTGCGAAATTGTAACGCCGCTAATATGCAGTTTATCTGTTATATTTGAAATATATAAATTATATAAAAGCGGACTTAGCACTCTTCCTTGCGGTACACCTTTATACGTTATCCTTGGTAAATTCTTCAAAATGTCTGTAAATATAGTTCTTTGAAACGTAATGTGCTTAATAAATCTGATTAGATTAATCGGGCAGCCTATACTGGCTAATTTTTGCAGTAGAATATTTATGTTTACATTTTCGAATGCACTACTTATATCAATAAAAGCTCCTAAAAGTTGTTTTTTTGAACTGAAGGCCTCTTCTATGTTAAGAGATAAATTAGTTATGTTGTTCATTGTTGGTTGGACTTTACGAAATCCTGATTGATTAGCTGGGAGAAGGTTATTGTCGTCTAGCTACCATTCAAATTTATTTTTAATCATTCTTTCAAACAATTTATACATAAATGAAGTAAGAGATATAGGTCTGACATTTTTTCCATCGGTTTTATCTATAAAGTGTAAACATGACTCTTTCCATTGAGAAGGATAGTCGTGTGTTGAATATATTTCGTTTAAAATATCTAATAAAATCAGTTTATATTTTATTGGGAGTTTATCAATAATGTCGTAATCTATACCATAAATTCAAGGTGCACAACGTAGTTTAAAGCTTTCTAGAGCAATGTTAAATTCTGAAAAGTCAAAAATACTGCTTAAAAATTTATTTCAAGACATTCAGGTAACCAAGCAGGATTTGTGTTACACCATGGTGGACCAATCTTATCGACAGTATCCATAATTTCCTCTTTGTTTTGATAATTTTCAGAAGTATGAATAGGGTGAATTCTAGTCCATTTGTTTTTTAAGATTTTAGTAGTTCGCCGTACATATTTTTGACTATATTGAAATTTATACTTTCTGCAAAGCGAATGAAATATTCTTTTTTTTCCATTTTAAACAATTTCCTTGCCTGAGGAACTTTCGTTTTATAATCGATATAATTATCTAATTTATTCGTAAATTGTAATTTTTTAAAAGATGCCTTTCTAAGTCTCTTGGCTCTATAACACTCTAGATCCCAACAATCAACAGGATTTCTATGAATATTTTTCTTTACTAATTTTTTTATCGATGAATTCGTTTTTATGGCATTAATTAACATTCGTACAAATAGAGTATATCTGTGCTGCTTTTGTATTGAAATAATCAGGCGTAAAAAATTGAGAATAGTTCCAGTCTAGATTTTTGTACACTTCGTCCAAATTTGTATGCAGTGGTTTAACATGCAAAGATTTTTTTTATAAACGTTTTTTCTGTATTATAAAAAATAAAGTTCGAAAAATGGTCTGATCCGAGCGTCTCGTCATGCACTTCAAAATCAATTTTATCCAAGATATTCCAGGTTGAGAAAATCAAATCTAAACTGGATGATTTATTACTATTAACTTGTAAATATGTTTTTGTTGCATTATTCTGAAGAAAAACATTATTGGATTTGATGAGACTCTCGAACAACCTTTCACCGTTTACACATATTCTAGCACAGTTCCATTGACTGTGATGTACATTTAGATCACCTACTAAGATTGCATTATTGTTTACGTCAGATAAAGTTGAATCAGGAGCCCGATAATATGCAATAACTTCAAGATTTTCTTTTAAATTCGTAATTTTTATACCTGCTATCTCTACTGTTGCGTGTGGACTACTAATATTTGTAATTTTTATATAGGAGAAATTGTTATGAATTAGCATAAGAATTCGTCCACTTCTAGAATGCATCCTAACTTTTCTGAAAGTTTTCTTCTCAATAACCATGATTCTACATGAAAATGTCCAAGTATTATACTTCGTACGTTCCCATATAAAATTCGTAAATTTGTCTCTTTATAATTCATATCCGTATATATTTTTCTTTTTATATAAAAAGTGATTTATATATTTTTAAATAATTAATTTAATTGAGTTTTGAATCCCTGTTTGCATTAAAATTTCTATTGTTTAAGTGACAGTATATTGTGTTCAGTATTTCTATTAGATTTTCGATGTCTTTCGTGTATACTATTGCTGTTTTGTACATGTTTGTCGATGAATGACAGTTTTCTAGGAAACTCTTTAATTGATCATAATTCAAAACAAATTTTTCTTCATTTCCATCAATAATACCTGTAGCAGGAGAGAGAAATTCACTTATGTCGTACAATTTCTTTGGTTCGGAATCTGTTGACGTATTTTCGACCCATTACATGTCTGCTCCGTTTACATAGAAAACAGCTTATTGAATTCGTACTAACGTATATTCATGATGCTGTGTTTTTATAGTTTATTTGCATTGAGTCGGGCAGAAATTTTTCATCTTCGTCTTTGATATAAACCTGCCATCGGAAAGACTGTATATGGGAATGACCTGATTTGTGTAAGCTTGCTCTAATTACCGTTACTTGCGTTACTGGAATAATTTCTTTGGAATTTAATGCTTCAATTAATATACTATCTGGTATTACAGGGTGTACGTTGGATAAAACGACTCTTTTATTTGTTTCAATAAACGGTCTCACATTTAGTAAATATTCTTTAACTTTTAACTTTTTATTTGATAACTCTTCAACCAAGGCACTGTTCTTTAAAAATACACATATACGTTCGCCTGAAATTTTAGATATATGAGTAATATCAGTAACGTAAATTAATTTTCACAAACCGTCAATGTAGTCATAATTAGTTAAGTACTCTATAGATTGTAATATAATAGCTTAAACCTTTTTCGGTTTAAATACATTGGCATACGTTTGAGATGTAGTAGGTTGAGAACGTTTTTGTTACATTAGTCCGATTATGGCCACTTTCCAAAGTGGTGTTTTTAATTAATCTTATCAAACTGCAAATGTAGTTTGAAAAGTGGGACTGAACATACAGTAACAAATTTTTACACTGTATAATCACTTAAGCAATACAATTAAACTCTTATTCGAATAAGGCGGTTTGTTGACACCCGCGGAGAGGATCACGTCTGCTCGCTACAATGTTTCGAACAAGACTCCATTTCTTGATATTGAAACAAATTTCAAATCAATATATCAGTTTGTTACTACGAGTACTAATGTACTAGACATAATCAAACAATGGTTTATATAACGATGAAAAGTCTTATTGCTATTAAAGACTAGACTAAAGAAAATGCAATTTTATTTGGTCGGACCCCACTGCCGAAATTCCCTCAGACCCGAATTACATAGTATCGACACAGATACCAGCCAGCCGCCAAAAGTATACAAGACCCTGTATGGGAAGATCTGAGTAGCTGTGATCAACTCGGCAGCATCTCGCAACTTCATTAGCCAAGCGTGTCTACCAGCAAACATACCCATCACTGCTTTGTCTTGCAAACTGGACTCTAGCACCCGAGGTACAGGCGTAGTCTTCTATCACGAGAAAACCGACGGCGGCAGAGACAGAATTAATTATGCAAGTACGAAGTACATGGTGTCCGAAACACCCTATCACTGCAACGAGCAGGACTGCTTGGCTAGAATTTGGGCTATTATGCAGTCCCGGTGTTATTTTGATGATCGGCCGTTCATGCTACGGACGGGCAGCAAGGTACTCAACTAGCTGTACCGCTCTGAGGATACGTGAGACAAGCTGACTCGATGGGCTTCACTTTTGCAAGAGCTTACCTCTAGCTTAGAGCACTGCTATGATAAGAACAATGAATTATCATAACTCTTTCTTGGCAAACCGGGACAGGAATAGTCTCGAGTTTTAGACGACCAGGAAAGATTCTTCCCATCAAGCCTACAAGGGCCAATCACAGATTCGACGTTAGCAGCTTGCCTTGTGGAGCATCAATCCCTGGTACACGAGATTACAGGTGCTCAACAAGTGGAAGTTGTTGCTCAAGAAATGCTGTAATCTGGTGCATAAGCGCTTAAAGCTTGCACCGAGGAACGAAATCTGCCGCGACGAAAAGAAATCTCGGCCCTTCTGTAAAAAGTACACTCGCAAGACACGAAGGCTTATGATTTTGCCGATCAAGTAAATGCTAGATCACGATCTCATCAGATCTCATGGGCACGCACCCTATGAGTAAGAGGTGGAAAAGATTTATCCTTTTGCCTGTTTCGCCGCGTGCAACAAAGCGCCTCAATAACTTCCTCATTCAAACTCATTCAAAACTCATGATTTATAACATATACATCATGAACTCAATGCATTATGCTGTATGTTTAACGTGCATAGTTTAACAAACAAGATCACTTTTCTTCTCTGATTAAGAGCAGAATCGTTATTTAAATCTATATTTAAAACTAAAAAATTTGATATTTTTTCCATCTACTTTTAATTAAATAGTGACAAACTTACCGATACTGTTTTCTGAAACTTTATAATATGCGTTAATTGCAGTAGCAAATGAATGAGAAGTCCAATCTGTTTTATTAATTGGCTTTTGAAACTTATTGAAATTATATGCGTTTTTTTCAGCGTCAATTCCTACTTTAGTTTTTATAAAACTTTTAGGATTTATCGTAATATTTTTGTAACGTTCATCAATCTTTTTATTATCAAGTAATTCAACAGGATATCCAATAAAGTGGCTCATCGCTTCCAGTTTTTCTAGTGCGTAATTTTTCGTTTTCTGACCCATCCAATCAACCTTGAATAGTTCAGATTATTATGGTACTCATTATCTAATATTATGAAGCGAATATTTCCGCATATATGAATAAATAAATAAATAATATATATATATATATATATATATATATATATATATTAAAAATTATATTATATATATATATATATAATATAAAAATATGATATTTAAAAATTTCTTACACATTTAAGAATTCTGTAATATTTAATTTTAACAGAAAAAAAACGTTTATGTTTAAATCGCGCACTCTAAGTCTATGCTTTTATAATCTTTATTGGTTAATCAATTTTTAATTTTATATACTATATTCCGCGAGGACAATAATTTTCTTTCATGCATCTATGTGGTTTCGATTTTAAGCATCAAAGTCGACGAATAAACATGAAATTTACATATACTTTTTTTAATCGTAGTGGTATTAATATAGCGATAGTATATTAGAACCGGCAACGAATTTCTCGAATTCCTCACCCAATATATTATCAGTTGTCATATTTAAAAAATCTTAGGTTTGTAATATTATATTTGCTCATACCTTTTCGATAATGCTCTTAAAACTGCTGTGAATGTTGTTCAATATGTTTATAACTTCGATCTTAGAAGTCTCATCGAAAAATTTTCTAACGTACATTGAACTAAGTGCAATATTCATATCACTGCCAACTATGTCAACACAAAACTTCCACCGTTCTCGATGACCTGTTGTACCGGAAGATATTGAATTGTACGCAATGTTTAAATTGATAATCCGCTCACTCATGAGGCTCGCTGATAAATCTGCAACACACCCAATGAGATAATTTGCAATTACACGTTTTGGAGTTTTAGTCAAAAGAGGTCCAATGTTTTCGAAGAATTTCTTTGGTCCGACCATAACTTCATCAGTAGCTGTAAGAGGTCGTTGAGGTTGTAAAATACTGTTGACATACTCGAGCCACGGAATACCCTTATAATTATTTTGTAGATCTTGAATTTTCATTTTTGTATAAAGCGATGCCTGGTCACTACGTTCGATACTTGATAAGCTTATCTAAAAGTAATATTGTAAACTATTGAGACAAAATGTATACAAGTATTGTTTTTTAACAAATTATATATATATATATATATATATATATATATATATATATATATATAGTTAAAGCTATTTATTATTTATAATAGAAAATAAATAAAATAGCAAACAACAAAGTAATTTTACATATATTAAAAATTTTTTGAATACATATGTAAACTAATGTTTATGTTTTAAGATTATTGTAGGAATTTATTACATAAAACCTAATCTAAGAATGAAATTTCAATAAGTATCTTTGAATTAAATTTATATATCAATGAATGTTTTATTATTGCACCGTGACATTAAGCAAAATATTCAATTACTATTAGATTATATAATTTATTTAAATCCTTAGGATTTTGATCAATAATTTTCTGTGCATTAATTTTCTTCTATACTAACCTTTGACAATTCAATTTCAAAATTCATCGCTTCCGATAGTTCCGTGCGTGCTTGTTCACGGTTAGCCCCGAATAAGACCGCAAACTCGACCATGTACTTTAAATAGGCCTGAATCACTGGATAATTTAAACCGTTTGATAAAACTTCTCGATCATGATTTAGTCTTGCTTGATCCAACTAAAATTATTATTAATAAATATTTGGCCAAATATTTGACAAAAAGTTATTTTAATATGGCTACGGTTTTAAGTCATAAATTTTTATTTATTATACACTCCAATGCCAAACTTTACTTTCAAAATAATTACTAAAACTTTTAGAGCGCAGAATAATCTCTCAAAAGATATTGCAACTGCATGAGTAATAGAACTTCCAGATTATCACCTAGTTTTGATTGATGCAATTAAAATTATTATTAATACATCTTGTAAGAATTAACTAAAATTATTATTAATTTTGTTAAAGAGGTAATGTATCAATTTTTTAGTGTGCACGAAGATGTCTACATTAACAATGTCAGTGATGGAATCTTATAGATTTTTCAAGATTTAATAGTAAGCTTAGCCGTCTTAGACGCATCTTATTGTGCCTATATAACAAATACCTTATGAAATCAATCCTATAACTAACAATGTAATTTCATTACACTAAAACAAACTAGCCCTATAATTAAAAGTTTCAGTTGATTTTTCAAAAGATACGAAGAAGAATATTGTTAATATGCCGTTATTTTATTTTATTATGTATGTATACAATTTATATACAATTTATATAGAAGGTATCCCAGATATAACTGCTCATTAGCGGCATGATATCAGAAAGGAACAGTTACATGCAAATATTAGTATTCATTTAGGTCAATTGTTAATAGTTTTTGCAGTACGGCCCAATGTCTGTGAGCCAATCTCTGTGAGCCAAAAGGAGGTCAAACGAAGGGAAACGAAGCGAAGTCAAGGGAACGGGGCAAAGACCAGTAGTTTTTATTTTTCCTGTCTATTGTCAATGCACGCTTATATGCTTGGATATACGGACGCATTAACGAAGCGACCGTAACGCATCTTGTGAATAAAGATAATCTATTTTTGTCTACAACGTGTCTTTCCTATATATTTTGTCAAGCCAGCCTTTTTTATAATAGTTCACTCCACTGCAGAGGAAATAATGATGAAAAGGCGGATGTTTGCTCGCGGCCCGCGAGAAAATCGGTTATAGTCGCTCGCGCGGACGAACTGACCGCGAACGCACACGTGTGTTTTATAGAAACAAATATGCAACTGAATTTTCGAATTGCTATCAGATTGAAAAATTGATATTTGATAATCACATTCAAACCTGAAAAAAATCCTGATTCCACTTATATTTCTTTTAATGATATAAAATAATTGTAGAACTAACGTAAATTATATATTTCGATGAATTACTTCGGTCCGGGTTAATATCCATAGTGAGTATGAAATTAGTGAAATACCCCATTTTACTTAGGGTATAAGTTGTATTTTTCCAATCGAATTTAGTTTCATTCCACAATTTACCTTCCAAAACTGGCCATCCATTTAAGCTTTTTAAAATATCTCTGAAATCGTTTTCGCTGTTTTTTTCTATTTGGGCTAGAATTTAATTTAGATCATCTTTAAGTTAGAATATCCAGAATAACTATAAATGTATAAAACTGCTTACCTGTGTCCATACATAGTTTGTAGTAATCTTGCATAGTCTTATATGCCTGCGGTGCGTTATTATCTAGTTTACTCTCTACAAGACTTCTTATCTTTTCGGTCATAATATCATTAATAGCAGTAAATACATTAATTTCGTTAGCGGTATCTTGTATAACTGCATTTTTTATAAAATTACCACAAGTGAACTCATAGAAGTCAACGCAAGGATTTACAGATTTATTCATATTCTTCAAGAAAATATTTGCTAAGGATTTTAAAAATTAATAAATTATGACAGCTTAGGAAAATCAAACATTTTTCTGATCATTGCAAAAAATTAATTTATAATTCATTTTGAAAAGTTTGTACATATTGCTTTTTTGCTATAACAAAAATTTAACTCTCAATATTGTTAATTTATTATCTGAATCAGTTTGAAAATTCTTAAAGGTAATTTGATATTCAAAATTACGCTATTCATAAATTTCATTTCAAATGAAAATAACTTTAATCACCAATTTCAAATTAATATTTATTAATAAGTATTTATGAAATTATATATTGTTTATTCTAACCTGTGTCAGTACATTCTTTGGTTTCACATACTTTATTTGATGGTGATATTGCGTTGCTGGCTGCAATTTTTTGCCTGCGTTGTACAAAACTGTTTGGCTTTTCTACAATAAATTTTTACTTTCAGTTAGATAAAGTGATGAACAAAGTTATGTGACGAATTGAGATCAGGCTGTATGAGATAACTTTAATTACCATCAAACGAAACTCATAAATTTTTTCGTCTGATTCTCTCCTATTCTCGTCAAGATTTTTACAACTATGCTTTTCTGCAATTGATTTGAATATACCGCGGTGTAATTGGAATAATTTTTTAAGCAGTAACCTTTTAAAGAATGTTTATCTGCAAATATATAGTTTCTTATAACTTATTAGTGCTTTAAGTTTGACAAAATAACGTGTTAAAATTTTGACAAAAATTTGAAGTATGAATAAATAAAACGCTACATATTTACAGACATATATTTAGTACACTTTTGTAATTCAAATCTTATACTTCTTTGAACAGTACCAATATAGATAATTTTGAAATGGGATATATTGACTTATCACTAGAGAGACCAATTTATGGATAATCAAAATTGCCTCCTTTAATTTTCAATTATAGATAAAATTCCATTAATTATTTCATTTGAAATTACTTGAGTATATAAGGGTGGTTTGTTAAGTTCGTGACTTCTTCAAAGATGGTGATGTTATCGTAAATACTTTACTCCTCTAAGAGACTATATAATTTAATAAGATCATCTTATATAAGACGATATACAAAATCTCAAGACTATACGTATATGTTACTCGACACATTTTTAAGTGTTTCGAATGTACTGTATCATTGTTTTTACAAAAATAAGAAACAAAACAAATTTCAAGTGCATTTTAAACATTTTTTTGCTGCTTAAAATATATTATAAAGTTTCTGTTGCATTATATCCATGATGATGGAATGATTCAGATTTAACGTTCTGAATTTCGTTATGTTCGCATGAACAAAGGCGTTGCTGAGCAATTTGGCTGCCCAAAAGAGGTAACTACTCCAGTAAAAGCCAATAAAATCGATGCTATGACACACGATGATTCACGATTAAAGATACAAGAGATAACACTATAGTAATTTCGATCGAAAGTATTTTTCCTATTTTACATATAATTTTGGGTGTTGGGTAAGAAAAGTATCTGCGAGTTGGGTGTTGCATTTTCTCACGATCGACAATAAACGATCACGCGCTGTTGCATCTGTGCAATACTTCATTAATATACATCAGAGACAATACAAAGTCAGTGAAAAATATGGGCTGAATATGAAAAATCTGCTCCAAAAAAAAGGAAAAAACTGTTCATCAACCCCTAAGGTCATGGTCACAGTTTTTCTGGACTCACGTAGTGTTCGCGACCTATGTGTCTTATTCAGAGCGAAATATTGAATGAGAAGGTCCATATTTCAGCACAGTATGCAAAGTACTGCGTGAGCCCCATAGTTTCATGTTTTTTTTTCTTGATTTTCCACCCTGAGTCATATATACCTGCGTATTTCGACAGTTTGTGCTTCACAGAAATTTTGATTTCTTGCTGACACGTGGACACGTTGAATTAAGATAAGTGTTGTTGGACATACGTTGTCCAGATCGGCTATCGCTTAAAGAAAACATGATGCTCTCGCTTTAAGGTTCGTATGTGCATACAAATTAGAACTTCAAGGATTATTTTCTCTTTCTTTTTCAAAGAAGAACAGCGTGAATATAAAGTTTAATATTTTGATTCCAAGTAATTTATTATGTATGCATATTGTTTTCGGCGAAATTTTTCTCTTTGAAAGATTTTGCGTTCGCCACGGATAAAAGCTCGAGCGAATTCGAAAACAAGGTAGAATTACAATTGTATAGACTGATGCGACTGCTGAATTTGTTTACGGAAGGAAAAAAGGGGTCCCTTTGTTAAAATACAGTTTATAGAGCTGTGACGCATTCGGCGTGGGGCCGAGATTTGAAGCAATAGACACGTGCGTAACACACGTTTGCAAATAATCAGGAGCGGCGCGTCTTTTTATTCATCTTTAATTGGTTTGTTTGAAAAAAATGAAGAGTTATTCGAAAAATCGTCGGAAAACTGAAACTTGCCAGTTTGGAATTCCAGCACTTCGAAATCTTATCTTATTTTCGGTCTTGGATAAATTTCTTCTATATATATCAGCAAAGTATTGCATTATTTTTTAATCGATCACTACCATTCCTATTTTATAGCTTAGTATAGTTAATAACGTATTTAATTATAGATTTCGTTACATTTCATTCGAATAACTTCATTTTAATTCATTTAAATTTTTGACTATTTCTTCAAGTTTTAATATGCAAAAAAATAGAAGATTGAATTGTAGAAATATCACATATACTTCCGAACGTGATACTGTTCAAGAGAGCAGTCACACGGGGTATGATAATAAGCGATTACTTTGTCTCGGGAAAAAACGATTACACGACAATATTATTCTAAATTATTATATAGGCTTGATGCTACACTAATTTCAAAGTGGCCGTGTCTACCGAAAAAAGAGTGGTTTTCTACCACGACAACGTTCCAGCTTATGCGAGCACTATTTCAAGAGTTAAACTAGTAAAATTATCGTATGGATTACTCCGCCACAACACGTTATTCGCCAAATTTAGCACCGTCTGATTATTTGCTATTCGCAAACATAAAAACTTGGAATGCTGTTACAAAATTACCATCGAATAAAGAGTTTATAGCAGCCGCAAAGGAGTGTTTTCAGAAGATCAACAAAAGCTGCTTTTCAGAAGGCTTAAAAAATATTCAATAGCACTGGAATAAATGTATCGTATTGAAAGCGCGCTCTATTGAGAAACAGTTTAACTTAAAAGGCACGGACTTATGAACCCACCTTTTTATATGACACCTAACATGGTTTCTGTTCACCGGATGATAAAAATTTATAGCCAAAAAAAAAGGAGACGATGTAAAACGTATAGTCAATAATCATTACAATACACTAACCTATAATGCTTGAGTCAACGGATAATGTAGTAAAATTGATTCAGTAACTATATTTTATATCAATATGTGCAAAAAGTTGGGTATATAGATGAAAGTAGTCTTTTTCAATACGAAATACTTATTTACAAAACACATCGAGAATTCTAAAGTCAGTCGTTCAAATTTATAACACACACACACACACACACACACGCGCGCGCACGCACGCACATATAACAAAAATACTTTACATTACTTTTATCCTGCATGTGTATAACTTGAGCAGAATTGCTATTACTGACTTGAAAATTCATGCATTTATTCATGTATTTAATATATTTATTCCCAAAAAATATTCAAAATCAATATTTTCAGATTAATTGAGATTATATATATATATATATATTTGTACTTACGGATAATAAAAGCATTCAGATGAATCGCAAAATGGGCCAATAGGTAGCATAAAATTAATCTAGAATTGCGAAATGGAAACGGCCTCTGTACTCGATCGAGATCTCTAACACAATAACACAAATATTAAGTTATTGCAAAGGAAAAAATTTTGCCTTTAGGATCCATATTTATAAAAAATATGATATAAAAAATAATTTACTAAATTGCCTTTCAAATGCATTGATATTATGCGTATAAATAAAATTAAGAAATGAAATTATGTAATTAATTTTGAAGATGTCAATTTACAAAATCATAGAGTTTATCAGTATATGCATTGTAGCTTCTTCTGTTTATATCGACAGGCATAAAATTTAAAACTGAATTTGAAAAAGAGAAAGCTTACTTACACGAAGTTTTCCATTAGCACAGATTGTACATATGTTAAAACAATTTACAAATATTCAAACAAATATGTAAGTGTACTCTAGCGGTAAAACACGTTTCAAGATATCTGTATACTGTTCATTTTGTACTTTTTATCTCTCTTCTTTCTCTTTCGGAAAGAGTTTTATTACGCGTTGTCACGACATTTAGTGATATATGTTTCAAGATAACGAAAAATAAATATAATATTTATTTTTATTATTTTTCAAACTATTCTCATGTTGAAGCGTAACACTAAAATCATACCCGCGACTGTATGCACAAAGCAAAAGTATGCTTCTTCAATATAAAATGGTATTTTTCTTCGTTTATTTAATTTTTGAGAAATTTTCCTATGTATTTTTTATAACATGAGGAGTAAAGAATTGTCTAAACTACTTTTTTTCCAGTTTGTGAGCATGATATTTTTACAAATCTGAATAACGATAGAAAAATTATTATTAATTTGTTTAATAAGCTAACCATTAATTATTATATAATTTTTTAAAAAAACAGGATATAAATTTTTACTATAGGAAATGATAACATTTTTTTATGACGTTTGTTCTGTTATCTTCTATGCTATTATATTTAAATTTAGAATTATTAAAATATTTTTTAATACCCTCCTTAATAAAACTCAAGTCATTTGAAGATGTATATATATATATATATATATATATATATATATATTTTATGTTATTTAACATGGCTCTGTTTATTCTTCCAAATATTGGTGCTAATCAGCTACGGATTTTATTATTACAGCGATTTAATTTATTACAGCGGTGCTTTTGTCAATCGGCCGAGACCGGGATTTAAACTCGGATCGCACCAGAATGGTGATCATACCAGATGGACTAGTAACTTGGCCCTAGCGATCGAACCATCGTAGGCCTCATATACATATAAGAACGTTTCCAACGTTTTTTCCAAAAAAAGAAGATTTATTATCAAAAAATGGTTACGTGTCCTTTACACAAAGTTTCAGTCATCGAATAGTTTTATGATGTTTTTTTAAGAATTCCGGACCCAAAAAATTTCTCGTCTTTCAAGTCGAAGAAGGTATAAAGTCAATTTTTGATTCCCTCTATTGAACTGAAGCGTATTCTCGTAGAGCTACTCTATTCACGCCTTCATCCTTTAAACGACAATTTAATGATAAAACAAATAAATTATAAAATTTTGAGATTTAAGATTGTGCCTTAATTGAAGCATCTTCTAAAATATGTCGGTAATATGTTGGCAAAAGACATCAGCAATAGACGTCGCTGCCTTATCTGTGACTACTCTCAATAATCCAGCCGATCCAGGATGAATTTCTGTAATACGTCCGAGAGGCCATTTTGATGGAGGATATCTATCGTCCCGTAACAGAACCAACTGACTAACTACAAAGTTCTATGTAGGCATCCTCCTCTAATTTCTTTCTTCGACGTGCTATAAGTATACTGCTGACTACCTTTTTCAAAAATTATTTCGAATTGCCTGGAGTAAATGGAAGCGTTCTAAACGATTTTCACGAACATAAAGAGGTGTCATATCGGCAATCAATCCAGATGCTTTCCCAATCATAAAATGAGTAGGAATCAAAGTTTTCAGATATTCCATATCTAAACGTAGTGGCAAAAATAGCGGCGAATTGAAACATACCTCTATTTCTATTAAAACTGTTGAAATTTCTTAAAATGTTAAAGTTTTGTCACCAACAATTCGTTTTTAATATAATTCTACAGATTTAGTATCCACCATACTGTGGCGAGTTAGGAGGAGTGAATATCCACTTTGTCCCGTCGTTCGAGAATGTACGGACAATTTCTTTATAAAATAAACACGAATTTAAAAACTTGATTTACAATTCTTTAAGAGTATCTTGAAACTTTGTCGCGTTATCGCTATACAAATCCTTGCAATTACCGCGCAGTTCGCGAAAAAGCTTATACTCTGCGATGAATATTTTGATTCGTAAGATTGTTTGCTGCTTCGAAATGAATACCATCTACCGCAAAGCACACAAAAAGCACAATATAATCTTTGTAGGATTTAAAAGCATGGCCTTTAGTAGTTCATATGGGAATCGGACCCGCGTAAAGGTGGCACTGTGAATTCTCTAGCCCGTGTTACTCGCGCGGCCGATAAATTGCGCATTAATTGATGAGCTGGTCGCACTTTCACTCTATGTCATGTTATAAAAACGAGTTTCTGTAATGTTATGCGCGATGCACGTAACACATAAATAGTCGACTATGTGTTGATCAGTGTGGTAAAATCGGTAGATGTTTGTACACGTGAGATAATTCTGAATTAATCAGTCAATCTCCTACTAGTATTAAACGGTTACTATCGTACTAATAACCATTTAGTTCTAGTAAAATATTAGAAGATTCTTTCCTGCTTTTATTATCTCTATTTATGCCTGCAATGCTGGTGCATGCGTTAATATTATTACCGTTTCTCCATCATGAATGAGTTCTGATGTAGTTACAAAATCAGACAGCACGATTTGATTACCATTACGTCGACGGAAATTTATTAGCGGTTGTATACAGTACGATACTACTTGAACTAATTTTGCCAATGAAAAAAACGTAACAGTATATCAGGTTCAGCCGGAGCTATTTTATTGTGTCAGATCTGTGGCGGTCATTCCGCTATGAGCCAATTCTCAATACCCTCAGAGAGCCAGTGAGGCCCCTACCACCGTAGACCAGCATTTTTCAGTTGATTGGGTAAATTAAGGCTAAAATAACCTCAAGTAGCTACATCTTCTGGAGTTTCCTTCTTTGGCATAGGTATCCAATTCATAGTTAGCAGTCCGATCTTCACGAAGGATGCGTGATTCGCAACAAACGTTTCTCAAAAATGGATATGTCTTTTAAGCCACTTAATCACGATTTGACCGGTCATTCAAGCATAAACCGGTAAATTTATATATGATATATATGATTTATAGGAGTACTCTTGTGCTAACAAATTGCATCGCTACGAATGTACGTGCATGGAGTGCGAGTTCCAATGAGGAAGGGGAGTTCCACTGATGACTTCCTACTCTCCGCGTGTTTTCGACATCTTAGATATGGGTACAACTCTCATTGCTGGTAGGAGCGTCTGCGTACAAGTGCTGCTGGGAATCGCCTCAGAGATGCAACTTTACAAGGATCAGCACCTTACCTGGATAATAAAACGTGCACGAGCGTCGGCAATAAAACACGGAACACGGATTAGATACACGTTCAAATCACATTTGTACACGAAATTTCTCTCGGCGACGCTATGAACGTGGCATCACTTAGCTGGCGCAATAGCCTCGACCCAAGTTAAAATTGACTTGATCGCGCTGCTTAGTATATCGATTCCAAGTATTCCAAGATTCCAAGACTGCTCAGTATGTCGTTACCCAAAAATGATGAAAAATTATACGAAAATTCCGAAGAAAATATTTTTCTCTTTCCATTTAATTACTTATTCATTAAGTTTAATGTTATTATTTTACACATATCAAGGAATGAGAACTGTTCTTGAAAGGGAAATCAAAAAAAAGGAAAGAAACAGCTGTGGGAATATTCTGAAGACAAACTGCGAAAATAAATCATGTCAAAGGGAGTTAATAAAATATGTGACACACCTGTATATATGTGGGTATTTAGTGGGCTGTTTGGGTAAAACGGATGCTCGCCGAAGAGATTTACTGTACTGTTTTTGAAAGTTTTTTGTTTATTGAAACCCATTGTTATATTATTAGATAATGAACATCTGATAATACTATTTTATGAAAATAAAATAAATCCAATGATAATTTTATAATTTATTTAATGACATAATAAGTATAAATACAAATTAATGTATCATTATTATATTATTCAAGAATACAGAGAGTAGATATTAATATTGCATTTTACCAAACTCCATATTTTTTCTGTGGATTCATAGGTGAACCCAACGAACAATTGAAATCTATAGCAAATTCCAGTCTATTAGATACAGGGACCATTAGTGCGAAATTTTCCAGGACTGTGCGGATTTATACGGGCAAGATTTTTGGCAGTTTCAGGACGATCCTTTTCACACCATACGTTACCTGCTGATATCCAAAAAAGTTGTCGTGGCGTGTACGGTAACCCAGGTAAACCTGGTTCTTGTTCATTATGTTCTGACCAGTCGAGATATGCTAAATAAGCTTCTTTGTAACCACCATTATCTGCAATGTTTTCACCTTCTGTTAATTCTCCGCTAATCTATAATATGTTTTACTTAGATTATTAATTTCTCGAAAAGTGTAGTATTTTTTTAGGAACAGAGCTTCTTAATGATAAGGAATCCAATAAATATCATTATTACGTAAATAATTATGAAATTATAATCTGTATATATAAATGAACATTTAATTTTATAAAGATAATAATAATAAGAAGTATATACGAATTAAATAAAATATAATAATAAAAGTTTGTCGATTTCTAAAGTATAGAAAATATTAGTTCAGCATCGTGCACAGACAGGATTACGAATGTTTGTTGATAGCGAATTAAATTAAAAAATAAATACAAATATTTATTAAAACATTTTATCTAGGTTATTGTCAAAATATTATAGTATTATTTTCTTTAGTATTATTGCAGTATTATTGTAGGAGTAGTAGTAGTAATTTTAATAGTATAATAAGTAGTAGTATTATTGTAGTATTATTGTACTATTATAGTATTATTTAATTTCCTTTAAAGCTGTTTTATTCAAAGAATTAAATCATCTTATATCTAATATATTGGATGTATAAGTAAGTTTCCAGCGTTTGTCAAAAGATGTCGTCTACAGTAGATCCAAGGCAGAAATGTCAGACCCCATATCTTATATTTGTAGGGTGTGTATCTGTCAACAATTTTGCAGCATGATATTTGAATTTGAAAATCATGGCAACTTTTTACACAAATAAACACCACCAACTATCGTTTGCAATCGGAAACTTATTGGTGAATCGATGTATCACGAGTGGTTCAACTGGTTGAAAAGTAGTTACTTTGAAATTGAAGACGAGGATCGCTTCGGAATGCCGAAAAGTATTGAAGACAAGGAATTAGACGCGTTGCTGGATGAGGATTCGTATTCAATTCGAAATCATCATTTTCCTGCGCCTAGAATCATTGGGATTCGTTCAAAAAGTTGTAAACTCGGTGCCGTACTAAATGAAGCCGAGAGACATCGAATGGCGATATTGCATGTCCGAAAGGCTGCTGGACCGGTATGAAAGAAGTCATTTTTGCATCATACTGTCACTGGTGATGAAAAATGGATTTATTATGATAATCCGAAACTCAGAAAATGGTATACAAAGCGAACCCAGGGAACCCGAGTAATCGACGTCGAAATGAAATATTTACAAAAATAAAATAATGCTCTGTATATGGAGGGTTCAAAATGGTCCGAAATTGATAAATTGGCAGAAAGTTGGAAAAAAGTTATAACTTTCAATGGACGATACTTTGAATAATAATCTAGTTTAATATATGTTTAAAAAAATACAAAAGTCATCCGTTATAATCTGTGCTTTCAACGATACTTAAGCCGCTGGTACTTCAGCTACTTTAAAAAATCAAATAAAGTGCTTTATATTTAAATTTTCTTTAGAATAGTTTCATGTGAAAATGTATTACTTACGTTAATATTAATATCTGGAATTTTGTATTTACTGTACTGTTCCACAATACTTTTTGCTTTCTTATCGAATTTTCTTTTGGTTTCTGCATCCCACCAATTCATAAATGTTCCATGTTTATCATAATGCGATCCTTCATCATCAAAACCATGTGTCATTTCATGACCTATTACATTGCCAATCCCGCCATAATTTAAATACTTCGGTCTATCTTTAGAGAAAAACAGTCCTTGTAAGATACCAGCCGGAAATTCTATTAAAATTATTAGAATATGCTTATTTAAGGAATGAATAGAATGTTTAATTGAACGATACTCTATGTATTATATTAAAAATTTTATTATTTTACAATTTATTAAAAAATGATTGTGTCCTCCAAAGAACTTTCATTTACTAAAAAATATATTTTCCCGCGCTCGAGGCGCAAAATACGATTTTTTAGATGCTGTCCAGAGGGGGCAAAATACTACTTTTCCTCCCTACGGGGGAAAAGACTTTATGACCGCTTCCCGACCAATCAGAAAGCAGAATTTTACTTTTCCTCCCTTGGGGAGAAAAGTGATTGAACGAAACCGTGTAATCCGGTAGGATTCTCAGATTTCCGTGTCTGCGTATGATCTGGTATTTTCGATGTCTAGACTTATATGTGCCACTCGATCGCGAGCTTAACCTTTTTTTTTGCACTTGGAGTCAGGTATTCGAGATTTTAAAATAAAATAATATTTATATTCTATGTGATATTTATTATCAAAATTCTTATAATGTTTTTTAAGTATTAAAAATTATATATTTCTGTTAGTTTTAATTTTAAATTATATTTGTTATGCTATTTACTATTCAATTTGTTGAAATTTTAATTTAAGAGTAGATTATTAACAAACTTATAATCTTCAATTGATTAGGCTTATTTATTTTTAGAAAGGGGGGCTCTGCTCCCAACCCCCGGCGGGGACTTCGCCCCCTGCTCCTCCACCTGCCAATCGTAAATCCCTTCTTAACATACTTTACCAATTTCTAAATAAGAGGAAATCATATAATTTCTTGTTATGAAATTCAAATAAATTGCAGGAATAACCTTAGGAGAGAACCGATAATAATATATTTATCAAATCCAACGAATTATATTTTATGCTTTTTTTTATGTTAAGGCTCTTAACTTATTTTGGAGCGAGTATCATCTTAGATATTATACCTATCTAAGCACGACTAACATACCGGGGGCGATTTGACATTCTTTAATTCTTTAATTCTTTAATTTTTGTGCATTTCTTGAGAAAAAAAACGCTCTTGTATGGGAAAATAGTATATGACACACGGAACAAAGGGGTTTTCGGAAAACTCAGCGAAAAACGCCTATTTTGCTCTCTTGTGTCACAATGAACTATTTATACAAATGTCCCTTACGCGATATTAACCTTTAAAGGGCCGGAAAGGCCATATATCAGCTCAAAAACATAATGATAGGATACCTCTTTATCCTTAAGTATATTGATGCGCTAAATTCGTATCTCAGATATAGCACCTCGGGATAGTCTTAGATATAATTGTTGTTCGAATATGATACTTTCTGCATTTGTGATTTTGATACACGAATATATATGACACTTGTGATTCGATACTTGCTACACCGTGATCATGAGCAGTTACGATTGATCAAACTCCAGATTTGGATGCAGCACATCTCAAAATCTGAGAATGATTTTATTCCTATTTTACCGAACTAAAAATTTATCATGACTCTCCAGCGCCGGAGAGCCGATATATCGGCTCGGTCCATGATAGGACCATTGTACATAGTTGATAGGTCATACAAGATATGAATTTGGGCACTTACAAAGGAGGTTTCGAAACTTCAAAACCCGGCCCTTAAAAGGTTGAAACGATTTTTATCAATATATGTGTATTTTACTAGAATTATTCAGATACAATAATCTATATATAGAACTAACAAATTTCAAATTTTTTATTCTAGATTTAATGAAATATCGATAAACTTACCGATGCTGTTTTCTGCAGCTCTATAATATGCATTAACTGTAGTAGCACGCGAATGAGTAATCCAATTGGTTTTATTAATTGGTTGTTCAAATTGTTTTAAATTATATGCGTACTCTGCAGCTCCAAATCCTAATTTAGTTTTTATAAAACTTTTAGGATCTATCGTAATATTTTTATAACATTCGTCAACTTTTTTATTATCAAGAAATTCACGAGGATAATCCAATAAATGTTTCCATTGCTTCCAGTTTATCTAGTGCAATATTTTTCGTATTCTGACCCATCCAATCAACCTTGAATAGTTCAGATTATTATGGTACTCATTATCTAAGATGATTAACCGTATAAGGTGATTTATACAACGCATATATTAAGAACTTTCTTAAACATTTAAAATGATATAATATTTAATTTTATTATTTATCGCTATAACATGCATTTGAAGTATATACTTTTTTCATTTAAATAATTTCAAATAATTTATAAAACAAATAGGAGGAAAATATTATCATCTTGAATGTTGCTAAGCAGGCAACACTGGGCCCATAAATTCACTCTGTTATTGCGTCTATCTGGTTTCGATTTGACGTTATATATTTATACATATTATATATTTATACATACTTATTCTAATTAATGGGGTATACCATTAAGCTATCAAAACCAAAAACGAATATCTCAAACGTTTACTGTAACCTTATGCCGAATATATTATTATTAATCATATTTTAAAATATCATATACGCATACTTATAAATTCAATATTGTATTTACTCAAACCTTTTGGATAATGCGCCTGTAACTGCTACGAATATTTTTCAATATTTCTGAAACATCGTTTTTAGAACTCTCGTCGAAAAATTTTCTGACGTACATTGAACCAAGTGCAATATTCATATCGTTATTAACTGAGTCGGCACAAACCTTCCACCGCTCTTCATGGCTTGTTCTACCCGAGTAAATTGAATTATACGCAATGCTAAGATTTCTAATCCGTTCACTCAGTAGTCCTGAGGAAGAATCTGCAACGCCTCCTATAATATAATTTGCAATTACGCGTTTTGGAGTTTTAGTCAAAAGAGGTCCAATATTTTCGAAGAATTTTTTTGGTCCAACCATAACTTCATCAGTAACTGTAAGGGGTCGTTGAGGTTCTAAAATTCTGTTGACATACTCGAGCCACGGAATACCTCTATAATTGTTTTGTAGGTCTTGAATTTTCATTTTTGTAAAAAGACCTGCCTCATCGCTACGTTCGACGCTTGATAAGCATATCTGAAAACAATATTGTAAATCATTAAGAGTCAACGTATGAAAGTATTTTGGATAAAAATATAATGTAGATGGTTTTATGCTTTTAATACTGAAAGGTATGTTAATGCATTGACAGCGTACCAGTAACGTTTCAATATTCTTAGTTGCAAGCGTTTCAAAATACGAGTAATAAAATTGTATTCTTGTCATTAGATTTATTATCTATAAAAATGTTATGTGCTATGAGATTCTCTATTATTCTATCATTGAATAAAAAGAATAATGAAAACGAATAGATATGCTAACAATATTTGATCTATCTTTAAAAGTACAAATAAACTGTCCAAAAAAAACAAAACAAAAATTACAATAAAAAAACCATATTTATTGAAATCAACTCAAATATTTCAAATCTTGTACTATTTGTAACAAAAAAGTTATATTAAGCAATCATCTCTGTCTTTTTGTATACCAACCTTTGCCAATTCAATTTCAAAATTAATCGATTCTACTAGTTCCTTGTTTGCTTGTTCACGAGCAGCGCCAAATAAGACAGCAAACTCGACCATGTACTTTAAATAGGCCTGAATAACTGGATTATTTAAACCTTCCGATAAATGTTCTTGATCGTTACTTAGCTCCGATTGATCCAACTAAAATTATTCTTAATAAATACTTTACAAAATATTTAACTAATACTTATTTTACTATGGCTAAGCTGGTAAAGCATAATTTTTTTACTCTTCACCTCAATGCCAAGCTTTAGTTTCCAAGCCATGACTAATCGCGGTTTTAAGTTCGATTCATCACCATGCCGAATTTTCAAACGCATTTTAGAAACAATGTCAATGACGGAATCTTAGAGATTTTTCATAGGCTAATACCAATCATAGCCTCATTGGACACTTCTTATAGTGCGTTATAAAAAAACATATCAAATAAATACTATAACTGATGCTGTAATTCAATTACACGAACACAAATTAACTCTAAAACAACCTTTTCATTACGAATTTAGATTATTATAAAAGTTTAAGTTCATTTTTCAAAACTGAGAAATATATTCTTAATAGTATATTTTAAAAAGTTGACAATCAGGTTGAATTCATTTTACAGATTTCGTTAATGGCAATTTATATAAATAAGTTTGCTTCTTTTGTACGCTTTCAGTTTGTAATTAATGTTACAAAAGTATTTTAATGCCATACACCGTGTAAAATAAGAAACTTTTACTGTCATTTATTTTTAATATAACTTGATCAAAAAATGATTTTTTTTGTTTCAATTTAAGCAGTAATTGTCTTATAATATTTTATGTCAAGCTCAATTTAATTTTAATTGGTTCTATTATAATTCAATGAGGTTGTCTAAAAATTTATATATGATATACGTATAAATATTGTCCTTCGTGAACCTGTAGTGGTAGCACTGGTTTAAGCACTCTCCACTTACATTATTTTATGAAAAAAAATGATAGAACTAACGTAAACTATATATTTCGATGAATTACTTCGATCTGGTCCAATATTCACAGACAGTAGAAAGTCAATGGAATATCCAATTTTACGTAGGTTATAAGTTGTATTTTTCCAATCGAATTTAGTTTCATTCCACAATTTACCTTCCAAAACTGGCCATCCATTTAAGCTTTTTAAAATATCTCTGAAATCGTTTTCACTGTTTTTTTCTACTTGGGCTAGAATTTAAATTTAGACCATCTTTAAGTTAGAAAATCATATAACTATAAATCAATAAAACTGCTTACCTGTGTCCATACATAGTTTGTAGTAATCTTGCATAGTCTTATATGCCTGCGGTGCGTTATTCTCTATTTTACTCTCTAAAAGAGTTTTTATTTGTTCGGTAATAATATCTTGAGTAATACCAAATGTATTTATACTGTCAGCGCTATCTTGTATAAGCGCATGTTTTATAAAATTACCACAAGTAAACTCATAGAAGTCAATGCAAGGATTTACAGATTTATTCATATTCTTCAAGAAAATATTTGCTAAGGGTTTTAAAAATTAATAAAATCAGACTGCTAGGAGAAATCACAAATTTGTATGATCGTTGAAAAAAATTCATTTACAAACAATTTTGAAATGTATGCATCTTTTTTTGATGTGTTGAACTAAATTATTTTTCAATATTGTTCATTTATTATCTGAATGAGTTTTAAATTTATCAACTATATTTTAATATTCTGAATTGCTTTATTCGTAATATTAATATCAAATGAAAACAATTATAATCCCAAATTGGAAAATAATAGTCTCTATTAAAACTTATATGCTAGTGATTCTAACCTGTATCAATGCATCCTTTTGTTTTACATACTTTATTTGATGGTGATATTGTATTGTTGGCAACGTTTTGGCTAGGTTGTACAAAACTGTTTGATTTTTCTACAATAAATTTTTACTTTCAGTTACTTAAAGTGACAAATAAACATAGGTGGTGAATTGAGCCCAGATATGTGAGCTGATTTTGATTACCATCAAACAGAACTCTCACACATTTTATCGTCTGATTATCACATATTCTCATCAAAATATGGAACTTTTTTACACTTATGCTTTTCTGTAATTGATTTAGATATACAGCAGTGTAATCCAAATACTTTTTTTAAGCAAGAACATTCTAAACAATGCTTATCCGCAATTCCATAATTTCAAATTACTGATTATAACTTAACGTTTCACAAATTAACGTGCGTTACATAGTTTTTTAGATATGCAATACGGATACAATCGGAAAATTTCAATTAATAAAAACTAATAACATATATTGCAGACATATATTCAGTACCAATTTTTGGTTAAAATTTTATTCTTTCTTTGACAAGCAGCCAAAATTAGATAATTTGGAATGGTATAAATTGATTCTTAATATTTTAGACAGACCGATTGATGAATAATCAATTTACCTACTTTAATTTATATCAAATCTCTCAATCATTTTTGGCGGCTTTTTCTTCATAGATAAAATTATTAATTATATATTTCTGCATATCATTATCTAAACCGTAAGCAATTTAATTTGCTACATATACATAATCTTTATTGTTCGTAATTAAAGCCTTTTGACCCCTAACACGGTTCACGTTGACTTGACGTTAAAAATTTAAAGGCAAAAATACAAAATGATATAAAAATACAACACATTCAGCTTGAATGTATATAACTTCAGCATAATTCCTAATACTATCTGTATACATATATATGCTACACACACTCACTCACTCACACACACACACACACACACGCGCGCGCGCGTACGCACACACACCCATGTGAAGTTGCCAGTCTTCCATCGGGCGCCTTACCAGGTTGCGGATTGGGGAATGCTTCCCAGATATGGTTGATACCGGAGAAATTAAATACCCGGGGTGGACAAAAACTGGATAGGGTTGGATAACCTGAATTAAAAACGTAAAGTATCTAAGTATGAGTAGTGAGCTAAAAACGAAACTACCCCAAGCGGGCATATCCATTGGACAGGATACCACCATCGATTCCGATCGGGTGCGAGCCCCGGTGGTCGATGCTGGTCTCAAGGATTTTGGGGGAGACCCAACTCACGAAGAGGTTACTCAGGTTGGTCACTCGTGTGCAACTCACGATGCTATAAGTGACGAGGAGGCTGAAAGGACATTCAGCAAGTTAAAGAAGGAACTGGCAGTCTTGACTAAATTCATTATGGAGAAAAAAAACCTCCATAAGGAACTCAAGGACATGGCCACGAGAACCTTGACAATCCTTAAGGAATATGATAAGGCTAGAGTGCGAAGAAGCCAGAACACCCAGAGAACAAGGAGGATAAAGTGACACAAACGTCATCTATCTTGAAAAATAACAGGAAAAGTAAGGGAGAGGTCCAGCAACAGCAGAGCCCCCCGACCAGACCGGAGAATATGTCCGTCAAAAAGCTGCGACTGGAGGAAAATGCTATCACTACCTCATATGCACCTCCTGCTTCATTAAGTCAACAATGGAAGCAGGTAGTAAAACGAGGGAAAAAGAGAGATAACGAGAATGAGAAGGTGGGAAAACAGCAATAGTCAGGCAGTGTCTAGGATAAAAGAAAAGAGGATGCACGTTCGTTCTGATGCAATAAAAATCAGAGCATCTACCATGGTTGAATATGCCAATCTATTAAGGCAAATGAAGAAAGACCCTTCCTTGATATGCCTAAGTGAAAAGATTATAAGAATAAGACGCAGGCGAGCTGGGGAATTGCTGTTGGAACTTGGTAAGGCTGACCCGGAAATATCAGAACTCGTTACTGCGATCTTAGCAACCCTAAATGAGTCAGCAGAAGTTATTGCTTTAACTCACAAGGAAATTATAACAATACTTGATATAGATGAAGCCACTACAATAGAGGAAATGGTAGTAACAATAATTGATGCAATTGGCCCAGATAGTGTAACTACGGAATGTAAGGCTAAGAGCGTCATACTCGGGCACGCAAGCAGTTACCGTTTTACTTCCAGCGATGTCTGCAAAATAAACTGCTGAAAACAGTGAAATTGAAGATCGGCTGGATCAACTGCCGCGTGCGCCTGCGAACCAATAAATGCCTTAGATGCCACGAGATGGGACATCAGGCAAAAGATTGTAACAGCCCAGTCAACAAATCGGAACTGTGCTTTAAATGCGGTAAGCAGAGTCACAAAGTTAAAGAATGTCAAGCCAGCAATAAACAAGATGCTAACGAGAGCGAAATAATAATTGATAATGGCTAAAGTGATTCAACTAAATCCAAACCACTGCCAAATGGCGCAGGATCTATTATTTCAGCTGGTCCAAGAGGAGAAAGCTGATATCGTTCTCGTTAGTGAGCAATACAGAAATCTCCACGAACGTAGCTCGATAAAAGACAGTACTAATAGAGTTGCAGTTTGGGTGACTGGTAAACTCAGTAATAACAATAAAATGTCGTCCGTACAAAATCTAACCCGCGTGGACGTCCTCCTGTTTACTGGTGGAATAATGACATTGCTACGATGCAACGAGAAAGTCTAAGAGCTAGAAGACTACCAACGGGCAACTAAGAGATATCGCGGAATGCAGACTGAAGCCTTAAAAATGAATTATGAAATTAAAAAAAAAGAAGCTCAAGGCGACCATCAGAAGAGCCAAAAGAAAGTGTTGGCAGGCTTTTTGTGAAAAGATGGACAACGATCCATGGGGGAGGCCATACAAAACGGTCATGCGAAAGATCAAACCCAGGGATCCTAATACGCCAACCGGCCCAACTCTTATCAAAAAAGTGATTCATCAACTGTTTCCGAAAGATCAGGGAAGACCGGCTGGCAGTGGACTACGTATAGCGACAGAGGACGACATAGACGAACAGCTGGAGATTAGTGTAAAGGAATTAAATATGGTTACCTCTAAAATTATCGTTAGAAAATCAACAGGCCTGGATGGTATATCTGGACTGGCTATGAAGACCGCTGCATTAAATCTCCCTCATATTTTTGCGGAAATGTTCAGTGCATGTTTCAAGGAAGGAATCTTCCCAATGAAATGGAAAGCACAGGGATTGGTTTTGCTAGCCAAAGAGCACAAACCACCAGATGAACCATTTTCATATCGTCCTCTTTGTATGCTTGACATAATTGGGAAAATGTTCGAGAGGATTATATGTACTAGACTAGAGGACTGCTATAGATAAATCGGGCGGCTTAGCTAAAAATCAATATGGGTTCCGTAAAGGGTGCTCAACTATTGACGCTATTGACAGAGTAGTGGGTATCGCCGACAATGCATTACAAGGCACCCGATGTACCAAGCGTATGTGTGCGGTTATTGCACTGTATATAAGAAATGCTTTTAACACGGCACGATGGATAGATATTATGCAAGCACATCACACACATACACACACACACACATACACACACACACAATACTTACGAATAATAAAAGCATTAAGATGAATCGCAAAATTGGCCAATAGGTACCACAACATTAATCTAGAATTGTGAGATGGAAAAGGCCTCTGTGGTCGATGCAGAACTCTAATAGAAGGAAGGTAATATTAAGGTATTAAATAGAAAAAATCAGATTTTCTTTTAGAATCGAATATTAGAAAGATAGAATTTAAGAAATAACTGGTCTTTTTAGTATATTAATATAATACATACAAATTAAATTAAGAAATAAAATTATGAATGTAAATTTGAAGATGTCAATTTAAAAAATCATAGAGATTATCATTATATGCATTGCAGCTTCTTTTATTTATATCGATGGAGATAAAATTGAAAATTGAATTTGAAAAAGTGAAAGCTTACTTACCCGAAGTTTTCCATTAGCACAGTTTTTAAATATGTTAAAACAATTTGCAAATATTCAAATAAATATATAATTATACTACAACAGTAAAGTACGTCTTAAGTCATTTGCACAATATTCTCTTTTGTATTTTTTATATTTTTTCTTTCTCTTTCTAAGAGAGTTTAGTACGCTTTGTCACGACATACAGTATTATATGTTTGACGAAATCGGGAAATAAACGTAATAGTGATATGTTTTTTTATTTTTAAAATTGTATGTCGACTATTCTCACGCTTAAGTAAAGCATTAAATATAATATGTTCAGTAATTACATTTTTTCATTTATAGTTTTCACATTATGAAATTAAAATACTTGTTTTGAAAAGAGGATTTAAATCTTTGCTATAGAGAATGTATACAACTGTGTAACACGTTCGTATTGTTATCTTGTATATTGTTATAATCAATAATTTAAAGTTCTAAATTATCAGGATAAAATTGATTTTTAAATATGAAAAGTAAATGATGAATGAATCATCAAATAATTAAAATTTTCGATTTAATGGGTAACGAAATAAAATTTAATAATGTACAATAAAAACTTCGATGCTTATACTAATTTTGCGTCTATTTTAGATTTTTCATTTTTCGATAATCTGAAATCTACATATTTATCAGAGCTGACTACTGATAGGTATTTCTCAAATGGTAAATTTTATTATAAGATTTAATAAAATTAAGGGACAAGGGCACATAGACAGGAGTGAAATATAATCAATTGTTCAAATTTTGTTTCAAGGAGGAAATAAATCATGCTTTGGTATTTATTTATACAATGTATTTATAGGAGATCTTAATAATCTCCTATTAGTTATAGACCTAGTGAATCCTGACTAACATGATAAGAGTCCGAAAATTGTATTTTAGAATTTCGAGCTCAAAATCGACACACATGGCCAAATGGACTCACGCATCTAGATAGAGTGAGAAGGGAACAGTTTGCTGACACGGAGGAATCGCCTCGGAAGAAGAGGCTGTACTATTTTGAAATAGTGTCTGCGTGTATATGAGAGTGTGTGTGAATGCGTCAAGAGTTGATGTGTTTATTTGACCCTTCCTAGGGCTATCAAAATTTTAAACATGATTTTTTTTTGGTACACATCTACAGTTTCTTTTGTTTCAGAGATGATTTCCGTTTTCAGAATATTTACAAATTAATTTGATAAATGTATCTGCTGTATTGAAAGAATCAGATAATAAAAATAGCTTTATTGATATCATAATACATTTATAAAGATAATATAAAATATCATAATTTGAAGAACAGTACAGTGAGCTTCGCGACCATATACAAACAAGTAGTTTATAAATTTACCAAGTCAATCTCGTCTCACGCACCACATCTAGGATCGATGTTTAAATCAACCTGAGATGTACTTTTAGCTCAAACTGTGACATTTATTTGACAAGGCTGTAACGTAATCACAGGAGTATCCAAAATTAGTCCTGTGCAGATGGTATCTACAAGACATATGATTTATTCAAACGATTAATGAAATATAAACTGTAACGAAATCATAGAGTCTTTCTTTAGAAATAGCGTAACTGTATGAATTGTAAAATCATATAAGCAGAAAGCGAGTATAAACAACTTATGTATAGAAAAACTATTATGTTAAAATTATTAGGTGTAGGTTTAAAAATAGCGTTATTTTTTACAGCGACGTGAGTATTAAAAACGATTCTAGTTAAAATAAAATAATGTATTTTAATAAAATATTAAAAAACGGAATATTCTATGCAAAATGATCTTTAAGAATATTGTATGAAAGTGAAAATAATAAAGATATATAAATATTAACAATAAACAGTTTCATTCTTTGTCAAAAGATAAAATCAGTAGTAAAATAAGTAATGCTTATCAAAGTTTAAAATTCATATTCTTAGTATATAAAAGTTAGTTTTAAACGACTTTATTGAAAACATTACACATATGTTTGTTTTAATTTTCGATAATAAGAACATGAATTTACAAATTATACATATTTTCTATATTCTTAGAAAGATTTCTAATCACGGTACTTTTACAAACAATTGATTCTAATAAATTAGACCGAATAAAATAAAAAAATGATATTATTTATAATCGCAATAAGTGGATTTTATAAACTCCTAGATTTTTCTTGGTTTGAAGTATTAAATTTATAGTATATGAAATTGTGTTAACAAAAAGATCAATGTAGTTTGTCTCTTACTCACAATGCAGAGCACAGTTTCTCCAAATTGGAGACTGCTAGAGCTTATAAAAAAAACTGCAGAAGACGAGAAATTTTATATTTTAAATTTTAAAAAAATGAAACGATAATTTGTGAGCTATAATTTTGAAAGGAAAGTGTGTAAAGCTGAAATGAATAGAACCAGAATAATTTTAAATAAAAGAATTTAATTATTAAAGACAAAAATCTAGCACATCGTAGGCAGAAAATAATTCAAGTCATAGCTGATAGAAGAGTTGTTAATGTGCAGAAACTTTAAATAATAAAGTACACTGAAATTATTTTATTTTACAATATCAATTACAACTATAGATTACAAACTACAATAACAAATCAAATGCGTCAAATAGCGTGATGCTCGCACATAACGATCTCAGATTGAAACAAAAATATTACCCAGAGTTATGTGCTCACAAGCACCGTAGTTCTGTTCCGCGATGCCTCTGATTGTCGATCGGGGGGGGGGGCAAAAAAATGAGCAGGGGATAAACATTGAGTGCAAGAGTAGATCGGCCGTGCAGATGATGAACATGTGTTCTAAATAACTTGCGAAGACTCGAATTTCATGATAATATTGGCGGATACGTACGATATATTAGACTGCGCGAGACAGTTTTATAAGCACGAGAAGAGGCGTTGGATAAACCATGACTTTGGCAATTCTAATTTTCGAAGGTTCCTAGCCACCGATTTATAGATAAAATATATAGCACAGAAAGTGAGTCACAATATTCTAGCCAACGGACACGAATCTCAACTTATCCAAATCTTCATACAAAGTATCTCGCGGCATGATGTTCCTAGTTCGAAGCGCAGTTTTAATTCTCTGCTCTGCTCGCCATGCCTAAAGGCCCTGAATGAATAGATATAAGTAGAAAATAGGCAGCCTCCGTATCTTGCGCTATTACTTGCAAGGAGAAAAAAAATCTTAAATTCCGGACGTAGAAATCCAGAGTATATATTGGCGCCTAAAATAATATCTACGGAATCCGTGATGTGAAATTGTGGATCTGCCATTACGAGCCCCGCGAACTCACTAACATCAAGTTCGATAAGCTTATACACAGGCCGCTGACCCGTTTTATCAGATGGAACAAATTTTTTCAAGCACGATTTTTTCAATTTTCCCTTGTTGGGGGCTTTGCATTCGGCACTTTGACGTTTGTTTTCCGAATCATATTGAAAAGACCATGTCTCGCCAGTTTTAGTTAGTTGGTCAGTTTTACCAGTTAGTTTTCGTCCTCTTTTGGCTTTTTTTAGGATCTCTTTAAAATGTTCAATTTAAAACGCTTTTTGGGCCTTTGAATCGATACTGCTGATAAATTAAATTTCACTTTTATGTAACTTGCCTTCGGCTCATTTTTGATAAATTCACGTACTTTCTCAATGATTCTTTCGTTTACCACTCTCGGCTGACCCGAACTATCGTCGTCGTATGCATGTAAATTTCATGAAATTTCAATCGATTTTATCTAGTAGATGTCCCTTTTAAACGCACATGATCACAAACAGGTGGCACTATTGGTTGAATCGTTGTCTAAAAAGTCTGGGAACTTTTGAAAAAGCTTTGTATTATTATTAATATATGATCAATTACATAAAGATCATTTGTATTTTAGCGACATCCACGTTGGCCTCACCACGAGTACACATTCCTCAACTACTTTACCAAAAATCGTTCGTATAGTTCCTTTTATTACAAAGATCTGAAGAATAAAAGAGACGAATAAATAATTTTAATAAAAGTTATAATAAAATAAAGATGACTATTAATTAAAGGCATAAAAAACTTTAAAATTCCGTTTACCAACGTAATTATAATTAATAATATATCAATTGAAAATTTTGGCTGTTACGCTTTTACCACACAGATATACTCAACATCCAACATATAATATATGTAGAATAAGGTGAAGTCTAATGCAATAATACTTCAGCAGTACTTCCTCGGCTGTTTGACAGTCCCAACATCGATTGCACAGGAGAATAACTTATTGTCGGCAGGAGCTAGTGGGCAAAGATGCCCTTCAAGAAGATCCTCTACTTGGACATAGCGGCAAACGATGCAGGCAAACAGGGGCAGATCAGCAATTCTATGAGCCACACACAGAATTTCTCGCTGTATCTTTAATGACCACGCTCTCCTCGGACATACATTCAATGTGCTGAGTCAATAAAGGTAGAACACTTATTAATAAGATGTCCAACCTGTGCTGATGAGAGAAGACAATTTAATCTACAAAACAAGCTGAAGAGATACTTAGAAATAATAATATATAATATTATATATATATATATATATATATATATATATATATATATATAATATTCTGAAAAATTGTTATAATATAATTATCTATATATTTTTTATCATCTCTAACGAACTATTATTATATATATAGCAGTACTACTGCCTATACTTTATATATATGACGCAATTAATTAAACATCGTAATATAAAAAATGTAAACTTGTAAATTACTATACAACTCGCTATTTAAAGGGAATGCGACTAAAAATAAAGAAGTGAACGTCTGATAATATTATTTCATGCAAATAAATAAATATTAAATGATAATTATATGATTTATTTAGTGACATAATTAATTGAAAGACAAATTGATGTATCATTATCGTATAACTCGTTAATACATAAATTGCTTGATAAACTTTTCACCAAACTCCATATTTTTTCTTTGGATTCATAGGTAAACCCAACGGACAATTAAAATCTGCAGCAAATTCCGGTCGATTAGATATGGGACCATTAGTGCGAAATTTACCAGGACTGTGCGGATTTATGCGAGCCAGGTTTTTTGCACTTTCGGGACGATATTTTTCACACCAGAGGTTAGCTGCCGATATCCAAAAAAGTTGTCGTGGCGTGTACGGTAACCCAGGTAAACCTGGTTCTTGTTCATTATGTTCTGACCAGTCGAGATATGCTAAATAAGCTTCTTTGTAACCACCATTATCTGCAATGTTTTCACCTTCTGTTAATTCACCACTAACCTATAATATATTTTATTTATATTATTATATTGTTATAGTCTGATCAGTGGAAGGTTCTACAATATGAATAATAATTATTGTGAGCTAAAAGTAAAGCTTTAATATTCATTGCATGTTTTTTGCAGTTGAGCAAAATAGAAGGTGTAAGGCCAAGGTATTCTAATGCAAAATTATTAAAAATATTAAAACTGTATTAAAAATCTATATTTGTCGAGAAGTTTACTATTTTTTAGTCTATTTAATAGTGACCTTGTACGAAGAGGCTTCTTTACGAACCTCCAATTCTCTTTGGACTGTCAATCCATCATTTCGGAAATAAAGTCTTTCCGTACTCGGTAAGAACTTAACATTTCTTCATAAGAAGGGGTGAAGCAGAAGACAGTGCAGCAGAAACTGCCTATTCTAAAAGAAATTTAACGAGATGCTCACGAATTCAGATACAATTTCATAGTGTGAGATTGCTCATCATAATAGAGATATTTAATAAAGATATAATTCAGAAAAAATTACATAGCGATATCCTTCATCCTTTCTTGAGTTACTTTCCGATTGCCCGCAATTAACTATTTTCAACTCGTTAAAAGTCATTCTAAACGCGGACATATATATTGCACTGAGCTCTGGCGAATGATTTATACCGAGCTATGAAATGTCATAGGTTCTCAAAGAAGAACCGTGATCGGAACTCATTCTCAAATATTTATGGATACACATACGCGTACCGGTGATGGACCCTAAACCATGCATCTGTCAATGGCTGTAGAAGCACCGAGACATATATATCGCCGCTTTTTAAACAGCCTCACGTGATCTGCCTCGTATAGAGATTTTATCGGCGCCTAAGAGAATGATGAATATATTTCACGCTTGCCAAATTCAGACTGTAATAATAACGTAATAATAGTAACATAATATGTAATAATATGACTGTAAGCCATAACGCGGTTTCTAATAATGGGATAATTTGAGTGGTTTTCGACTCGACAGGCAGAATACAGGAGGGTTATTGATTGAATGATTTTTTATTACCCGAACTTTCTTTTCCAAAGAATCTTCCACTCATTGTTCAGGTTTACAGATGACATTGTTAAGATATTCGGAGAAATTCGTGTTGCTCCTGAGACCATGAGTTACAAGGTATCGTCTGAGCACATAGCAATGGTGAAAGTTCAATAGAATACTATATCAATACAGTAATGTACGGTAATACTTGCACCCCTTCACAATTATTTGAAAACAAGCATGGTTTCTACGAGGCTATATTTTATATTTGGTTGGCTCGTTCCGATCACGGCAGAAGCAAAGATTATTGTGCAGGATCGTTGTATACTTGAAAGTGACTGTCATCCTCCCCTGCCATTAAATATTTGCGAGTAAATGATAAATTATTATAGTTCACTCGCAGGCCTTCCTAATCTCTCAATTCATCGGTGCCTAGATACTATCGGTGATCAAGCCTATCAAGGACGTGGCTTTTTGGATTCCTCATCGTGCGTGTATGTGACAGTCATCTATTTGTGTATACCAGAAGAGCACAGTTGGTTTTCTATCCGTCTTTTAGCTGCCAAAACGAAAATTGCACCTGTGAAAACTACAAGTATTTCAAATCTGGAATTATGTGGTGCGCACTTACTAACTAAGCTGGTCTTCAAATTGAAGTCCTTGGATTTTATTTAGGATCTTCCAACATACATGGGGTCCAACAGCGAATTGTAATAAAATGGTTGAATAAGCACTAATGTCATTGGAAGACGTTGATCGCGAATCATGATTCACAAATCCAAACGGACTTATCTGATGCCGAATGGAAACGCGTCCCAACAAAGGATAATGCTACCTACATCGCGACACGTAGCTTCCAACCTTTATCGCTTCAACGTTTCGATTATAGCGAAGGATAGTACAATATGGACATTTCTCCTTCCGATTACCCATACTATGGAGGGCTGTGAGAGGCAGGCGTTAAATCCGTAAAACACTATTTAAAGAAACCATTCGGTCATCACGCTCTTACATTTGAGGAATTTATTATAACGATAACAAAAATCGAAGCCTGTCTGAATTTACGACCTATGTATCTCCTCACTGCGGATATTGAAGAATTGAATACTTTCATTGTTCTGTATTTCTTCATCGACGAAACGCTTGCATTTGTACCCGACGAAGAACCACCAGTAGTAACCGAAAATCGTCTGAGTGGCTTTCAACTTCTGTAGCGATTTTTCATTCCATTTTGAAATCGCTTAGCAAACGAGTATCAGCACAACGTGGAATAGAGAGAACAAGGCACAATCCAACGGAAAATTTCAGCAATAAGTAACTCGTCCTCATGTAATATGATATTTGTTCTCTAACAAAATGGCCATAAAGACGAGTTACAGAGTCACATGCAGGACACAACGGATACGTGAGGGTGGTTACCGTTCGAACAGCGACAACCATGCACCAGAGGTATATTGCTCGTTTAGCCTTTTTATACAATAAAGATAGAAACGCCGAAGCACCACGAACATAAGAATATCTGGTCGTCCGAGGGAAGAAGACGGGCAAAAATTTTCGCGTCTATATAGCGTGCCGCGTTACAGCGTTTATGCGGCGTACGTATTAAAGATGTAAGATCCTATGTCGCTTTGTGCCTCTATCACTTACTAACTCTCTCTCTTTTTTTCTTCCTCTGTCTCTCTCTTTCCCATTGTGGCTCTCGATTCAAAAAACAAGCTTCATGTTTGAGCAACAGCGATTAAATGTATAGAGCTGGAACTGCTGTGTAGCACGTAGGTGGGTCGTTATACTTTTTCGCTAGCTCGTTTTGAGTTGGTCTCAATGCATCAAGAAGACGAATGAACGTTACTTTGTACTCGAAATTCAGTCAAAACATAGCCGAACTCCGTTTGTTAAATTAAACTAGTGTCTAATAGTTGTGTGCACTTAATAAGGCTTATTTTTGTCCGCGTGCAAGACTTGGTAAATAAATATTTAGTTGCGTTAGTTTAGAAGATATGTTTTAGTATTATCTATGATTTTTATGTCAAGCACAATATACGTGCACTAGCGAGACAAAATGCAGGAGCTTCTCGGTGGTATGTGTGCTCGGTGGCTGTTCTTTTGCTGGGAATTGTTCTTTTCCTGCGGCATCAGGAGATTGACCGAAAGCATGCCTCCTCGATTGAATGCACTTGCTGTATGAAAGTGATATGGCAACTTTATGTCCTTGAGTAAATAAAAAACAATAAGGAAAACCCGCATTATTAAAAAAATGTATATTTTCTATCAACTAGAATCTCTTATGAACCTAAGATATTTTAAAAAATAAAAAAATGTTTTTATTATTATTTTCATTAGAATAGTTACATGTGAATGTCTTACTTACGTTTAAATGAATTTCTGGAATTTTGTATTTACTGTACTGTTCCACAATACTTTTGGCTTTCCTGTCGAAATTCTTTTTAGTTTCTGCATCCCACCAATTCATAAAAGTCCCATCTTCATTATAGTGCGATCCTTCGTCATCAAAGCCATGCGTCATTTCATGTCCTATTACAATGCCAATACCACCATAATTCAAATATTTCGGTCTATCTTTAGAGAAAAACAGTCCTTGTAAAATGCCAGGCGGAAATTCTATTAAAATTATTAAACATGCTTAGTTATGAAATAAATGAAAAGTAATGTTTAACTGAACGATATTCTATGTATTATATTATAAATTTTGTTAATTTGCCATTAAAGGATGATTGTGTCCTTCAAATAACTTTCATTTTATATTCTCTAATGAAATTATTTATCAAATTCTGTACATATATCTATTATTACAATATTGTAATTGACATATATTAATTTTTTGTGAAGATATTTGTAACATTTTCAATTGTATTGAACTTTCAGTTATATATTCAAATGAATCATAGCAATCCTTCTTAATTACTTATTTTGATCAATATATCCATTACTTGATATAGAAACAATTTTTATATCCACATCTCAGTTTTTTGTTGTACTAAAAATACTCAAGTTTTCAAAAGAATGAAACAATAGTTATCTACTCACAAAGAAACTTTTAATATAACCTCCCAAAGCATTAAAAATGTGTATTTCTACCAGGAATTCGAACAAGTAAAATGCGATTATATGAATTCCGGATTTCCTAAAATGATGCTTGAAGATGTTATTCGGTATATGAAAATAATTTCATGTAAACACGTTTCTAGTCGGTTTTACATTTCAATATTACTTTTATTGGTTCAGATCGATTTCTCTCTCAGTAGAATTACTTGTGATTATGACCATTCATTATGAACTTGAAATAGAACATTTTTTACGAATACTGTTTTTCCTCACAATAGGAACACGAGAAGACAGAGAAACATGTTTGTTTACGCGAGCCAATAAGCCCTTCCCGTCGAGTCGTGCGACAACGGGGCTTGCGCGTTATAAATGACTTTCGCGTGCTATTATAGACCACTTTCGGAATGAATATGAATTCTTCAAAGAATTATTCATATATTAGATTGAAAATCTGTTTATCAAAAATACGTAATAACTAGTTATATTATAAATGTATTATAAATTAAATGCATTATGCAAAATGTACATCCATTATTCAGTATGTATATTCAATATGTCTATCCATTATCAATAACAATAAAAAACATACGCAGTTACAAGAACAAGATGACTTTTCTTATCTAATTAAGAATATAAAGATGAGTGGTTATTTAAATCTATGTTTAGGTTTAAACGAAAAATATAAGCTGAATTCTATATATTCCATCTAGTTTTAAAAAAATATTGATAAACTTACCGACGCTGTTTTCTGGAGGTTTATAGAATGCATTAACTGTAGTAGCGCAGGAATGAGAAATCCAATCGGTTTTATTAATAGGCTTTTCAAATTGTTTAAAATGATAGGCATAATCTGCAGCCTCAAATCCTATTTTAGTTTTTATAAAACTTATAGGATTTATCGTAGTGTTTTTATAATGTTCATCAATTTTTTTATTATCAAGTAATTCAGGAGGATATCCAATAAATTTTTCCATCGCTTCCAGTTTCTCTAGTGCGATATTTTTCGTTTTCTGACCCATCCAATCAACCTTAAAAAATTTAGATTGTTATGATATTTTTTATCTAAGATTACTAAAAAATTAATTTGATTTATATACTTCGAAGATTTTAAAATTTCTTAAACATTTAATAAATCAGTAATACTTAATTTAACAGAAAATATTATCGTTTATGTTTATATCAGGTATTTTAAGTATATGCTTTTAAAATAATTATTAATTCATCAATTTCTAATTTTATATACTATATTCAGCGAAAAATAAAATTTTATTTTACGCATCAAAACCAATGAACAAATATGTAATTTACCCATACTTATTTTAATTGATGGCATATTAATATATCATTATAATATTAGAACCAGAAACGACTTCCTCGACGATTTATTGCAACCTCATGATTAATATATTATCAGTAGTCATGTTTTAAAACATCATATGCGCATACTTATAAATTCAATATTGTATTTGCTCAAACCTTTTGGATAATGCGCCTGTAACTGCTACGAATATTGTTGAATATTTCGAGAACTTCGTTTTGAGAACTCCCGTCGAAAAATTTTCGAACGTACATTGAACTGAGTGCAATGTTCATGTCATTGCTAACGGCGTCGACGCAGAACTGCCACCGCTCTTTATGTGTTTTTCTGCCCGAGTAAATTAAATTATACGCGTTGCTTAAATTTTGAATGCGCTCACTCATTAGAGCGGAAGAAGAATCCGCAACGCCGCCGATGAGATAATTTGCAATCACGCGTTTTGGAGTTTTGTTCAAAAGAGTTCCAATATTTTCGAAGAACTTGTTCGGTCCGACCATAATTTCATCGGCAGCGGTCAGTAGTTTTTGAGGTTCTAAAATACTGTTGACATACTCGAGCCACGGAATACCCTTATAATTATTTTGTAGGTCTTGAATCTTCATTTTTGTATAAAGGGATGCCTGATCACTACGTTCTATATTTGATAAGCATATCTAAAAACAATATTGTAAACTATTAAGAGGAACGTATAAAAGTTTTAAAAATATAATATAGACGGCCCTGTTCATTTAATACTGAAAATCATGTCATTGCATTACATTTGTCAACGTTTAAATATGGCTCAAATATTAAAGCAAGAAAATTGTATACTTGTGAGTATATGATATATCTTTCATAAAAATGTCATACACATTAAGAATCTATATTGATTAATTATTGAATAAAAAAATAAAGAAAACTATTGTTCTATCACGTCAGGTTTTAAAAATAGTGTAACGTTACAGTAGAAAATTATTTTTTTTTATTAATAATATATAAAAAACATATGTATTTAAGAAGTTTATATAAGATGACAATATTTTTTTTATGTTATTTTTAACGTAATAAAGCTATAGAAATAGAGAATCTAATTTTAAGACTTCAAGCATACGTAATTCTCATAACGCTTCTTAATTCAAATATTTCAAATTTTTTACTATTTGTAATAAAACAATAATATCGGATAAATATCTTATCATGGGAGTAAGCTTACTCGTACTACACATCTGTACTTGAACTACAGATTCGAAGTTTAGTATAAAAAATTACTACCGGAATGTTCGTCTAAGGATGGACTTTAAATTCGTACCTTTCGAAAAAATTAAATATATTTTAAATAAAAATGTTATTTTTGCACCTTGACATAAAGAAACACATTCAACTACTATATGTATTATAAAACTTATTCAAATCTTCAGGATTTTGATAAATAATATTGTTTCATTAAACTTTTTTCTATACAAACCTTTGCCAATTCAATTTCAAACTTAATAGATTCTAATAGTTCCTTATTTGCCTGTTCACGGTCAGCGCCGAATAGGACCGCAAACTCAATCAAGTAATTTAAATAGGCCTGAACAACTGGATTATTTAAGCCTTTCGATAAATGTTCTTGATCGTTACTTAGATCTGATTGATCCAACTAAAATTTTTATTAATAAACAGTGTAATAAATATTTATATAAAATTTATTTTACTATAGCTAAGATGGTAAGGGATAATTTTTTTACTGTATACCTCAGTGCCAAGCTTTAGTTTGCAAGCCATGACTAATCGCGGTTTTAAGTTCTATTTTTAAACAAATTTTTTGAATGTCAAAACGCATTTTGCAAAAAATGTCCATGACGGAATCATACAGATTTTTCATAAGTTACTCATAATATTAGCCTCAGTGTACACATATTATAGGAAATGATAATCGAGATATTTACAAGTAAAAGAAAAGTTGAAACGCAGTCATCATTGAGAGGATAAAAGTTTGGAGATTCATAAATAATAAGCAAGAAAAATTTTCACAAGTATTTAGGACTGTCTGCACTAAATGAATACAGAACTTTTTAATAAACTCTAATCATACGTATTAGATTTATTTACAATAAGTAACTATTACTGACAACTTTAATGAGCTTGAATCAATCTGTGAAATTAATAAATAAATAATAACTAATGCTTCAATAAGCCGTAGACTCCTTATAAAGAAAAAAATATTGTATTTTATCAGCATAAACACTGTTAAATTTTAATTGTGATGAATTTAAATTAACATGTGAAATTTAATGCAGGTTTCTAAGATATACTACAATTTAATCATATAAAACTTTAATATAAATTTTACATTTACTGTTTAGAAATAGGATTCGGAAACTTAATAATTTGCATTACATTATTTAATAGTTATTTTACAGCAAATAGTTTAATAAATCAATTCAAATAGAAAACCATTCATACTTTTTCTAATATTCTTCATTAAATACATTTTTAATATTACGTTATGGAGCCATATATACCTTAGTCATAAGAAATTAAACGTGTTGAGGAATGTTTTGTAATACGTTTAGGAAGAGATCGAGAGTTGAGCTATTCCCAGAATTTTTAAAAAATTATAATTATATTTTATTAAGTTAGTTTTTTAATATTTATGATTTTTTATATTCATGATTCGTTATTGCAAAATGCTTGATGAAATATCTAATAAAATATTTTAAAGCAAGCATCAAATTAAATGAGCGGATCGTCTTAATTTCAATTTATATAAAGAATTTTGAGTTTTCTATACGCTTTAGGTTCAACATTGTAACTAATGATACCAACATATTTGAATTTTATAAACCATATAAAAAAGCAAATTTATGCACCATATACGTATAAACATTTTCGTTTGTGAACCATAGTCATAGCACTGTTTTAAGTAACTTAAATTTCTTTTTATGATAATAAAAATTATAGAACTAACGTAAACTATATATTTCGATGAATTACTTCGATCGGGCCTAATATTCATACTCAGTAGAAAGTCAATGGAATACCCAATTTTACGTAGGTTATAAGTTGTATTTTTCCAATCGAATTTAGCTTCATTCCACAATTTACCTTCCAAAACTGGCCATCCATTTAAGCTTTTTAAAATATCTCTGAAATCGTTTTCACTGTTTTTTTCTACTTGGGCTAGAATTTAAATTTAGACCATCTTTAAGTTAGAAAATCATATAACTATAAATCAATAAAACTGCTTACCTGTGTCCATACATAGTTTGTAGTAATCTTGCATAATCTTATATGCTTGCGGTGCATTATTCTCTATTTTACTCTCTAAAAGAGTTTTTATTTGTTCGGTAATAATATCTTGAGTAATACCAAATGTATTTATACCGTCAGCGCTATCTTTTATAACTGTATTTTTAACGAAATTACCACAAGTGAACTCATAGAAGTCAACGCAAGGATTTACAGATTTATTCATATTCTTCAAGAAAATAGTTGCTAAGGATTTTAAAAATTGATAAAACAAGGCTGCTTGAGTAAATAACAAATGTTTATAAACTTTGAAAAAATTAATTCATAAACTATTTTAAAAAGTATACATCTTTTTTTGATGTGTTGTACTAAATCATTTTTCAATATTGTTCATTTATTATCTGAATGAGTTTTAAATTTATCAACTATACTTTAATATTTTGAATTGGTTTATTCGTAATATTAATATCAAATCAAAACAATTATAATCTCTAATTGGAAAATAATAGTCTCTATTAAAACTTATATACTATTGATTCTAACCTGTATTAATGCATCCTCTTGTTTTACATACTTTATTTGATGGTGATATTGTGCTGTAGGTTACAATTTTTTGTCTAAGTTGTATAAAAATATTTGACTTCTCTACAAGGAATTCAACTTTCAGTTAGTTAAAGTTCAGTTAGTCCAGATTGTATGAGGTGACTTTGATTACCATCAAACTGAACTCTCCTAAGTTTTATCGCCTGACTTTCTCATCGAGACATGGAACTTTTTTACAATTAATGTTTTCCTGTAAATGATTTGGATATATGGCAGTGTACATAGAATAATTTTTTAAGCAATAATCTTCTATGAAATCTTTATTAGCAATTCCATACTTTCTTATAATGATTATTTCTTAAAGTTTAATGAAATAATATGCGTCTTTACATAGTTTTCTGGATATTCCAATACAGACACAATCAGCGAAATTTCAATTAATAATAACTAAAAACTTACAAATTTGCAGACATATAATCAGTAGAAATTTTTGCTTAAAATCTTATTATTCCCTTGACAACGCTGCCAAAAATAGACAATTTGGAATTGTATATATTGACTTTAAAATTTTAGAGAGACCAATTTATGGATAATCAAAGTTGCCTACTTTAATTAATCTAAATCTCTCAATCGTATTTGGTGGCCTCTCTTTCATAGATAAAATTATTAATTATTTATTTCTACGTATGATTATCTAAATAGTTAAGCGATTTAATTTGCTAGATATACGTAATGTGTATTTAGTGTATGTAAATCCTTTTAACGCCCTACGCGGTTCTTCTTCCGCAAAACTACGAAACGATGTAAAAATACATCACTTTCACCTCGAATGCATAGAACTTTAGTACAATTGCCATTACTGAGTTGAAAAATCATGTATTTGTCTTAATAATTATTTATTCCCCGAAAATAATCAAAATTAATATTTGTAGATTAGTTGGGACTATATATATGTTTTGTACTTACGAATAATAAAACCATGCAGATCAATCGCAAAATGGGCCAACAGGCACCAAAAAATTAATCTAGAGCTGTGAGATGGAAGGAGCCTCTCTGATCTATCTAGAACTCTAACATAATGTATGCAATATTATGTTGTAATAGGAAAAAATCACTTCTTTTTGAATCCGGATTAAGAAAAAAATAATTGACGAAATATTATATATATATATATATATATATATATATATATATATATATATATATATATATATATATAATTCAGAAATAAAATTATGAAAGTAAATTTGATAATGCCAATTTAAAAAATCCTAGCGATTATCAGTATGAGCATTATAGATTCTTTCATCGACAGATATAAAATATAAAACGGAATTGGAAAAAGAGAAAGCTTGCTTACCCGAAGTGTTCCATTACCAGAGTTTTTAAATATGTTAAAACAATTTGCAAATATTCAAATAAATATATAATTATACTACAACAGTAAAGTACGTCTTAAGACATATGTACACTATTCTTTTTTTATTTTTTATCTCTCTTCTTTCTCTTTCTAAAAGAATTTTAGTACGCATTGTCACGAAATGTACTGATATATGTTTGACGAAAGCTGAAAATAAATCCAATTGTCTTGTTTTTTATAATTTTTAAAACTATGTATGAACTATTTTCATGCTCAAGTGAAAAATTATAAAATATATTTAGTAATCAAATTTCTTTATTTATGATTTTCATATAATCATATGAATTTTTATCTTCTATATTGTTATAATTAAGAATTTAAAGTTTTAAATTATCAGAATAGAATTGATTTTCAAATATGAAAAATTATTAATGATGAATCCCACATCAAAATTTCATTTTGTGAGTAAGGAAAGAATATTTAAGAATATACAATAAATATATGTTAGATGTTCATACTAATTCGCTTCTATTTAAAATGTTTCATTTTTCAATAATGTGATATCTACATGTTTATCAGTGTGCACTATTAGGTATTGCTCCAATCGTAAACTTAACTATAAGATTTAATAAAATTAAGGAGCAGGGGCACATCGGTAGAAGTGAAATATAGTCAATTATCGAAATTTTCTTTTAAGGAAGAAATAAATTAAGGTTTAGTATTTATTTATATAATTTATTTATAAATCTTAATAATCTTCCATTAGTTATAGACCTAGAAGGAAGCAGTTTGCTGACGCGGAGGAGTCGTATCGGAAGACTAGGCGACACTGTTTTGAAATAATGTATACGACAATATGTGTGCATCCGTCCGTAGTCGATGGATTGACTTAACCTTCGCTAGGGCAATTAAAATTATAAACATGATTTGTTTGTTGCCATTCATCAACATTTTGTTTGTTTTCTTAAATCATACTATGTTGTTAGACTTTTTATAAGCAACGAGTTTTTTAGGAAACTTTTATTTCTATAATTTCAAATTTTAATTTACGTTAATAAATAAAAATCATATATTTTTTCTCTGAAATACTGATCAATAATCTAAATTAATGGCAAGTAATAACAAATTTTCATTTATTTAAGAATATATATCTTTAAAATTTAGTGAATTTGAATCTTGTTTATGCAATTTACAACTAAGAACTTCTAGCATGAGGCATGGGGCATGAGTTGAAGAGATAGCGACTCCAACTAGTTTATAAATGAGACCGTAGAGGTTTAGTTATAAAACATACTTAGAACGATAAATATTTAAGGTCCTGGTCGAGTCTCTATACTGCCTCTATCTATGGCATATTGCCTATGATCGGATCCTTCCGTTGGACATGCTGGAAGACTGCTCGCTGATCGTGTATGCGGATGACGTGGCAGCTGTTATTATTGTGCGCAATATGACGCTGAAACAGACGAGCCTTGATCAGACCATGCACAGAATTCGCCATTGGTCACAGGCTGGAACTAGCGGAGGTCAAATCTGAGATTGTGCTCCTTGTGAAAAAGCGCGTACCCAGAGTGCAGCCACTAATTATTGGGCAGATGTCGGTCCTGACCAAGGCATCTATCAAGTACCTGGGGATGATGCTAGATGCGAAGCTCACCTTCAGGGAACATATTCGGAGGTCGGCGGACAAGGCGACGGTAGTGACAGCCTCCCTTTATAGGATCATGGTCAACGTAGGAGGACGACGCTCCTGCATCAAGCGGCTGCTACTATGAGCTGCTGTGTCCATGATGCTTTACAGTGCTCAAGTCTGGACCGATGCGCTGCAGTACGAAAAGTATCGTAGGCGATTGGCGGCTGTACAGTGGAGATGCGCTCTTCGTGTAACGTGTTCGTATTGCACGGTTTCGGCGGCCTCCCTAGGGCTTACCGGGGTGATCCCGGTAGACCTACTAGCCCAGGAGCGGAAGTTCGTCCACCAGATGAAGAGGATACTTTGACAAGCCGAAGCGAAGCAGCATGCCAGAGAGCGCTCGCTGGCTTGCTGGCAGAAGAGGTGGAAGCAACATATGCGCGGAAGTTGAATCGTCAGACTTATAAGTCAGGTGGCCCGGTGGATCGGTCGGCAGCACGAAGAGGTAAATATTGACCGACCACGGGTACTTCCGCGTGTACTTGCACATGATGGGCAAAGTCGCGGATCCAGGTTGTATATACTGTGGATCCGCAAAAAACGATGTCCATCATACATTTTTTGTATGCGGGCACTGGGAGCAGCAGAGGGCACTACTAGAGGAAGATGCTAGAAGGATTACCCCGGAAGGCATTGTCTCCCTGATGCTTTCCAGCCAGGAGACATGGGGAAGGGCTGCCTATGTCGTCGAGGATATGCTCAGGCGGAAGAAGGCGGACATTCCCGAGATTGTTCTATTTTGCTGGAATCTGGTGGCGCCCAAAGTCGAACATCCACGCAAGCTGACTCCGGCTTGCAGCTCTTTTCAGAGCTGCGAGAAGCAGTCGAGGGAATGCACTGAGGAGGTAGTTTTTTAGTGGGTATGCCTTTGTGTTGGTGATTCCCACATACCCTGGGACCGGTCCCCGGGATCCAGAAAGGATTTTTCTCGTCCTCTATAAAAATTCTTATTATTAATATTATTATTCTTATTTTTATTTCAATTCGTATTATTATTCTGTTTTTGTTTTATTATTGTTCTTATTATATTTATTTTTATATTCTAATTATTAGTAACTTATAATTTATTTTGATGGTTTTTATGAACTTGTCATTTATGTAACAAATTAGAACAATGTATTTTCTTGTAGACTTTCTTACCATTCCATCATCAACATTATTACTATATGTTTTTTGAATCTGTAATGCATTTATAATAACACTATATAAGCAGTAATTTTTTAGATTGTTATTATATATTAGAATTTTGATAATATTTAATTTTTTCAATAGTCTATAATAGTAAGATATATTTACATCGTTTGATTTTTAAATAATTGTATATAGGGATCCACATGGGTCACGAGCGTACATTTATAAGGTTGTTAGATTTGTTGGTTATAGGTATAAATCAATATTATTATGTATAAGTAAATAAATTATATATTTAACCATAAAATTATTCGAAATTTACGCATACACTATTCAATCAGTAATTAATAGTTATACAATTTTTACAACATTAGTCAAATATTTATCGATATAAATATTTCAATAGTTTTACTAAAAATTTACATAAACTATAGATTACCAAACTCCATATTTTTTCTCTGGATTCATAGGTGTACCGACTGCACAGTTATAGTCTTTGGCAAATTCAGGCCTATTGGAGAAAGGGCCATTAATACGATATTCACCTGGACTATGTGGATTAGTTAGAATCAGAGTTTTGAGAAATTCAGGAAGATATTTTCCACACCAAATGTTAGCTGTCGCCATCCAAAAGAGCTGCCGTGGTGTGTACGGTAAATTTGGCAAACCAGGCTCTTCACCATGATCGTTTGTCCAAGTAAGGTACGCTATGTAAGCTTGCTTGACCCCTCCGTTATCTGCGATATTTTCGCCTTCTGTCAATTCTCCGCTAATCTATAAAATTTATTTAATTCTTTAGCACTCCGAATTATGCCTTTATTGGTAAAGGCATAGAGTAAAAGTAACAATGATTGTATTTAATGGGTGAGGTTCAAGTTTTTCTTTGAGTCTACTTATGTAATATAAGAAAAACTCTGATGAGAGGTGGGTTACTGATTAACGATATATATTTTATCTGTATTAACTAGCCTGTATTGTTTCATCTTCTTGCAAAAGATGACATTGTATGTGAAAGATGTTTGTATGTTTGCGATTACGTACATGTTTTTACATTACCGTTATAAATTTCATAAGTTTTGATGCATGGTGAATATGAAGTCTTAATAATCTGTGCTATTATGTAATAAAAGGAGGTGACGAGGTCGTCGTGCAAGGTACGTAAAGGAGTACGAACGAACAAGGTTTACCAGCGGCAGTCTATTCTTCGCCTAGCGATACACTTACAATTGCGATAGAACACATACGAACAGAGTCGAAAGATTTGTACGAAGTACTTTTAGTCTGGGAGCCAGCGACATATTTTAGTGACCAATTTATCCTTAGCCGAAAATTAGTTTAAATGATTCCTTTGAATGCACTGAAAAGCGGAGCAATCATCTACTGCGGCACCTAATCTGGATATGGTAACGCCAGGAACCCAAACTTTGCAAAAATGTTAAAAAATTGATAAAAACCAGGTTTTACGAAATAATTTTGAGTTTTGAAAAAAATTGTTCAAACAAAATTTGTAGATCCTATTCAAATGAATTTTTTATGTTCTATTTATTTTTACTGTAAAGCTAAGAAAAACGCAATTAATAATAAGCGTTTTCAGTTACTATAATCATCCCAAGTTACAGTCGAATGTAAAAAATTTATTGTAGGTAGGTCTCCAAATTTTGTTTAAAACATATTTAACAAACTCTCTAATGTTTCATATATCGTTATTTATATGTCATTATATAAAAAGTTTTTAATGCTTGTCACCAGAAAATTCGGAGAACTTTGTCTACAACATTCATTTTTCTAATTTGATTATCACAAATATATTTAAGTTAGAAAAATAACATATACAGTCTCTTTAATTTATTAGAAATACATTTTCCTATTATAATATGTTAAGAGTGGCTTGGAAGGTGTTCTATTTAAAAGTGGTTTCAAGCTCACAACAATATTTTACACTTGTATTACACTCTGTCAAAGAATAATATAAGAGATAAATATATGACAAAAATTATTCAAATAACAAGAAGATTCTGGAAAATTTATTAGGTGATTCGATGACAGCTCACCACGCGAGACATCTGTCGTGTTCCAGGTCTCTCGAAAGTGCGTGCTTCAACTGCAGTTTTAACCATCAGTTTCCATTTATCCATGCAAAATTTTTTTTCCATCTTTTTCTACAATATATTTAAGTTTATTTGCAATAATATTTAGGATTGCAACAATCTGGAATTGAAACTGCTAATTTCAAACTGCAGTTCAAGCACGCGTTTCAAGTGCACCTCACTGACGTTTTTGTTATATCGAACGTACTTTTCATTGCTTCAGCGGACATACATTCCAGATTGTTGCAGTTCTAAAAATTATTAGAAATGAACTTACATGTATGGTAGAACAAGATAGAAAAAGAATTTTACGAGGAAAAATGACAACTGATGGGTAAAACTGCAGTTGTTGAACGCGCTTTCGGGGAACCTGGAACACGATGGATATTTCGCGTGGTGCACTGTTATCGAATCACCTAATAAATTTTCCAGAATCTTTTTGTCATTTGAATAATTTTTGTCATATTTATCTGTTTTAGGATTCTATGACAGAATGTGATCCAAACGTACATTGTTTTCTGTACAATTTCTGTAATTTTGCAAGCACTTTTAAATGATTTTATCGCATGTATTATACTAGTATACAAATATCTAATTATTATAAATTAAAGTGCGTATTATTGTAATAATTTATAAATTTTTCTGGAAAAAAAGTCTCTAAAATTTAAAGACCAGCTATATGTAGATAGATAGTATTTTTGATTTATCGTATTTGTAATGAAATATGTATAACACTTAGGAAAAGGTTTTTACAAATAATTTTTGGAGCTTTGGATCATGAATATTATACATTAAATTGTCCGAATACATACTGAAATAGTGAAAATTATTAAAAACATTGTATATAATAATAAATAAATGATCGTATATGAAACCATAGAGAGTTTGTTAAAAATGATTTTAAACAAGATTTGGAGATCTACCGAAAATAAATTTATTCCATTCGATATATTTTCGCTTTATTAAAGCAAAATTTAAAGTTAAAAAGTACTTATACCATGTATGATCTGAGCGGTGAGGTAGATCCCTAACGTATCGACTATGATTTGGATCGATAACAGCTCGAAATGTTCATAATTAATTGTGCTTTTCTCGATAATTGTTAGCTTTAGAGAAAAAATGGATAGAACATAAAAAACTTTTGTTTGAACAATTTTTTTGTAAACTTAAAATTATTTCATAAAACCTGGTTTTTATCAATTTTTTAATATTTTTACAAAGTTTGAGTGCCTGGCGTTGCCACATCCAGATTAATTGACGCAGCGGACGATCACTACGCTTTAGAGAACATTGAAGCGAATCATTTAAAGTAATTTTCGGTCGAGGATAAATATATGACATAAAAATATCGCTGGCTCCCGGACTATTTGTCCCATTTAAGTCAGACCATAAAATGATGATCTATTAATTCATTACCTGATTCAGCGATTACGCAAACTAGCGACGAGAACTATATTTCGATGGTCTGGTACGAAGAAAAAGGAACATAAATGAAAACTAGGGAAAGATGTATTCAATCAGCTACTTTAAGATTTAGAATACTATAAAATCAATAGTTGATTACATAAAGCAGCAGAAGAAAATCACAAGTTAAATAGATGCTGATTAAATATTATACGTAGGAGCATTGGTGTTACAAATCAAGTAGGTAAAAAAACCTACTTCGTTGCAATTCCTGAAATCAGAATCATAATCAGCTCTCTCCAAATTTATGGAAATAATAATATAGGCCTATAACGTACCAGACCGGAGAACACATATATGCGTCAAGAAGAAATGATGAATCGTCAACACCCACCCTTGTTTTAGGTGACGGTTAGAAATTAATATTTTTACAAAAAAATGAAATTTCAAAAAATTCAAATTATCGTCTCTCTAAAGATTCATAAAAATTGTTTACCTATATTTTTGACGTGTAAGCAGTATTCAATATTTCATTATTAATGCTGTTATAAATTTTAGATTAAATATGCATACCCTTCCACCGCTATATAATTGTATTATTCTAATTTTATATCCCTGCGTGATTTCTGCTTGCATTCGGTTTGTGTGAATAAATTAAATAAGTAAACAAATCAACAACATCTGTGAGCAAGCTGAATTTTAGACAGAAATGAATTTTAACTGATATGTGATTATCGTTAGACTGTGTGTTTGCATACGGAATACGGCACAATAATTAAAGATTTAGAACCAAGAGTGAATGGTCTACACATGACGACAGTCTGTGCTTTGTTCGCGCTTCAAGTAAGTATGGTCGAAGAAGGCTTGGCTATAAACTAGCGTGCATTGAGAATGTAGGACGATTTCCCTGTACCCAATTAGATGGTCCACCCTTCCTCCAACACCATGTGCGAAACACTGAATATACAGAGGAATTTTCACCCCACTCTATACCCTCGATCGAATCAGATTGCTTAGTATTTGAAGTCGCGTAGCCTTTATTATTTAAAATAACTGCATAATGAAACAAATATTGAGTAGTTGGGCTTAACTACTCTAAAACCCATCTATTTGTACTCTACAGTTTATAATGAAATTTGTTTCAAATCTCTAATTCAAAGTCACCATACTATCATATTAATCTACTTACATTTAAGCCTACTTCTTTTACATGGTATTTATTGTACTGTTCAACAATGCCTTTTGCTTTCTCATTAAATTTTTTTCTTATGTTATCACTCATCCAATTTATAAAATTTCCGTTTTGATCATAATGTGATCCTTCATCATCAAAGCCATGTGTTATTTCGTGACCTATGACAGTGCCAATACCACCGTAGTTTAAATACTTCGGTCTATCCGCAGCAAAAAATTGCTCCTGTAAGATCCCCGCCGGAAATTCTATAAAAAATATAAAGTTAAAATACATATATTTAGAAAATCAATTTACCATTAAGTTAAAATTACAGATATGATACAGAGTAAAATGTAAGTTTAATTTTATATTATCGTTTGAAAAAGTTGCTCGTTGATTGCATACAATTTAAAAATTAGCAATCGTTATCTCCTTCTCTCTGTATAGTTCAACTCCTACAGTCTACAAATATATGAAACTTGTAGATCCAGGTATGAAAAAAGCATGATTTAACGATTCAAGCATTGGTTTGTTTTTAAGTCTCGGTTATATATATATATATATATATATATATATATATATATATATATATATATAAATCTATCATAATCATCATATTATATTAATGTATAAATATAAAGAGTGTTTGTGATCATATATATTATTGGGCTATTTAGTAAATTGGTTAAATTATTATCTCGCGCGAATGGTACTAGTGTATATGAAATTCCACATACAGAACTCAAAAAATTGTAGTTTCCAAATATAATATTTATGTTATAAATGTTAAAATATTCCATTTTTCAAATACACTTACCGATACTGTTCTCGGGAGGATTGTAGAATGCATTAACAGTAGCGGCAGATCCATGCGCAATCCAGTCTGTTTTATTAATTGGCTTTTGAAATTTTTCAAATAACATTGCTTGTTTATCAGCATTGAGTGCCAATTTAGATTTCAAAAAACTTTGATGATTAATATTACATTTCTTGTAATATTCGTCAATTTTTTTATTATCTAGAAGTTCAACAGGGAATCCGATAAAGTTCGTTGTAGCCCTCAACTTTTCTATTGCTGGGATTTTAATTTTATTATCCATCCAATCAAGCTTGAATAATTGAAATTATTTTTATATTGATAAAGCATAACAATTAGTAGAATAAATTCTCTTGTATTTAATTTATATTTATCACTTAACTAATTTTTTATACGTTTTAAAGATGCTCAGGTAATTAATTAAGTTTACTCAAAACTAAATGAAATGCAGCCAAAAAATTGATATATATATATATATATATATATATATATATATATATATATATATAATATAAAATGCATCATGCCATATTATCTCATGTGATCAAACCACCATAAGTTGAGGATTAATTTAATAAATAGCTACTAAGACAAAAATTAAGAACTTAGAAGCTGATGAATATCACATTAAAAATCGCTATCGTAAAAATTTGAGAAATTACTATACGACGTATCATCTTCTTTTGTTATATATAAGGCTTGAGTTGTAGTGACTTAAGGAGTATTAATTTATCGCGGCCTGACGCAATATATGAGGAGACAAACTTAGTTTCTGACCTTGTTTAACGGAAAAAGGACTGTATGATGGAGAATAGATATACGTTAGCTTAATCAAAATATTGTCCGTCATCTTCTACTACTTTTTCCAATCTTTGTGGCAATATGGCGATACCGTCGTGAAAGAACGATGGCGGTTTCGAGACGATCCAATTATCCACAAATTCTCGCCCTTCTTGAACATGTCGGAAATGCGTATCAATGAGGTCGTGCTACATCGATCTGAATAGGTGGTAATCAGAAGGCGCTATGTCTGGCGACTACACTGGGAGCGCCAACACTTCCCATTCGAGCTCCAACAGGGTGTTTTGGACGACTTTTGCAACAGGTGTCCGAGCGTTATCATACAAGAGAATGACTTTGCGGCTATTGCTAGTGATTGCTAATATATGTTCGATCAATTGCTGTTGCAAATCATGCACTCGAGTTTTGCATATCTCGGCAGTGACGGGTTCATTCGGTTTTAGCGGCTCATAGTACAGCACACTCTGTTGGTCCCACCAAATGCACAGCCATACCTTTTGGTCCTGTATGTTCCGTTTTGGTGTCAATGTAGACGGTTGGCCTGGGTCCACCCATAACTTTTTGCGCTTCACTATCTTCAAACTTTTTCGGTTGTCCAGAACATTTTTGTCATTATACGACTTTATATGTTGTAAGCGATGAAGTTTATTCGCAATAACATTCTTGAAGCAGTCGATAAATTTCAACTACACTTTTTTTCGATCAAAATTATGTAAAAGGACGGGTCGAAAAACAATTTATCACGATTCATTTTTTACTCATGTTAACTGAATTGTATTATTAAATACCAAAACTAAAAAATAAGTACTAGATCCGATACATCTGATTTTTCGTACTACTTATATCAGCATCTAAACTTGAAGGTCGGAAACTAAGTTCGCTTCCTAATATTAGCATGATGATGTAGAATGATAATTCTTGCTTTGTGTTTTTAACTTGATATAAAGATATAAACAATAATTTTTCAATCAAGTATATTAAATATACCGTGATAATAATTTTTAATTAAGTGTAAATATTGAGAGGTAATTAAAATATCTCAAGAACTAATTTATTTATTTAATTGTATTATTCTATATGATAATTATTTTCTCATCACCGTAATTGATAAGGTACCTACTGAATCTATCATTTAGAGGAGGCTAAAAAAGATTTCGAGCAGTTTTCAGAACATTGCTTTGGTATAATTACAATTATAAATCTGACTAATGAGGTGCAAATGTTGCAAATTTTCAGCACTCTACAAATTTGCATAGTGTGTAATCGTGATCCGAAATCGGCAGAGTGCGATTATAATAATTAATATATATTACTTATTTATTATTATTTAATATTATTGACAGATAATTATATTGATATGTCACGAAATATATATAATAAAACATATTGTACAATGTTGTTGTATAGAAGTTATAAAAAAACATTCTCAGAAATGTTAAAGAAATTTTTTTTAATTCATTAAGGCAACAATATTTTATAAATAAACTCTCATTTAATATATCTGTGCACATGAATTAGATTTCATATTACATCCAACACTATGATCAGTTCATTAATACATATATTAAAGACAAAATATAAAAGAATGATTGCTTAAAATAAAAACATAAAACAATAAAAACGATTTTTACAAACCTTATCAAGTATTTTTCTGAAACCAGTGCGAGTATAATTTAGAATGGATAAGACCTCATTTTTAGAATTCAGATCGAAATATTTTCGAACGTACATTGAACTAAGTGCAATGTCCATATCTTCACGAACTCTGGTAACACAAAATTTCCAGCGTTCGGTTTGGCTGCCTGTACCTTGGTACAATAAATTATATTGATCATTCAAAGATATTACACGTTTATTCATTAGAGTTGCAGAGGCTTCTGCAACAGTCCACATTAGATAATTTGCAATTACACGTTTTGGAGTTTTGGTTAATAGAGGTCCAATATTTTCGAAGAATTTCTTAGGCCCTACCATAACTTCATCATTAGCTGTGAGGAGTCGCTGAGGTTCTAAAATACTATTAAGCAATTCCAGCCATGGAATACCCTTATAAGAATTTTGTACATCTTGAATTTTCATTTTAGTATAAAGTTTTGCCTCATCACTACGTTCAATATTTGATAAGCATATCTAAAAATATTATTGTAAATTAGTAAGACAGACCGTATCGATATATTCAATCGCATATTCAATGAAAATATTATCAATGTTTAATGCATTCAAATAGCATGTTCAATGAAAATATATTGATACATAAATTTGCATTTTTTGGAAGGATCATTAACTAATTCAAGGATCAGAACAAACAGTATTAAAAATGAGATATGAGTTTTTGGTTTAAAAAGTTTGAAATTCTGTATTTGCACTGCACAGTATGACGTTTAAAAATTTTGTTTCAAGTAACTGAATTCTAGAATTATTGCAAAAAAATAATTATGCTGTTTCTATCCATAGGCGTTGCTACAGCGAATTACAATTTTCTTAGATTTCGTATTCACCAAAAGTGTTTTTTAGAAAACATTTACTTCACCATTTCTATTTTTCCAGGAGCTATAGTTACATTCTCTAAAATATCATTTAAGTTATTGCAATACGAATGTAAATCAGTGAAAAATAATCTAGCAATTAAATCACTTAAGTTTTCATTTTATGATTTTTCTTTAATCATTCTTGCCTTATTACTACTAAATAATCTAGAATGATAATATACTTACTTTTGCCAGTTCTATTTCAAAGTTAAGAGATGCAGAGAGCTCATTCTTTGCATGTTGTCGCTCGGCTCCAAATTCCACGGCAAGCTCAACCATGTAGTTGTAATAGGCCTGAACAATCTTATCATTCCAGCCTTTCGATAAAAATTCTTGGTCAGTTTTCAATTTAGCTTGATCCAGCTGTAATTAATTTAATAATCAGAAAACTCAATATGCATAAAAACATTTAGCTTAATTATAAACTTTTAAAAAAATTTAGAACTAACATAAATAATGTTTCTACTTGAGTTAAACCGGTCTGGTGCAATATCTATTTTCACTATTGAGAAAATTTGGTATCCCAGTTTACGTAGATTACAAGTAGTATTTTTCCAATCAAATTTAGCCTCCACCCATGAGTTTCCTTCCAGAACAGGCCAGCCGTTAAGACTTTTTAAAATATCTCTTAAATCGTTTTCGCTGTTTTTCTCTATTTGATCTAGAATAAAAAAAATTAAAGTATTAGAAGAAATAAACATATTACGAGGTCACCAAAACATGTTTGCATACAACATACCTGTATTCATACAAACTTTATAGTAATCTTGCATAAGCTGAAAGGCCCGTGGTTGATTATTTTCTATCTTAGCTTCTAAATTTCTTCTCACCCTTTCAATAATTACTTCTTCTATAATTATAAATGAGTTCGTGAAAGTGCGACCTTTAGGTATAACTGCATTTTTTACGAAATTACCACAAGCAAACTGATAAAAATTGTCGCAGGGATTCACTGATTTATCCATATTCTTCAAAAAAATATTTACTGTAAATATTTCCATTATAAAAATTAATAAGATATTATTTGTTGAAAAGTTTATAAATTGGTATAAATGTTGTAACATATATATATATAAAATTAAAAGACAATATTTTTAAATTTGTAAGCACTTTTACGGACTTCTGTTATGCACAATCAAATTATAATGAATTTTTCAATATCAACTTCACATAAGATACAATTATAACTTGTATGTACATTTATTATTGAATCAGAACTTGATAGTTACTGCTCCCAGGACTTTTAAGGAAATTTACGTAAATTATTAGTTACCAGATGCATTATGGTCAAGATATAGGGGATAGGACTCTTTGTTTACTAATTACATTTTTGAAATCATACTTGAGTTTATTTAATGCTGTAACAATTCGAGGAATTGATTAAATCTAAGTAAGATATTTCTAATCTACTAGCAAGTTACCAAACTCGAAGGCAACAATAGGATATAGTATGACCTGCGAGTTGACCGATCTTAGGAAGATTAGTTATCGCTGTATAGGCATATCTAATGTGATAATTGGAACATTACATATCATAATACAGATCTAAATGAGTCGAATATTCAACTCTGTTAAGCTGTGAACAAATAGGATACATAAATCAATAATTTTATCCTGAAATATAAAAATCATCAAATAAATGTGACTTAAGCAATGTATGATTTTCCAATTTGATTGTGTCTGTTATGTAAATACTAGTGAAAAGTTCGAAACATATAAAGCACTCTAAGATTTAATATTTTCTCATGTGTTGATGTTGTGCAGGCCTTATGATCACAGCGTTTATGCATCCAAGTATAAATGGGAAACAGAAATCCTGGTAAGATTTTCCTAAACTTATCAACTTATGCTAAATAATACAGATGTTCAACGGAAGTAACTGTATCCCTGGGCGTTAGAATAGGGAGAATTCATTTGTAAACAATCTGTAAGAGTCGACGTTATGATAAAAACACAGCAGGTTCACTAGTTTTCCCATATGCTTCTGAAATTATATATTTGTAATTCTGAATTCTGGTCTCATGATCCCTAAGTATGAACTAAGAAGATCCCTGTATCTACGGCAGAAAAGTTAACTGTCGATTCCTGACCTCTTTTAGAGAAATGTCCTAAAGTTGCGATACTTAAAAAATGTATTCTATGATTTCATGATACTTCAGTTAAGCGCTACGCTTTCAAGTTTTTTTTTGTATTTAGTTTTCTGAGAGATCGTTGCAATTGAAATTCTTTTGACGCTAGTACCAAAGAGTAAACCTCTATGAAGATACTTAAAGATAGATACCACCTTTAAATTACAAAATCGAAAAGACATTATACATATGTTATATTATATAATTTTTCTTTTCTACAATAAGTAGACATTATTACCAATCATGTGTGAACTTGATAGACAACTCTGAAATCTACATAAATCCACATTTAAAGCTGTAATAGAACGTATGAACACTATTCTATTTCAGTGACCGTAGAATTATAATGAAATGAATGGTAGGAACATAGAGAATTAAATTTGAAAATTTGGAAAAAAATTTCTAAATATATTATTGAAATTTAATTAATTATTGATTAATTTTCACACATTTATATTTTTCATTTTTGTTATATTTTTTATATACAATTTCCTTTCTTCATTTTCAAATAAATATATAAAAATGTTCTCAAATTTAAACAATTTGCTACATTGGTTTCATGGAAATCCTATTGAATAGGTCTTCAATTCCATCAAATTAGAGGTAATAGTGTCTTTAAATATCAAATGTTTTTGATTTTGTTATTTAAAGGTAATGCGTCCCTTTAACATCACTAACGTGCCAGTACTCCCGTACCTAGGCATATACTGTAAAAAATAATTGCAAAGACCTTCGTGTTATTTATTCCAAACAGCTATATTTGAATGTGACTACTAAGATATCTGTGTGCCTATCACCTCTGTGTAGATCACGTGCCCTATCACTCTTTTGTCTTATTGAAATTCAAGTTACAAGAATCTCTTCGCCTTCCTCTGCTCGAATTCCATGTACTTCTGCATCGTCTGAAAAAGTTGCTATTCGTTAGAGCTCTAAATTTCATGTTAATAGTAACTTTCTGAGTCGAAATTTACTTAGAACTCCCCGTAATACGATATTATTTGTGAATATCCAACGAAAACTAGTCAATACAAGCAAATAAATAATGTTAATGCAGCAGTTTGAAACTCAGATTTCTTACTTTCTATGCTGCTCAGATAGAATTTTTAACTTAAAAAATAAATAAATGTTTATAATAATATGTAGAATATTCTAACCTAACTGAGTACATCCTTTTGTTTCACATACTTTATTTGAAGCTGAAGACTTTTGTTTGGCTTCTTGTCCTGCAGCCGCTGAAAAGTATTATATTCTTATTAAATTTGATCATATTATTTTCTGAAACTAAGTAATTATTTCTTTTTAAGTATTTACTGAATATAAATATCTATGATTTTTTTATAAGGTGAAAATAGCTTGAATTATCAATTGCATCAATAGTTGTTTTAATACAACATTAATTGAATAAGAGATAGCTTTTTATAAAAGTTATTTGCAGAATATCTCTCAGAAAATTATTAAAAAGGATGGATATAATATATTGGGTCTACAAGTAAGTTTTCAACGTTTGTCAAAAGACAGCGTCAGCAGTGGATCCCGTGCAGAAATATCAGACCTCATGTGTTATATTTGTAGATTATGTATCTGTCAACAACGTGCAGCTTTATATTTGAGCATTTCTTTCGATTTCGTTTAATTTATCGACCAAAATTATGGCAAGTCTCCAGCCGAATAAACGTCATTTGCGGGAGGCACTGCTTTCATTCTCCGGAAAGCAGAAAAAATTTTGAAGACGACGACTTATAAACTTTGCTGCATGAGGATCCGTATTAAATTCAAAAAAAACTTGCTGCATCATTGGACGTCAAGTCAAATCACGCACCAAACCGTTTCCCTACGCCTAAAAGCATTGGGATTCGTTCAAAAAGTTGGAAACTGGGTTCCGTACGGCTTGAAGCCGAGAGACCTCAAATTTTACATGTGCGAAATGTTGCTGAAGCTGTATAAAAATAAATCATTTTTGTATCGTATTTTCACTGAAAGTGAAATTTCTATATACATCATGTTACGTCCGAGGTAGACTCTTCTGGTGCACAATATGTATTAGAAGTATGCGCTGCCCTTTTGAGACTAGACTTTCCTCCACTAGATAGGGCCCTGTCTCTGAAAAGTTATATTTACTCTACCTGCAACTAATTATAGAACCTACTCTCTTTTATATAGGTTGGAGGCCAATGGATTCACTTAGATGAAAACTATTTCCTTTTAGTGAAATAGCTTACACCTATCTCGGCCTTTCAACTTATTTTCCTAGTCTGTCTAAATACCCTATTCGTTAGTGGTATGTACAAGGTTTATGGCGCATGCATAGTCCTCACCTAAAGGGAGGACCGATCCCTTCCCCGGATTGGGATATAGTTGAGGAAGAATACAGAACACAAGTTTTTATTACTACTTACTTTTAATTCTGATTTCTCTCTTTTTCTCTTCCTTAGAATCCTTACTATCACTGTCCAGTGAGAGAGAGTGTGTTTTCGTAGGCTCGGCGCTGCTGATGCGACTGTTAGTATTTTTTTTTGTATGTACTAGAAAACTTTTATAGCGGAGGCGCATGTTTTATAAAATGGATTGTAACTTGTAACTCAGAAGTAAGGACTCAGAAGTGAAATCACTCAGGTGATGAAAAATAGATTTATTATGATAACCGCAGAAAATCCTATAAAAAGCCAGGCGAGCCCACCCAATTCAAACCGAATCGAAATATTCATGTAAATAAGGTCATTTTTGCATACAGTGGGATAAAAAGGGTGTTGTATACTACGAACTGCTTCCGAGTGGTCAAACTATAAAAGAACCATTCTATCGAACCCAATTTATTCGTTTGAATTGAGAATTATAGGAAAAACGGCCGAATATGAGACAGACATGAGTCCGTCATTTTTCATCACCATAACGCTCGACGACATATTGCAGATTCGGTCAAAAACTATTCAGAGAATAGTGGATGGAAAATTCTGCTTCACCAGTCTTACAGTCCAATCTTGACACTATCTGACTACCACTTATTTCGATCAATTAACTTTCTAGAAAGATGGGAAAAAGTTATAGCTCCCGATGGACGAGACCTTGAAGGATATGTAACAATGTTTTCATAATTAAACTTTAGAGGCCTACGATGGCTTGATTGCCTACGGTGTCGGCCAATTGACACAAACACCGCTGTAATAATTTACATCTACTTTGTTTACAAATACATAATAGACCTCCATCTCTGATTAGCACCGTTATTTGGGAGCATGAATAGATCGACGTTAAATAACATAAAAAAAATAATATAAACTTTCTTGTGTACCCAATATATAACTACAATAAAGGTGAGCATTCTAACTTGGCAACACTACTTACTGAAGATACAGAATAAGTAGCTTATGTATTCGCGTCAATAAAAATTATTTTAAGTATTGGTTTTATTTTTATTCAGTAGAAAAATTAAATGCTTGTTCATTTTCATTTTTAATAAATGTCATACTTTTATTTAAAAATGATGAAAGAATATTTTAAGTATCTCTGCAATTAAATATATTTTATGAACCGTAATTGAATAATCGTGGTAAAATTAGTTTTGACCCGTATTTAATAATATAGTATAATACCGCTGTGAAGTATTGTAATTACTATCAAATTGATGTGCTGGAATTAAACCACGAATACCATCTAAAGCATTTTCTCCAAGAGTTATTAAGCAAATCCACTTTAATAAACTTGACATGCAATGTTCAAATATGTCAAAAGCAGTCTTGTTATCGAATCCTATAGTCAAGATTAAAAGATACACTAGGTAAACGTAAACGTAAAGTATGATTAGTTTTTTTCTTTAAAAAATTAATTGTAAGGATTAATTAGATTTTTAAGATTGTGTAACCTGCATTATACGTAATGTATTATTATTATATTTATATATAAGCATAAATAATATAAATGAAATCTATCATGCAGAAAATATATTTTGCTTCCGAAAAAAAAATTATTACTGGCAATTCAATTAGTATTAAATTTAAATGTGCTGTAATGTTAAGTAAATTTTAATGTTCTTACGGATCTGAGCTGCATTAAGGTGCATCGCAAAATATGCCAATACATTAGCCAAAATTAAACTAATCTTACAACATCCAAAGGACCTCGTCGATCTATTTAGAAACCTATTTATCATAAGTATAATCTATTAATAATAATAACAACAATAATAGTAATATTAATTCATTCATTAACTGAAATCTATTGTCATTTCATTCTAAAATCAGTTACGTAATATTAAAAAGAATGATAAAATTGAAAAAGAAAATATTTTGAGATCAGTTTTTAGAATCACCATTTAAAGATAGAGAATTTAGAGATCACCAAAAGTAAATGTAAAAATATTGATAAATTAATTTATTAAATTAATCAATCTATCAATATATGATTTTTTTCTAAATGAAAGATTTAAAAATTAATAATCGAAACCCATAATTAAAAAACTTACTTACTTAAAATTTGCCATTAGTATTGCTGTGATATATTAAAACGATTTAAAAATATTCAAATGATAAATACTTTGCTGGGTAATGCTTTATAACAATTACACACGTTCCCATTTGATATTTCTTATCTGAGTTCTTTTCCGCTTTATTGGAAGTATAATATATTTTAAAACAAAAATTAATACGTGTTATCTTGGCATTTTATTTTATTATTATTTTAAAAATTTTATGAGTATTAATGTCACATGCAAGCGAAACTTAAATCAAATTTTTGTCATGAGTGACAAAGTACTGTGACGGACTGCGTTGAAAACGCACTACATCTGATATATAGGAATCGACAGAGCACGACCGGGATTAGGTAACATGCGGATGTCATAAAAAAATATATATATATGGAGAAGAATTCCTGATCACCTTGTGATGTTCTATATTTTTCTAGACTCAAAATTTTAAACTATATATCTTCTCCCATATAAATGCTTACAGGCATACATCTTAATAAATATTTTTTTATTGGTCTTACAGTCCAATCAATTCAATCTAAAAATAAAATAAAAATAAAAATAAAAAATAAAAAATAAAAACAAAAAAAAAATAAAAAATAAAAATAAAATAAAAATTAAAAATAAAAATTAAATTAAAAATTAAATTAAAATTATAATGACAGTCAGACTGTCCTTGTTTACATTCACCCCCGTAGACGAATCTGAAAAAAAAATAGTAGCTGAAAAAATTCTTTGTTAGTAAAGTGCAGATGTATACGTATACATCTTTACGTATACGTATACGTAGATATATATATATATATATATATATATATATATATATATATAACACACACATCCATTCTTGTTTTATATTGTCTTCAATAAGTTAATACAATAAGAATATTAATAATATAAACTAAGGAAAATATAAAATAGTTATTAACGTTTTAATGCTGTAATGAGCCAGTCATAAGATCAGTTTAAGAGTTTTTTAATAAATTTTATTTGAAAAATATGTGAAATATATATATATTTGGATAAATTATTATAAATTGGCTAAAATAATTATTAAAGATAAAATCATACATTTTAATGGTAATCACCATTTAGCATAAACTTAAGAATGACTAATTAACATAAAATTATTATATAACATTAATCAGTTGTTTTTTTCTTTATAAATTTTGTAATTTTTAACTTAGAATTACGATTCAAAAATGCATGTTTGTAAAATTCCATAATATACGAAATAATTATTATGAACTATTTTTATTTCCAATAGAACAACGCTAAAATAAAATTTTTAAAAGAAATGTAATATCTTTTAAATAGAGGAGCATATGCGGTGAGTAAATTATCTCACCTTTTTCAATTAAGAACCATTTAGATGGATAATAAAAATTATACGAATTGCTGTCGAAACGTTTACTATATAGAGTATATGGGCAACTTAAATATAATATACAGTACTAGCGATGGAGAGGAGAACTAAAAAAGTGGCGGACAGCGGCGGTATAGAAGTACTCGAAAACATTGCTTAGACTAGTAAAATTTCGGAGCACTTTAAAAATGTCTTGAAGACTGTAGAAAAAGCATCCTAGAATTCTCTCCATATCATCGAAAGCGTTTTACAACGGGAGATTGTAGTAAAAAACTTCACTTTTTATACAAATATTAATATCATATTAATTTCAGCTTTTAATTATATGCTTGAACCTGAAGATGATAAAAATTTTTTTGTGAAATGGAAATGGTGAACAATTTTAAAGAGTGGACCAAAATAATAAAAATTATAGTGGATATGAAAATAGTACTTTATGGCTATAATGATAGTTTTGTTTCTAAAGAAAACATATATGACAATGATCCAGGGGAATAAATTTATTTAAAAAATTTTTTTTTAATTTCTTTTTTATTACATTATGTGTTTAATTGAAAGGTAAAAGAAGCAATTAAATCACATTTATTTATTTTTTAATAATCAAGGGATTATAATATATATTACAATATTGAAATAAATTTTTTATGTATAAGCACCTTTTTTTACAATGTATATTAAAAAACCACTTTACTCATATACATTCTGTAATATCTTAAATCTCACGATTGCCATTTTTCATTTGATATGTATTATGGCGCCCTCGTATACGCGCTGGATTTTTTCTTTGCCAATAGGCCTGAACTTATCATAGGAAAACAACACATTGAAAACATGTCAATTCAATTCCCCTCCACATCGTAAATACGTTATATTTATGTAATTACCATAAGAAGCAATGTTAAGATTTTTGTATAAAGGCTACGAAAATGGAATCGCCATCCATCGCTTCCCGCGAACGACGAGTCGTAGTACGTATCTACGACCACTAGCTCTCCACATACCGAACACTCATAACTACTTATCCTCTCACCTGTGTTTGCTGCAGGATCTAAATATGCCCTAGAAACGCAGTCTCTGCTGTAGCACGCATTAGCAATCACGCTTACAGACGCTATCAGCTATTAAATTCTAGGTTTAATATACCAAAAGCCGCGGTTACATCTCTCCTAAAATAAATTTTTTTTCAATTATATATATTAAAGGTATTATTCCTTCCATATTCATCAAATCTTTGTTCTTAACTTATCACTTAACGCAGCTCAACAAAATTCGTTCACCAATATACATGTTTTTCGAACATAAAAGAAAGAAGAAATTGAATCCATTATTACCCATATTCCTTACTCGAATACGCAGCAACGCGAGAGTTAATTTGAGTTCCTTACACAAATTCAAGCGCTGCTTGAGCTCCAATACAACACAAGTTTTTCGCTATAATTTGTCAACGTGAAAAAGTTAGATTACATAGCTCGCCACTAGTATGTGACCAAAGCTATACAGCGTGATGTACGTCACAAAAGTTCGCTATTTTCGCACGAAATGTATAATAACCAAAGGATTAATTAATATCTCGGATTTTTATTAACAAGAATCTATTTCATTTACATATATCGCGATCGCCACGTTTGTCGTTAGCTCTGTCCCTGTTATTTTAAGTAAGCAAAAGATAAAACAGAACACATGGGAATTGTGTTACGAACAATCGCTGTTTACATAAAATTTGCGGGTATTCCGTAAATTAGAGATGGTGTAAAAATTAATTTTTGAAAGTCTAAGCTTTCTTATTTACGTACGCACGATAAAAATAAATAAATAAGTAAATAAATATAAATATGAATATATATTCATATTGTGATATTTGTGATATGAATATATATTCATTCGTGAAATATTAAAAGAAATAATAAAATGTTGTTGAATGCAACTTGAAATTTGAAATAATTAGGAAATACTATTGAACGCGCAAACTTATATGACCTTTGATTTTTAATGAAAATGAAGTAATAAAATAAAGTCTCCAACAAAATGAACATTTTTCGTTGCAAAAAAACACTTATAGTATAATAAAACATTTATATACATATAATAAAAAATAGCAGAAACTCGTTATCTAGTTTATGTCTATTAAATTTAATGTTATTCTCATATATTAAATTTATATGTATTTTATTTAATTACTGTTAGCAATCAAATTTATATTTTGTAATAAAATCCTTTTTAATAATATATTATATACATGGAGACGAACCTCGCCATCAAGTCATAGCTTTTAGAATTTCTTCAGTTTCGATCTATTCAAGATATGTAAATAGCATGCAAATAATATCATATTCAAAGCAAACAAGAAAAATTAGCGATTTCTGCCTCTATACTTTCTACGTCCATGAGGTGATATTTTGCTTACAAGTTCTATAAAAACTGTTAAAATTAAAATAAATACAATCGCCGTGTCCACAAAATGAGGTTGGATTTACGTAATACCAAATTCAAAAAACGATACGACCGTAACTACGCCCACCTGAAGCTATTTATCGACGAAAAAACAGTTATTAAATTATTTTTATATGATATCTGTGTGCCGGCTGGACGTGGGAATCAATGGTTGCATGGTTAAGATCGAGCGTGTGTACTTGCGTTCGTGAAATACAACCGCGATTATGGATACGGGCGACCTGGGCATTTCATACACGCACGAGGTGTGCTCGTGCCTCAATAATATGAAATAGACAAATGGGAAGGGCGATCTGAGTTCGGTCCATATCAGACCCTCCGCGTTAGACGTCTGAGAGCAGTGTCGGAAATCTAAAGTGGACTATGAACCCGTATCTCAGCTTACGATCGTAGTACTGTACTGCTTCGAGGTGCTGACGCTGATCACCAAGGACATGGGAATCACGGAGTTTATGGGTTTTTACAAAGCAATAGATTTTCCTAAAAACTTCATGGACCTCAGGATCCAGTTTAATGTCTCTGTCGAGCATTACATGGTAGAGGACATGAACAGCTGGATGTTCAAGAACGCGGAATGGATCTGTTTCACGTCTGACATCATTCGGAGAAATACGATTCATCAAGTTTCAATATCTTATACCGCATTTTAAGGACCTACGTCACACTAAACATGACCTTCAAGGTTAGCAGTTTAAATTTTTGATGTAACCTCGACTTTGGCGGTCATTCGCGTCATATTCGAGCACTTCCTCGTAGTTGAGGATTCAATACTGCTGGTGGTAAGAGACCACCACTTCTACAGGTGCAACAGTCTAAATAAGGAATGTTTCAAAAATCTGTTCCTAATAATCAAATGTAAATAAGTGCTCATCAAATATTTATGTCAGTTTACTAAGTCCAAACTGGTTTTGCGGCGCCTACAGTTCGAAGGGCACCTATATATTCCAGTTGTAGTGTTCCCAGGGGAAAATAACTTAGAACAGTTCAACCTTTCATGCGTAGAGCCCCAGGATATCCCCATGGAGATCGGTTATCTGTGATCCAAGATCAATGTGGCTTGGCCGATCCGGCACCTTCGTGTGAAGAAGTACCCTTACTCAGAGGCTGCTTTTTGCATATCACCAACAATGCGTCGTATTCCGAGGTGTGCCAGACGCTAGGAATTACGGTTCTGCGTAATTTTCACCTGAGTTTCTGTCTCCACCTTGTCAGCCTAGACTAAATGTACCACGCGGAAATTAATCCCTTATCCTTAACGTAACCGCACGTGAAGTAAGTAGGTACAAAGTAGTAAACAGACTATGGAAAGGGAAGGCACAAACCATCGATCGTCGTGTCATGAGCAATATGCTGCTGCATATCGATACGTTTCAAGTACAGTTGGAATGGAATTTCTTTAAACTTTCGTCAGACCTAGAGCATGCTATCAGATAGAAGACGGGATCATCATAAGGAACGAAAGATGTTTAGTCGCCTTCAAGCCGTAAAGACGCAATTAGTATCATCCTTTAAAAATCGATGGCTAAACCCTAGGTATGTATGCCGGGGTGGAACCGAGATCATCAACCCTTTATTAGGACCGACATGGTACGGCCGCGCCTATTTTCTTTCCGACTGGCGAAGAGACTAGATCAGGACAAATTGGATCAATGATTCAACAGCGAATTTCTTCGACGATCCCGCGTGATCAGCATAGAGACTATCATCGCCCTGATATAAAAATTAATAATCATTTTTGAAACTAATGAATCTAATTAACTCTGCGGATCTTCTACCAATCGCTTGAGATGTTTTGATTTTAATCGTTCTAACTTTATTTTTTCGATTGCTTTGTTTCAAAGTTATCTTCCGAGATGAAAACGAAATAACCTTGTTTGAGAGATTTATCGTTTACTTACCATTTTTCTCAGGGCATCAGATGCAGAAGATTCTCGTGCACGGTATTTAACGTTTGATTTTTGACCATTATGAATTTATTGAGAATACCCTTTGGATTCAAAAATCTACCAACATGATTCGAGATGCTCATCAAGAATCTCGTAAAAGTATTGCAGTTATTAAACTTTTGAAATAAGTGTCTTAAAAACTAAAGAATATACTGTGCAATTCTCCCTTGTTACAATTTTCTGAACTGACGCAACCATTCAATATAATAACTAATGCGTCCGTTTACGCTGTAGAACATTTTCTTCCTCAGCGAGAAATCAGAAAGCATAAACCAATTATTTATATAAGTTGCTTATTACCAACTGTTATATATTCCAATAATAATTATATAACTAATTGTTTATATATGCTCTAACTATTACTTAAATTATAGACAGCGTTTAGCATTCAGACTATCTATACGCTAGAAGGCTCACAAGTCGTGTATAAATTAATATCATTTATTTAATGTGTGAAATATTTATTTAAGTATAAAGTTAGTCTAAATTGACGCATGTATTAAATACTCAATCGATAATTAATAGTTATACAATTTATACAACATAATTATGCTATTATCAATATAAACTAGTTTAGTAGTTTTAGTAAGAATTTTCTAAAACAACAAATTACCAGACTCCATTTTTTTTTTCTGGATTCATAGGTGAACCGAGTGGACAATGAAAGTCTCTGGAAAACTCAGGCCTATTAGAGAAAGGACCATTAATACGATATTCACTTGGACTGTGCGGATCAGTAAGAAGTAAATGTTTCATTGTCTCGGGAAGAAATTTTTCACACCATACATTTGCTGTCGATATCCAAAAGAGCTGCCGTGGTGAGTATGGTAAATTAGGCAAACGAGGCTCTGGATTATTCTTTTCTGACCAAGCAATGTACGCCAGATAAGCTTCCTTGCATCCTCCGTTATCGGCGATATTTTCGCCTTCGGTTAATTTTCCGCTAATCTATAACATTTTTAATTCTTTAAAACTAAGAATTTTGGTTTTATTTGATGAAGGCCTAGATTATAAGTAAAACTGATTGTAGTTAAAAAATTTCGTGTAATACCAAAAAAACGTTGATAAGAATGGGAAAAGAAGAACAATAACAATATGGTCATAAAAAAGAAACAATATGATCCCTTCTACATTTTATCTTTTTAAAAAATTTTTCTCACATTAAAAATGGTTTTCAATACACATTACTGCCTAAACAAAGTGAATCGAGTTTAATATAAGACCGTATGAATAATGAAATTAGTGATAATCTTAATTTTGAATTTATTACTTCAGACAATAATCTATTACATTATACAATAAAAAATTCTTTTTTTTAATAATGTATAATTATTAGAAGAAACTACAGAAAATTATCAAATGTTAATAAAGTATTCTATGCGCATTACATGAAATTTAAAAAAAAATCCTTATATTTCATCGTTTCCGTATAAAAAGATGCTATCTCGGTGGCTGTTTCTCAAAAGTTGTATCTGAGCGCCCGGCACTATCTCATAGACCAACTTGTTTTGCTTCAATTTCAGTTGACACGATTAATTAAATATTTGCAGTATTGAGTTTAAACTAATAAAATATACCAAAATATCCACGTGTTTGGGGACGACTTCTACTGGGAATATAGCGTTTGGACAGCACAATACGATGTCCAGATATATTTGTACGATGTCCAGGACTCGCCGTGTAAGTCGTCCCCAAACAACTGGAGATAGAACAATATAGATCTACGTTAGTTTATTTAACTTACGTTCATACCAACTTCTTTCACCCTATACATGTTGTACTCTTCAATTATACCTTTGGCTTTCATATCAAACTTTATCTTGGTTTTAGAATTCCACCAATTAACTAAATTTCCATTTCGATCAAAACGTGATCCTACATCATCGAAACCATGTGTCATTTCATGGCCTATTACAGTGCCAATACCGCCATAATTTAAATATTTTGGTCTGTCCACAGAAAAAAAATGCTCTTGTAAGATGCCAGCTGGAAATGCTGTAAAAACCAAATATATGGAATACACAGCTATACATATTATATTTGAAAATGTTACAGTTATACGTGTTATTTTAGTTCACGCCAAGCATTCAGCATTCATCTATAAATAATAAATGAAACATTTCATTTATAACTTTTGATTTACGGTAAAAGATATTATAAAAATATTTTTCGCAACTCTAAAAGAATTTAATTCACGACAATTCAATTAATGCAATCCAAGACATAACTTATGTAAATAGCCTAACTTATGTAAATAGTATTGTATAATACTTAGCATAGATCAAATACAATTTAATTGTCAAGATTAATATTTTTGGTGCCTTACGAATAGCTTGAATTTAGATGTGTCAGATATTGTAAAATTATTAAATGTAGAATTTGTAAATCTGTAAGAGGACTATATGAGTAACGTTTGTTATGGATCTAGCGATGACAAATAATGCAGTAATATTAAAATTTCATTGCAGATACTACTGATGTTACTAAATTACATTTGAAATTGCAGAAGATAACTGAATATTGGAATCAAGAAATTGCTAATATTTTAAATCTTCAAGAACTGTACTTGACTCAAATATTTTAAAGTGCTGAAAAGACCATATGACGATTTTCTGTAAAATTATACTAATAGTTTTCCAAAGGCTTATTAATTATCTCGAAACAGTGATGTTCTTTAATAGATGATTCCAACAAGAAATTATAAATTAAAATTTATTTTTATATACATAAACTTCCAAAATTTTTATTAAACTTTGAAAAATGAAATATTTGTTTAATAAACCATTTATACTTTTTCTAGATTAATAAAGAAAATTTAAATAAAATAAAAATGATCGACAAATGCTACAATAACACAGAGGCAGAATTTGAATAAATCATATTTAAAATTTAATATTTAATACCAAATAATGGCTAACTTTATTTAATCTTCTTAAATTTAATGCAATATCGGTATTCTTATAGATTCCTGACTAAAATATCTTGGCAAGAAAGTATTCTTGACTGCAGTGTTTGTAGACTCGAAATTTTTACCGGTCTTGTCTCATTATTGTCTTCAACTTATAGATAAAGCTGAGCAAGATCAATACTAAGACTTGCGTATTGGTGAAGTGCTATCCGTGCTGGTCCACGCAAGTGGCCTAATCGCAGAAACAAGACCAATTTCGACATGGTTTTGTTTACATTTGTGTGGATGGACTTTTCTCGCTAGCGAGCAAATAGTAAGCAGAGCACGTTAAAATATATATATATATATATATATATATATATATATATATATATATATATTAGAAATTTATATATAAAATTAAAATATTATTTATAATATAAAAATTTTCAATTACTGTATCTATAACTATTATTAAACTTACCAATACTATTTTCTGAGGAAATATAAAATGCATTTACAGTAGCAGCAGATCCATGCATAGTCCAGTCGGTTTTATTAACTAGTTTTTGAAGTTTATCAAATAAAATTGTGTATTCCATAGCATTGAGTGTTAATTTAGACTTCAAAAAACTTTTCAGATTAATAGTAATATTTTTGTAATATGAATCAATTTTTTTATTATCAAGGAGTTCATTAGGATATCCAATAAAGTCCAACATGGTGTTCAGTTTCTCTATTGATATAGTCTTCGTTTTATCATCCATCCAATCAAGCTTGAAATATTTAGATTATTTTTATATACTTTATTCATAAAAATTCAAACGCATATTATTCTTATTGATGTTTGCAAATTTACTAATGTTTCAAGTAGTAAGTCACAATGAGCTAATTTTTTAACCTTACTTGAAGCCGTAAAGAAATAAATCAAAAATTTTACAGTTGTGAGATGACTCGATAGTCTTTCACGCGATGAAACTAAAGTATTCCAGTAAAGCTCAACTTTACGTACATAAAACAGCTACTTTAAAAAAATTATGATTGAGAATCTAGTGAAGTGCAAAAACTTAAACATTTAATGCAGCTCTATTCGGCCCTCCAACTATAGTTATATTCGGTCCATTTTTATGATTACCGGACTCTTCTTTCAAGGCATCATTAGATTAAGAGTAATAATGTTTTTTTTGTATTTGAAATATAAACAGACTTTTTGATAAATATCGAAAATATATTATTAGTAATCACAATGTGATTTCCATACTACCACATCTATAATATTTTTTATAGTTATTGAGTATCTACAGAAAATGTTTAATAATTTTCGATACCATTAAAACGAAAATTCTATTACAATACAGTATAAATAAATAAATAAAAATATTTAATGAAACCTCCTCCATTTCTACAGTAGAGATAAAATATTAAAAATTCGTAAAAAACATTACACAAATGAGCATCTTTATTGGCGAAACTGAAGCACATTTTAAAGGAAAGGATAAATCCTTTTATACACATGGTATAGAAAAGTTGGAAAGGCGTTGGAGCGATTGTAACACTTTAAAAGGAGATAATATTGATGATCAACAATGATTTTTGAAAATAAATGTTGTTTTCGTTGTTAGTCTCACTTATTGAACGACGTGTTATTATTTATAAAACGTAGATAATGAATACTGAAATAAATGAGAATAAAAAGTATTTGTGCAAACCTGTTGAATTATACGCTTGTAACTGTTGCGAATATAATTTAGAATTGATATGACTTCGTTTTTCGAATTCTCATCGAAATATTTTCGAACATACATTGAGCTAAGTGCGATGTCCATGTCCATTCTAGCTCTGGTGACACATGTCTTCCAGCGTGGACTACGGCTGGCGGTACCAGCGTACAATAAATTATAATCATTGCTCAAATCTTGTACGCGTTTACTCATTTGTTTAGCAGATGAGGCTGCAACAGTCCACATGAGATAGTTGGACACCGCACGTTTCGGGGTTTTCTTCAATAGAGTTCCAATATTATCGAAAAAATTTTTCGGCCCAACTATAACTTCATCCATAACTGTAAGTAGCTGCCCCGGTTCTAACATGTTATTAAGAAACTCAAGCCATGGAATATCCTTATAAGTATTTTGTAAATCTTGAATTTTGATTTTAGTATAAAGAGTCAAATCATCACTACGATCCACGCTTGATAAGGAAATCTAAAAAAGTTTTAAAGACTAATAGAAGACTAAAGTAAGGTAAAGAGTATTAAAAAAACTAGTCTTTAAAGCATATCTCTTTTACATTTTGTTTTAAATATGCAATTCATATTTATAAACATTTCCAATAACAGAGTATTTTAGATTGCTTGTCTACAGCTAAATGAAAATAAATCTTAATAAATATTGGAAAACATGCAATGTTTACTTTATGAAGGTTCCATATATTATATCGCGTTCGGCTGCTCATATTCATTGAAATAAAGCTATTTCAATGAATATGAAAATGCAAAAACTAGATAGACTTTTTACTAAGAATTCTGACAACTTTATCAAAGACAAAATTTATATTTTTTGTTCAAATAATGTTTCAATATTATATAAAGAGGTTTAAACAAAATGAACATTTTAAAGCATCAGAAAATAAACCATTGTAAAACACATATTTTGTACCGAATAATGATTAAGAATGATAGATAGGTGTGAATAATAATTAGCAATAAATAATAATAATTCTTATAAGAATGAATGAATGAATGAACGAATGAATAAATTAATTATTATTATTAAATAATAAATCCTTTGAAATAAGGATTTATCATATTTTGTTAATTAAAAAGTTCGAATTTTACCATTTTGACTTTAGAATCGTAATCCGCGATCCAAAAAACCTATATATATATATATATATATATATATATATATATATATATATATATATATTTATATATTATATATATATAGTTTTTTTCAATTGTGAAAAATTTAACATGGGCATTACCGTCTCGGACCGGCATGACACACATATGCGTCACGTTCCGACTCGTAAACATTTAGTCTCAGTTTGCGTTCAAATTGTGGACCTATGATGACTTTTTCGTATAAACAATACGCATTGAAAATATCTAAAATCCCGGTACTCTAAGAGTTAAAAACCATTGAAGTACAATTTTTATAGTTTTATACACAAGTCGGTGTCTATGACTATATGTACTAGATTTCACTGAATCAAATTAGAGAACATGTGAACGATGTGATTTCATATAAACAAAATTTTCATCTTCTATATTTTTTGTAAATTTTTTCATGTTTTTTAGTAACAAAGATCTCATGGGAATTTCTTATAGATTTAAGAAATTAATAAATAATTTCTGTTTACTTCATAATATAAAGATATTTCCATAAATAATGCATTCAATAGAAACAGAATTCAAATTCACAATTCAAGTTTGGAAGTTCGATCTCTTGAATTGTTCTCATAACGATATCTGATGAATAGAAGGAATAGAAGGAAGCTTTCATATAGAATGTGACAACCAATTTTTCTTTATATCCGAAATTCGTTAAAATATTCACACTTAAACGTGAATTTTCAGTTCACATTCTTTTCACTGTTTCATAAAAATAGTTCTTTCATTTTATTACTTTTAAACGTAATGCATAATAATAATAACGTATAGACTCACTTTAGCTAGTTCAATCTCAAATTGAAGAGATTCAGCGAGCTCTTTCTCTGCTTCTTGGCGGTCAGCTCCAAATAAGATCGCAAACTCAACCATGTAATTAAAATAGGCCTGAACAATAGAATCATTCACACCTTTCGACAAAACTTCTTGGTCCGAATTCAGTTCAGCTTGATCTAACTGGAATTAATGTAATAATGAGAAAAATTTAATATGAATTCATACATGGTCCAGTTTAATTCAAAACAATTGAAAAACAATGTTATCTTTTTATGCAGAAATTAAAAAATTTGTTGCAGAACGTGAAATATGATTCTACCGTAAATAAGGTACATTTCTAAACCTTTTGTTCCTAAATAATAAATAAAGTTAAAACTAACATAAATTATAGTTTTATCCGAATTAAATACGTCAGGTGCGATATCGATATCCAAAATTGAGGAAAATCTGTATCCCATTTTACGAAGATTATAAGTAGTGTTTTTCCAATCGAAATCAGCTTCCTTCCATAATTTACCTTCTAAAACTGGCCAGCCATTAAGGCTTTTGAAAATACTTCTCAAATCGTTTTCACTATTTCTATCTATTTGAGCTACAATTCGAAAATGTTAAACTGTGCGTCAGAAAAATACTAAAATTATAAACATAGGTTATGACTTCACAAAAACTTTTACCTGTATCCATACAAACTTTATAGTAATTTTGTACGGCCTTAAAAGCCCGTGGTTGGTGATTGTCCATGTTACCCTCTAAAATACCTCTTATCTTTTCACTAATTTTATCTTCTATAATAGTAAATGAGTTTTTATATAAACTGCCTTTAGGTATAACTGCTGTTTTCACAAAATTACCACAAGCGAACTGATAAAAGTTGTCGCATGGATTTGTCGATGTATCCATATTTGCCAAAAACAGATTTGCTGCAAATATTTTGATTTTTAAAATTAATATATATTTATTATATAAACTTGACTGAATTCTAATATATAAGCTCTAATCATTCTGCCAAGAATCCCAACTTCGATACTTTTCTATCTATTAATGGCTATCATCTCGAGAGAGGTTTCTGATTATAAACAGATTTTTTAACTTGTTTTTTCTTAAAGTTATATATACATACATACATGTTATATATATATATATATATATATATATATATATATATATAAATTTAGGAAAGTATGGAAGTTGGAATTCTTGGTAGAGTAATTAGAGCTTATGGAAGTTCAGTCAAGTTTATTTATTGGCCCACGCAATCACAAATTCAAAAAATGTTAGGAAACATATAGTGAATAATAGAACATTGAACTGCGAGAGATTCAATCGTATGAAGATCGGTTATTTTAGTGGAGATTTGCCTAGAGTGGAAACTAAAAGAGATGCTGTGTATATTAAAACAATTGAAAAAATTGTAAAAGATTCAACTCATAAAATAAGTATAAGCAAGAAACTTTTTAAATTAATTGTTTGGTTAGTTTAAGCTTTCACTTCTAACTGACATCACAAAAAAGCAATTATGAAAAGATTTTGCTAAATTAGCCGATGTATCGTAAAGTAACGTTGACGTATACTTGAACTAACTTCATTCCTGCACGTCAAAGTAATGAGTATCCGTTTATAAATCAATTATAAGGATATTCACGCGGTATTATAGAAATAGTTTAATTGTTATCTTACATCAGTGATGGTCGCCTGAAATTCAAAGGATAAAATGAAAAAGATCCCATTTCTCCCATCGAAAGAAAAAATGCAAAACGTAACTTTCACTTCCTTATTATGGCTATCATGGCCCAATGGAAGCTATGTTAGAATTATGTCCCGGAATGATTCTTCCAATTTGTCGGCTGCCTCATGCTGATGCAATTATATAGTCTATTGTCATTATACCGAAAGGAACAGCGAAAAAAGTTTAATCTTTATAATACTTAAAAATACGATCACTCCAACATTTGCCGAACCCGGTAATTACTTTGATCAAAAATTGTCAAGACATTCGACTTAAGGAATCTACAGATGAATAACGAAATCGCTAATGAGAATATATTCCAGTAAAGGAGTATGTAAAGTTGAAAATACTGAATATTAGTAACACGAGCTGACTGGTATCTTGCGATGTCTCTCAGTCCGGTTACCCTTTCGCAAACCTATGTTTGCGAGTAATCAAGTGTATGCGTGCCTGTTGTCTCTATATAGAGCATAGTGTGCTTGTAGGACCTACCTACATGTTCCTCAAGTCGAAATTTTGTATGCCTTTGCAGAGCCCTGAGAGGTTGATAGTTGTTAGATCGCGGGGTTTGATTATTATCTTAACTTGGCCGAACGAATCGCTCTTTTTACAATACCCAGTAATATAAGAAAAGAAACACAATGTAATACTTATGCTAATTGGTGGTGCAAGCTAGACGACAACAAATAATATAATTACGTAAAGTCGAGACCATATTCCTTACTTTATATACAACCGAGGCATCATGTTTAGTGTTTTAATGAATATTAAAAGTGTTCTGTGGATTATTCTAACCTATCTGAGTGCATCCTTTTGTTTGACATACTTTATTTGAAGCCGGTACCGTTTTCTGCTTTACATCTTCTTGTGCAGCTTCTGAAATGTATTGTACATCTTATTGAATGATTAGTATAAACTTTATTAATAATTTTTCATTGCTATATTTAAGAAAAATGTAGGATTTTATATCATGATAGAAAAAATATATCTAAAAAATATATCAAATTTTCAAGGGCATATACTAATTTTCAGTATAATATAGATCAAAATCTAAAACATTTCACATTACCTTCAATCGAGAGTAAATAATAAAATAAACAATAATGCTTAAACGGGGACATATTTATATGAATTTATGATCTGAAATTATCTTCTCTTGCTGAATCTATTATCAAAAATAGAAATTCTTAGTCAAATCAATAAAGATATAGAATCGTATACGAATTAGAATCGTACAGACTTTTCAAACCATTTTGTATATTTTTTTCGCTCGGAAATTTCTTATTTCCGTTCAAAAATCCGTTTTGGTGCATCTACATACGTATTCGCTATTTTTTATGATTTATAATATCGATTATTTTTTGGCAAATGTCATCCAGTAAATAAATTATCAATCAAAAATAATTAACTATGTGATAGTTAACAATGTCGTTTCTGTCTTTGCACACTTTATTCAGATTTGGTAAAAAAATATTTCTTATACAGGGCTTAGTTCTAGTATCTATGTTTAATGTAACTATAATCTAAGTTTATAAATTCGGAAATATTGAAACATTAGTTAAGCTGCCTTCAGATAGAGCGATTCCGCTCATGCGATTGCTGAGAAAGCCTTGATGTCATTTAAGCCGCGCGTTCCCGAAATTCTTTTCTTCGCTTTGAGATCCCACGATAGTATCTCAATTGTGAAGTTAAATTTTTTTCACCACATGCGAGAGTGAAAAACATCAAGAGTGTAAATTAGGGAGCGAATTGCTATGGTAACGCAGTTCGTGTCATGCTTCTATGCGTTTGTGTACGTATACTATAATACGTTTACTATACTATCGTATATGCTTACGCTTCTCAGCGTCGCCGTGAAAATTTAGCTACATATGTAAGTAAGTAGGGAAAGAAAAACGATGAAAAGTGACAAGCGGTAGGGATAAAGAGATCGTAGTTTTTGCACTTAAAGGAAGGACTGGAATATAATAACGGGGTAAACTAGTTGAGTAATGCTTGGTCGGAGCGGTGGAACGGCTTAATCTGAAAGTAATTTTATCTGCACCAACAGTCGATAGGATTTTCTTAGTAATTTAATTTCAGAAGAATACTGAAAAGAAAATGGAAAATTGCTTTCGAATAGCTGATAAATTATTAATAGCAATGGATCTATATAATATATCAAAAAATTTCAAGTCGATCCAACCAATATTATTAGACTAGTCTAATTTCGCCGACTTCAATTTTCGCACTTCAAAAATAGATATTCTGCTCTGTGCAAGAGTTTATTATAAAAAATATATTTAATTGTACTTATATTCATAAACAACTTTTTAACGCTGAAAGTAAGTGATTAAGCTCAATACATGAAATATGAACATCAAATTTCAATATTTTACAATTTATTTTGAACATTCTATAATGATTACCTAGAAGTTTCGATAACATTCTCTAAAAAGGATTTCCGAAATTATCATACAAATTAATTTGACTTTATCTAAGATAATGAGTTCTCAATAACGTAATTATTATTACAGAATTGGGAAAGGTGCACTGAAACGTCAACGTTGATCCTACATCAACGAGCACATGAATAATCATAATTCATCGTAAAGGTACTGTTTTTCTTTAAATATTATATACTCTGAATGATACAGGTAAGCGCGTGAAATGTTCATAAGATTTTTTGCAATATACTAATGTTACAGATAACATAACTGTCTATGAAAGTTCATAATAAATAATAATAATTTAATAAAAATAAAGCAGTGTCATCAACGCATTCTGGTAAAAACTCAAATCTGTTCCTTCGGCTTCGCCACGAGAATGTAAAAATACTTGTTCGGTAGGTCAGCACACACTTTTTCTCCCTATATTATACAAATTTCTTTTGTGTTTTATGATCTACTCTAAAATAAAGCCTGCTCCATATCGCTCCAAACCGCCTAAAATATTCTATTGCAATTTTACTGCAATTAGTTAAGTAGTTGTTAAACATATGACATATATCGTAATAATATAATGACAATAAATAATAGTAAATAGTAACAAATAATACAAATAAGATCCCAACATTCATAACCTATTTATTCGAAAAAGCATTTAATTTCTTTGTGCTTACCGATAATGAAAGCATCAAGACGCGTCACAAAATATGCCAATAGATAAGACAAAATTAATGTTAATCTGTAGCATCCAAAGGACCTGTTCGATCCAGGTAGAAATCTAATTTCATGGAAAGAAGAAAGTTTCAGATTAGTTTAAGAATAGATGTAATTTAAAAAATTCAATAATTTACTGAATTACACTTATTCAACTAAAAATTACATAATGCAACATATATAGAACTTACGTACTTGAAATTTGCCATCACGGTAGCTATAAATTATGAAAATGCGTTACAAATATTTAGATGATAACTTCTTTACTCCATATCGCTTTATAAGACTTGCACATCCTCCTTTTTTCTATTTCTTATCAGATTTCTTTTCCTCGCTATCGGGAGTAAAATGTGTTTTTATAGAGAAATGAACACATATTAGCTAATAGTTCTATTTTATAATTAGTTTTAAAGTTTTTATGACTACTAATCTCATACGTTGGTGAAAATTAAATAAAATATTTATCATGTTAAAGCCGAAGTAGTTTTCGTTTAGAGAAATACCGTGGTTGTAAAGATTAAACTCCGACTAGTTTCTTATTAGAATACTTACGATATATATATATATATATATATATATATATATATATATATATATATATATATATTTAAGGATTCAAAATTAGGATCTCGTTTTTATGGTTGAATAATGGTAATAAATAAAACACTATGAGACTTCGAAAAAAGTCTTCGAGTAAATTTGAGTATTTGTACATGTAAATAACAAATTACCTTCATGAATTCAATTGAAAATCTTAAATAATTATCAAACAATCGAAAACTTTCAGATTGGATAAATAACTTTTGAATTAAAATAATGAAAACTATAAGAAAATGTAGAAATGCTATAAGACTTTATTAGCAATTTCAATATAATATACGGTATCACCGGTGCGGCGGAGAGGAAAACTAAAAAAATGGCAGCCATGGACATTACAGAAGTATACGAAAGCATTCCATAGATTCGCAAAATTTCGAATTGCTTTAAAAATTTATAAAAAAAAAACTGAAAATTACATAAGTGCATCAAAGTGAAGGGATCATCCAAATGATTTTACAAGGGAAGATTCCTGTAACGAACTTAACTTTTTATAGAAATGTTATAATTAATTTAAATTTTCATTTTACGCCTCAACCTGAAGTTGCTCAAATTTATTTTCTAATATTGAAATGATGAAAAATCATAAAGATTGTAAGAAAATAAGAAAAATTAAATACGATGAGAACACAATCGTTTACGACTGCTGTTATATAGTTATGTTTCGAAACAAAATACATGAATAAAAATTATTAAGAGAAATCAATTGTTTAAAAAATTATTTTTATTGAATTTCTATTTCTAATTACATCGTATATTTAATTCAAATATCAAGAAAACAATTTTATCACATTTATTCTGTTTTTTAATATGCTATGTGATTATAGAATATAGTACAACATTTAAATAAATATTTTAAGTAAAAATACCTATCTTTTTATTAAAAAACAAGTTCACTCTACGTACACTCTGTATTATCTTTACGGCCACGGCCGCCATTTCTACTTTGATGCAGTGGCGCCCTCATAGATGCGGTCGACCTTTTCTTTGCCAAAAGCATTACTGAAAACCGCATATTCGTTTAGAAAACATTAACCATCATTCGAGTCCATCGATACCTGCATTTTAGATTGTGTTTTGCTGGTTTAAACCATCAATCGAATCTGTAAATATATGAAGAAACAAGCCACTCATGTTCGTGGAGTAGATGAGAATTATGAAAATTTTACAGATGCCATTTTAAGAATTAAAATATCCATATTAGCGTTAAAATACTAACTAAACTGTTACAAATTCAAGAGTTCTGAACCCCTATATTACTTTAGATTACCCCTATATTACTTTAGAAAACCAATCTAAAACTTTAGGTATTTAAGCAATGAATAGATAAACCTTTGCTACGCAAAAGTCTGAAAAAATTCGACACTCTGGTCAATAAGAAAATACCTGTACACGTTATTACAAACCAAAAAACTTAATATGCTGGGATGTTTTGTTTTCCTTTTAAATAAAATCAAAGTAACAAAAATAAAAGATTTATAATAATATTCGACTGAATACAAAACGATATTGATGTGAACAGAGACGAAAAACCAATGAGAGTTTCAGCTGTCGTACAACGCGTTTATATAGACTCGAAGTCTCTTCGCGCTGGGTCAAATGACGGATAAGCCCCACTCACTGACGCAGGCCAAGGTCTAGTGCAGTTTGATGGTCGAGGAGTCCGAGGTGGCAAACCAAACAGGTCAACTTGAAATTCTTTTTTTTTTTCACAAAGTCAGACTACGATTGACTTTTAATGCAAATCTGTAGAAAGGCTTCTTTAGGTAGAATCTTTGAATTTTCCGAAACAATACAGAAAATTACGCGTAGAAAACACAATCATTTTATCCCTTTTGAACACCTCATTATTTTTCTATTTCATGTATTCGGTCACTCGCGACCACTTAGTTGTGAAACCGTGTAAATGCTGATTTTGTGGAAAATCCCTGGTTTTCAGTGTACCAAATTTGCCCACGTCATTTCGCCTGTAACTAAAGTTCGCTCGAAATCACTTTTTTCTAATCATTAAACTTACTTCATTTTGAACGCGAAATAAAATATATATATCATTATACATAAATTCATTTAAAGAACGACGATATGTTAGTTTAATGCTTGCGAAGACCCGACAATTCCGTAACTCTGCTTTAGATTACGTTTTCTCATTATAAATAACTTGAATTGATTTCTCGTCGAACACGATACTGCTTTGTTGCAGAGATTTTGAGATTCAAATTACGAAGATCGCATATCAACCAAATCAATAATTGATACGTATACAGATGTGCGCATAAAAATATCAATTAAAAAATTTCGTCGTAGAAATATAAAATGTAATAATATATTGTATTGATTTTTTAAAAAAGAAAGACATATTGAACTATTTACACTTAATATATCAAACATTTAAAGTTTACAGATGGATCAAGCTTAACGCATTCACATAAATTTCTAGAATATACAAAGAAAATTAGTTACTGCATTAATTTAATCATATGTTGCTTAAGAGGCCTACGATGGCTCGATCGCTAGAGTGAAGGACTAGTAACTTGATGATACGAGTTCAAATTCCGATCTCGGCCGATTGACACAAGCACCGCTGTAATAATTTACATGTGCTTGGTTTATAAACACATCGTAGACCTCCATCGCTGATTAGCGCCGATATTTGGAATCATAAATAGAGCGACGTTAAATAACATAAAAAAAAAACAAAAAAAAAAAAAAAATTGCTTAAAAAATTACAAGTACCAAAAATTACAACGAATTGGATCATTTCGTATTAAATAAAACTAGAATTATCAGATAATAAAATAAAATCTTATATTGTGAAATATCAGCAATCTTAAATGTAATACATATAAAACTTTAACTATAAAAAATCTATAGAAACCTTAATGTTAGAGGTTTTATCTAAAATAACCTAATACACAACGATTTAATAAATGCAAATGTTTCAGTTACAATGGTAAATGACGCGTGATTTTCATGCTTGTTTTTTCTATAATATAACAAACCAGCCAGTACTTTATTTTAAATTATATCGTAGAACTATAGCGCTAATTAGCAGCAATTCGTGCCATGAAAAAGATTCAAAGCGTGCTCAAAACGCCGGATTCGTCTTAGTGGGGTATTGGTAGATAAGTCGTTGGAGGCGGCAGTCAGCTTAACCTTTGCTAACCGTACTATTTTTCAGAGTAGTAGTTATACTCATAATAATTTTTATATCTCAAATTCTTAGATTCTTCTGGGGCGATTATTAACAAAGAGAATTTGACTGTCAATATAATAGAACTATAAGTTCGACAATATATTTATTAAATAATCAACAGATTTGTTAGAAATTCGAGAGTAGAGCGATGTTCAATAAAAAAAAAAATTTATAATTTCCTTATTCACTGAATACTTTGAATAAATTGAATGCAAAAACACTTGATTTTACTAAAATTTTCAACTCTGAAAATGACAATTATCGAACATAATTCTTTCCAATAACTTGAGAGACTAATCGTTGGTTCATAGATAATCCATCAGATTCATTGCTTTTTAAATCTTATATCGCATCAGCTGTATGATTATATCGTATGAAGCTTTATCGTATCAAAGTTTTTCTAAAAAGTTGAGTACATCTACCATTAAAACTGTACAGTCATTTCGCCTATTCTTAGAAAAGAGCTTATGCAATATATGCAATATCATTATCTATGCAAACATTTAATAGATAAAAGTAAATGCATTATTTATACCATTTGTTTAGAGATCCAATGGATAGAAATAGAAATATGCATTGTTAATAAATACTAATTTTATTAACAGGATTTATACAAAATTGTAATATTATTTAACAATAAATATTAAGTTAATTTATTCTCTTCATTTATGGGTACAAAAATTTACCAAACGCCATATTTCTTTGCAGGATTCATGGGCGAACCTGGCGGGCAATTAAAATCGACAGCAAACTCTGCGCTATTCGTTACAGGACCATTGACGCGGAATTCTCCTGGGCTATGCGGATCAGTGTTAACTACATTTTTTAGAGTTTCCGGAAGATATTTGGTGCACCACAGGTTAGCCGTCGATATCCAAAAGAGTTGTCGTGGCGAGTACAGCAAGCCGGGCAGTCCAGGCTCTGGATTATTCTTTTTTAGCCCATTCAACATATGCCTGATAAGCCTCTTTATAGCCACCATTATCCGCGATATTTTCACCTTCTGTTAATTTACCACTCACCTACATAAATATAACGTTAGGATATTTGTAGTTATTTTTTAGTAATATACTGAAAATATACAGATAAAAAAATAATGTTAATTTAATACCCATTAACCAGTAAATATTGAAATACTGTTGTAAACCATACATTGTGTGAATAAATAATAATAAAAGTTAGATAATAAAACTAAGAAAACCCATTAGCTGAATCTATTGCTCTGTTAAAAATATTAACATTTTTTTTACCTTTTTATTGCATAGTGAATTTTGTTTTATAAGTCCAATGAACTTTGTTTAAACTTATAATTTATTCTAATTTAAACTACTACTAATCTTTTCAAGTAAGTACAGAATTAAATATTTTTCCACGAACATTAGATGTTAAAATGAATACAATTTTTCTATTACATCAGATATGTAAAATATTTCAGCGCCAAATTATGTGAATCTAACCTAAATTCGATATTGATAGTATATTAATACTTAAAATATATATTAAGTTAAGTAATATTATACTTTTTTCATACTTGAACATCATTTTTTCATGCTTCAGTTGTTGTTCCTTGTTACATGCATCATGCATCAACTAAACTTTTTGATCATAATTTCAACTTAATAGTTTTTTAATTAATGCTAAGGAAAAATCCTCTTATAGATTTCTATAGAATCGAAAAAATGTTTAAATTCTAATTAAAATGATTTAGGCAACAGAGACTTTGGACAAGTTTAGTTTCAAAGTATTTTTCAAAGCATAGCAGTATTATGGACTATGTATTATGGACTCATTACATTTGAGCTAGTTGAAAACGTAATTGTCGAGCATTGGAAATTTCTTTGTTATAGAACTTCGTTAATCTAGGCCACTTACATTTGCGTTGATTTCTTTGACTCTGAAGTTATTGTACTGATCCACAATACCTTGGGCTTTCTCATTGAAATTTTTCTTCGTTTTCGCACTCCACCAATTAGCTAAATTACCATTTCCGTCAAAGCGCGATCCTTCGTCATCAAAGCCATGTGTCATTTCATGGCCAATTATCATTCCGATGGCACCATAATTTAAATATTTCGTTCTGTCTTTCGAGAAAAAGAGCCCCTGTAAGATACCAGCTGGAAATCCTATTGTGAAAATATTCCTCATATTATTATATTAAAATAAAGAATCTATGCCGATGAAAACCCAATACAATTGATCATACTTCAAAATATTACAATTCAAAACTGATAACTAAATTAAATAAATTTGGATGATTTTCAAAACAAAGAATTTTAATATTAAGTAGAACAAGATATTGAAAAATGAAATAATGATTTTTCTAAATTTATATTTAATTATAATTATCTTTAGTAATATTTAACCTTTCCTTCTTAATCTAATATAAATAAATTATGAAAAATTTACGGATGCTATTTTCTGCAGCACTGTAAAATGCATTAACCATCGCTGATGATGCGTGAGAAATCCAATCCGTTTTATTAATTGGTTTTTGAAGAGTTTCAAAATTTTCTCTAAGTGCTATAGCATCAAATCCTATTTGAGTCTTCAAGAAACTGCGGGGATTGATAAGGAAATTCTTATATTCGTCATCAATCTTTTCATCGTCAAGAAGTTCACCGGGATATCCAATAAAGCTTGACATAATATTCAGCTTTTGTAATGCCGCTTTCTTAGCTGCATCATCCATCCAATCAACCTTTCATAATGAAAATTATATATATATATATATATATATATATATATATATATATATATAACATTAATTTACGCTCATGGTGCAATATTATAAATTCAATAGTTACTTAAGCCTATTGTTTATCGTATTTGAATACTCTATTCCATTTTGCACTGTGTGTTCTTAAGGTAATGAAAGGTACTGTGAATCCTTAAAGGTAATGAAAAAATAGTAAGTATTTGTTCTGTATGAAGGAGGATTTAAGAATCAAATTTGTGTGTATTGATAAAGACTAATTTTCACTACTATAATAAGACTAAAATAGATATTTCTTAAACAATGTAGGTATTAGTATATAAAACCAATTTGTTCTGTACATTGCAATCCACATTTATTCCAGTATTTTAATACTAAAGAGAAATTTGGTTAAAAGACATATAAGCCGAAAAATTATATTTTTAATTTATTTCAGTAGACGTTTGTTTGATCAGTCATGTAATTCCTACGAAATTATTAATATTGATAGTGTTTAGTAATTAAAAAATAATCATTTTTTGCGTGCACATGTGCATACAGTAAGCATTTTTCAGCAGTGATTAAACTGCGAATGAAGGATGAAGGATGACTCAAGCGGAGAAAATAAGATTATAACGATCAATCACGTGCTCTACGAGCAATTTGCAAGAGACAAAGTTGAGAGCGAGTACAGTGATAGTCCATATTCTTTGCTACTCAAAACTATGTCTTCCAAATTGAGGTACCTGAGATATAGGGTGTCAAATGGTATTCACAAAGATGGGCTTAGACACAGACGCGATATCAAATAGCATTAATAATTACTTTAATATATTTTTAGTATATACAAACCTTCAAAATTATGTGCTTATAGCTATTGCGAATGTTGGTTACCATTTCCATAACTTCCTTTTTGGAGCTCTCGTCAAAAAATTTTCGAACATACATGGAACTAAGTGCAATTGCCATGCTACTGTGAACTGTTTCAATACATTTTTCCCAGCGATCTATACGATTAACTCTACCAGAATATAATAAATCATATTCTTTGCTCAAATTTTGTACGCGCTGGCTCATTTTATCCGATGATGCATCTGCAACGCTCCACATGAGATAATTTGCAATTGTACGTTTAGGCGTTTTGCTAAGAAGTGCTCCAATGTTTTCGAAAAAGATTTTAGGCCCAACAAAAACTTGATCGTCAACTGTGAGGAGCCTTTTAGGCCTTAGGATGGCATTAAGATACTGCAGCCACGGGATTCCCGTATAATTTTTTTGTAGATCTTCAATCCTCATTTTAGTATAAAGATCTGTATCATCGCTACGGTCTGCATTCGATAAAGATATCTAAAAAATAGATGTAGGTTGTTAAGGTACGTGTTATCCATACAAGTTTTAACGTGTTTCAAAAATTAAAATACATATGATACAATTGTCAAATTAAATAATTCTCTTAATGTTAATGTGAATTAAAAGACAATCATAAATAATATAAATAAAGATGTAATTCTCCGTAATTTATCAGCATTTTGAAAAATATACAAATCTCAAGCTATTAGAATTAGGAAAATTATATTTTTAGAACAAATCTATTAAAAAAAATTGAAGATAGAATTTATCTTCTGTTAGTAAAATCTTTATCTTGATCTTATTCAGTACGTATATATTAAATCTATTAGTTAGTATATATATATATATATATATATATATATATATATATATATTATCTATTCAGTAGTTAGTAAATATTAAATAATCCATGCGACTGAAAAATATTTTTTTCAAATATCTGAATAGTTCGGCTATCCGTTCAAACTTTCCAATATATTTAATAGTATAACAACGCAAATCACTTCTAATTATACCATGCAACTTTTATGATGAATCTTTTATTGTTTTCACAAGTATCCCATAATAAGCATTATTACTATTTAATAAAAATATTTCAGTTATGAAATTATGAAATTTTATTTATTTCTGACTTCTGAGTTAAAATTGTTTTAATTCCTAGATTTAATTCCATAGGCTTTACAAGATAATAATGTAAATATTGGTAAATCTCTGACCGAATAGATTTTTCTTTGCGATATTCAAGATTAATATTTTTTTCTGATTTTGATGTCATTTATATAATCTTACTTTCGCCAATTCAATTTCAAAATTCAGACATTCCAAAAGTTCCGCATGTGCTTGTTGACGGTCCGCTCCAAATAAGACTGCAAACTCAACCATGTATTTAAAATAGGCCTGAACAATTGAATCATTCAATCCTTTCGATAGATATTCTTGATCAGTACCCAGCCATGATTGATCCAGCTATATATATATAAATTAAGCACCCTAATATATAAAATTCACACAGACAAATAATTTATTTCAGGTAATAAGTGTCTTCCTTCCTTTACAACCGTTCTGAGCAATAATTACTCAATTTAATGATTTAATATAATTCTAAGATAATGACTTTGTGCTAGTTGATACGTTCTTAATATAACTTTGAAATATTATGGTTTAAATTTGAAAGCTTAGAGACTTGCTTAGAACATTTCAAGTAGTTAATTTTTCTGCTATGTATAACAAGTAATAAAAGAAAATACTTATATTTTATTGTGAAACTTATAAAATTTTTACTAAAAGCTTAATCATAGTGGAATGCATACAAATAAATCAGTACATCATCGAAAGTGGTCATTATTACTTTACATTATTCCACGTAGAAACAATTTTTTTTATCATAGAATAATTATTTGAAACTTACATAAATTATGTTTCTTGTAGAATTATCTAGGTCTGCAGAAACTATTACATCTATTATAAATGCAATAGGATATCCCATTTTACCTAATGCATAAGTAGTATCTTTCCAATCAAATTTAACTTCATTCCACGATTTACCTTCCAAAACAGGCCATCCATTTAGGCTTTTTAAAATATCCCTTAAATCGTTTTCACTATTTTTATCTATTTGAGCTTCAATGATAAAATTAACCGGTTTTTAACAAATGAAAAACATGAATGTCCCTTATTAAGCTACAAATGCTTACCCGTATCCATACATATCTTGTAATAATCCTGCATGATCTTAAATGCTCGTGGTTGATGATCGTCAATGTTTCCCTGTACAATGCTTCTGATCTGTTCATTATTATTTTCTTCAGTAATACTAAATATATCTATTAAAGTTCTGCCTTCCGGAAAAACTTCATTTTTAACAAAATTACCACAAGCAAACTGATAGAAATTCTCGCAAGGATGTACAGATGAGTCCATATTTTTCAAAAAAGTCTTAGCTGCACATATTTCAAAATTGTATTATCGATTAGATAGTTAAAAACTCCATATAATTGCTCGAAATAATATTTATAATTAAATGACTTGTTTGAGCCTACAAAATAGTTATATGTAATAAATTTCTTTTAAAAATATATACATATTTTTTCGATTTCTGTACTTTTATTGTCTGTACAATGTTATACGATTGGAAAACTTTGAGAATCTCGTAAATTTACATTATTTAATTGCTACATTTAAACAAAAATGAGTAGGTTCAAATTAATATTTAATTAAAGGATAAAGAATCTAATAAAACTATTTAGTGAAAATGACAAAATCTTTATTTTAAACAAAAATATTTTGATTAAATATTTTAATAAAAATATTTTTTATTTCAACTAATCATTTCATTGGACCACCTGACCTAAATATTTATAAGAATTTAATAACATTTTAGACATTCTTGATGATTAAAAATATTACTAAACTTTTTCTAACCTGTATCGAGGCATCCCTTGGTTTCACATACTTTTCTTGAAGTTGATAATGAACTTTGGAGTGAAGCCCATCTTGATGGTTCTAATGATTTCAAATTTACTCGTTAAAATATTATCATTATACTTTTCATCTCTAAACTCAAATTTTATTTCAGTGAAATATTTTATACTATATCGTTTTAAAATATTATCAATTAGTAGTATTAACATTCTCTAATAGTAGAATAAAATTATAGTTTAAAGTAAAAACAGTTTTGAGGAATCTTATAAGGTTAACAGAATTGAAAAATTAAATGTGAATATTATACTGCATCGTCCATTTTCATCCCAATTGCATCAATAAATTTATGTATTATATATTACATTATCCTTATAACTATTCTAAAGTAATTATTATTATTCAACTGTATTATTAAAATTGATCTAACATTTTTCTTTGCATCATTTTTTTATGAAATATGACTGTTTTCGAATTTTTGAATCGAAACAACTTATTCCAGTTTACATATGATTTTAGCACACGATTATCAATAAAAATCATGCATGAAGCGAGTAGATTAATAAATATTTAACGTTCTTATGATATATATAATACTTTTTGATATTTTTTCGGGATTTTTATTTTTTTCAAGCGACAATTTATTGCCAATAATTCAAAGTTGTACAGATAAAGTGTCAAAAATATCTTGTTAATTGATCTTTTTGGAAACAAAAAGCAGAAAAATGTCTAAATGTGGTGGAAATATAAAATTATAGAAAATTTTTCTGATTTGTTTTAACAAATATTTTTATTGATTTTATAGTCTTGATAGAATAATACATGTATAATTATTGACAGTTGGATTGACCTTGTTTATAATTTTCACCATAGAATTTGAAATAAAAAAACTACAATCAATATACTATTGTTAGCAAAGGACCATCTGCCTTCTACAACATGAAATTTATCGAATCTCTATGCTTTGGAACGTTTGAAACCGCGACGGCTCATTATCTCGATGAAACAGATATCTAGATTCAATAAATCTGGTCGTGGGGGCAGTCAGATTGTCCTTTTTTTAACAATAGGATATTGATTATATTTTATATTTGGCATTTTTTTTGTAATAGTTTTTATATTCAGGGTGATTATAAAAAAACAGTCTATCATTTATATTAGCATAGTGTATTATTGTATAACGACCGACAAAAATATCTGTTAGTTTAGTTTACAATAATCGACATAAAAACAATTTTAATAAGTAAATTATATAATATTTTTGAGTAAAATACGCAGAATACATGCCCGAATCTAATGAAAATATAATTCCTCTTAACATCATTTTAGAGAGTTTTTAGAGCTAAGTGAGCCCCATATTTAAAATCAGAATACCATAATACCTAAGTTCTATTCTATAAACATTTCAAATTTGATAAGATCTTTCCCAATATTTTTATAACTTTGAAAAGAATCTATGCTGAAAGAAGTGTGGATTCATAAAATATATTTAAAAATTTTCTTTAGCCTTTCCAAAAAAAATTCTTTTTTGCTTTCTAAATATTCTTCACATAATTGTGCACTAATTTTTGTTATTCATTTCGTAAAAATCTATAAAATGGACTGTATTTAGTCTTCGAAACATCTCTTTTTTTATGCCTATATTATAAAAAATCATCAGAAAATTATCAGAAACAAAATTTCAAAAATATAAATTAAATTAACTGTATAATAAAACTAAAATCAAACTCTTGTTGAATGTACCTCGAATTACATTCTTCATCCCAAATGAATTTTGAAATATTTTCTGAAATTTTAACTTATATATTGTCGACTGCGTATCTTCGTATAAACCCATGACCCAAACCTACGTGAAAAAGAGACATACAAGGGTTAAACATTGTCAAAATTTGCAAAAAACCGTTTTTTATGTCTTTCATTAGAGGTGCCAAAAGATTGTCTAAAAAATTGGATTAAAAAGTATAATTACTTGAAAAAAATATTATCACTAAAAAAATTATTAAAAATCGTCTCTAATCAAATAGGATACTGAATAAATGTATTCAGTACATTACATATAAAACTCCTTATCTGAGCTTTCTAGAATAAAAGTCTCAGGTTACATCTATAAATAGAGAACTTATATATCTGGCAATAAAAGTGTAAATATATTTGGAATCAAAGAAACTTTTAAGTTTCTTGAGTGGGACAATAATTTTTTTATGATTCTTTTAGTCCATTATATAGACTTTTTGATAACACATGACTGGTATTATAAATTGTTTAAAACAATAATGAAATAATTTTTCTGACTTTTTCTTAGACGATGCGCTTTTAGAAAATGTTTCTTTAACACTTTCAGTTGCATGTCGTGTTAGAACCAGTAAAATTTCTTAATTTGGAAGTAAAAATATGATTTAATTAATATCAACGAAAAAATCTGTAAACTGCAGTTGTGAGGATATAGTTAATGTATATATCATATATATACATCACGTATAATGCATACGCTAGGGTTTAACGTGGCAACGAAGGCAGTATTACCGGCAAATTACGGGAAAAACATGCCAAGCAAAATCGAAATACAGTTACATTTAATATTCGTAAATATATATTATTTATATATATATATATATATATATATATATATATATATATATATAACTTTAAGAAAAAACAATTTAAGAAAATCTGTTGAGGTAATTCTTTTTAAAGACTCGTTAAATCAGAAAATCGTTTACCTAAAAAATATGGATTCACGATGATTCTTTTGAAGACTACGCGTGAATAGCATTGATTTTTAGATTATATTTTTATGCATATTGAGTAACTGTTGTTATTTATAGAGACATATATATAAAATGAACTTAGCCATTTGCTTTAATGGTCCACTGCTTTAAGCTGTGACTATTTTATATAATTTATTTTCAGTTAATATATTTTGAAATATTTTCCAAGAATTATTATGTATAAAGTTTTGAAGAAATACATGATTTGTTGGTTTTATAGTTCCTAATATGCTAAAAGCACATGAAACTCGCGTAACTATTTTACTTTTATTGAATGCTTTATTTTTGAAGATACTAATATAAGTTTAAAATTTTCTTTTAGTAATTTTAATCTCATTTTTTGGATTTAATATATTAAATTGCTTTCAAGATTTGTACAAAATTTATTTTCTTCTTTTTACTCATATTTTACAAAATCAGATGAATAGAACCCATTCGCATAGATATTTGATTAAAATTTTACAAATATCCGACAGATCCTCTTTTCAAATAAATAATAGTCACCTTCAAACTTTACTTATGCTTTAACAAAAATTTTTAGCATTCTTACCGATAACCAGACCATCTAAGGATGAGAAAGCATACGTGAATAGTAATGTCAATATCATCAAAGGATCTCTACATTGCAGGAGCCCAGATTGTCGTTCTAGAAAACTGGTATAAGAATATACTATTTTAATTATTAAATATTCATGACATTAAATTTTTCTTTGACTATTAATTTAAGAAAGAAATCAAATTTATTATTCCAATGATTCTGAAGTTGGAATAAATTCTTAATATAAGAAAAAAATATTTAATAAAAAAAGCAATTTTCTATCGAGAGTTCGATATTTAAAAAATCAAACATCTTCACACTATATTATAAGTAGAAAAATACAAAATAAAAGTACTTGAGATTTGCCATTTAGAAAGCTGCACAGAACAAATTCAACGATGTAATTGAAATTATTAGTAACACAACGATAATAGGTTGACAAACTCTCGATCACTTGAAGAAAAAATGGTACTTATTTTTCGTCTGACTTCTGATAAGGTTTGTGATGACTTTTTATTGCACTTCTTCTTCTTCGTCTTATCATCCTTTTCTTTCTCAATATTTATTTTGTCTGTTGCCAACTCAACTTACATTTCGTAAAATCATATGAGTACTTATTTCGTGCATGAGCCATAGTTAATACCGCATAGCCGTACTTTAGGTTACCGAGAATATAGTAAGCAAACTATGACAGATATACAAATTCATCCTTGCAAGATATGCTTCTATTATTTTGATACAATAAAATATATATGAAAATATCAAAATTAGGGTAGTTGTTAAGTTTAGATTTTAAATAAAGAGCAAAAAGTTCAACGAACATTGATAGAAAGATTATCTTTCGTTCTATATAATTACAGAATTTAAAAGCTACTGTATCTACGTATACTTGTTCAAATATTAATATTTACCAAGCACATTTACGTAGATACATTAATTTTTTTAATAACAAGGAAAAATAAAATACGTAGAGATTCTTTTACATTTGCTTTGTTATTTATTTAACCAACACAGAATTAGGTTACACATCATCATCTATAACAACCAAGTTTAAGTCAAGTAGGTAATTCTATTGCTCATTAATTTAACCATTTCTATGTAGTACGTAGAAATGCTTTAAAGTATTGTATCATTCATAACTAACAGTGGATTCATTCTGACCAAATTTCATAAACATAATAAAAAACGGATAATTATATAGAGCGTCTCTTTATAAGCAGTAATTAAACTTGATCACAACTACATATGTAATTTTGGTAAGATTCAATATTTTGCTAAAAAGTTTGTTTGCAAAATGAACTAAATTTTATAAATAAAAAACAAATATATTCAATCAAAATTTTAAAAAAGTTTAATTTCACAAAATGTAAACCTATTAATTTAAGTAAGTTCGTATAAATAGCTTGCTTCAGGTTCTTCAGCAAAGAATAAGCTGCAGACCTAAAGTGAATTTAAATATCTGAAGAATTCTCTGAATACTAAACTAAGTTTCTCGTCTCATGGAGAAGAGGAAGAAAGGAGACGAAAATAACGACCTAAACGACATAGAAATTTCTACAAAGTTGTTATCGATACGAACGAATCGATAATGTAGAATTCAAAAGAGAATTAGCGTGCATGTGACAAATTATATCAGACATGTTATTCGTGATTATAGAAGTGATTTATTTAGAAAATATTATTTTTGAAAAAAATTACAATGAATAAAGTAGATAATTAATAAACAAAAGAGATGAATAAATTGGGTAAGATGGAATATGGATCCTTCGAAGGAACCCAAACATAATGAAATATGTATCTACTTACACTAATTCGATCAAAACGTATATGTATATTTCAGTATCTGATAAAATTAAAAAGATGTCAGCGTCAGAATGCAGATCCTCCCAGACACGCTTGAAAGACGCGGAGCATACTTATTTTATATGTAATTATTAGGCAAATGTAATCCTTGGAAAACAAAAGGTGGCCCAACTGAGACCTGTGACCAGATCACAATAATAGACGCTAATCAATGACAGTTCGTAAAATATACAAAGAATGCAATTCCAAGAAGAAGAATAGTTAATGCTGAGAATACTGAATAAATATGAATTGTAGACCGATATCAAAGGATAATACGTAGTCTTTGACAAGTCAAAAATTACCATCTAGTCTGAATAAGCATATATGTTCCGAACTGATGTAGACGCCGACAAGGAGACAGTTTTTAGTTTTTTGTACCGAGCTACATATACTATGATAGCGGCCTTCAAGTTCGCTTGAATAGCGACGATGGAAAATGCGGAGTTATACACATTGCCCAATATAAATATCGAAACATAAATGAATTGGAATTGATAAATATAATATTTTTGTTTAGTAACAACTTGTTGAGAATACAAAGTGAAATGGTTTTAAAAATGAAGTTTGAGCAATAATAAATTGAAACGAACTGAATAAAATTCTAGTAATAATTAATTCATTGCTAATAATTCTATTCTACTATGAGGATCTCAAGGAACTTTTCCTAGAGTATGATAAACCAGGTTAATTGGACTCTTGACTGTTTCTTTGGAACCACTTATAGTATATTTCATCAGCTTCCTTATATTCTACATTATAATTATGGTCCTTGCATATCAATTATGGTTAGTTGTTTCTTCTACTAGAAGTATAATCTATTTCAATTTCAACTCAGAGTCCATATTTTGCTTGCAACCTACATGTAACAATTTCGAATTTTAAAATTTGATAATACGTAATATTTTTATTAATCTCCTGGACTCTAGCAGTATTTTACTTCGTTTAAACAATAAAATAGTCTTTATAGTCAGTTGTGATAAAAGTAATAAGAATTTTAAAAGTTATTCCCATTATATTTCTCTTGTTCATACTATAATTATTCCTTGGGGAATATATGTGGGTCTTATTACTTCAAGAAATAAATTCATTAATCATGCCAACCTCTAGTTTTTAATCAAATTTGTGTCGAATCAGAATATTTATTTCATCTATCTTTTTATTTCATATTTTTCATCAATCAAGCTCTGTGAAAAAATTTCGAATGATTTATGCAAAGCTAATACACTGTTCTGATTACATGAATTCTCAAACTGGAATATAAAATATATATGAAGAATAAATTTTTTTCACATGCTTCATAATTACATAAGAGAATTTATGCGAAAGGCATAATACGTACAATTGTACGTAATTCACCAAACTGCACATTTTTCGGCGGGATTCATAGGCGAATTTAGGGGACAGTTGAAGTCTTCAGCAAATTCTGGCCTATTTAGCAGAGGTCCATTAACGCGATATTTAGCAGGACTATTGCCACTAGTCATAATCAGTCTTCTCAAACGTTCTGGAGTATGTTTAGCACATAGCATATTAGCCGATGATAACCAAAAAAGTTGTCTTCCCGAGTAGGGTAAACCGGGCAAACTGGGCTCTGGACCATTCTCGTTTAACCAATCGAGATATGCGGAATAAGCTTTCTTGTAACCTCCATTATCTGCAATGTTTTCAGCTTCTGCTAATTCACCGTTCAACTGAAACATGTATTGAGTAATCTTACTTTTTAATCGAAAATATGATATTTTTCAAATATTAAATATTAAATTATTTCAAATATTAAGAATATTAAATTATTCTTACTTGAATTGGAAAAATCTATTTTATTTAATAAAAATTTTAGAATATCCAATTAATGTTAAAATTTTTAATTATAAAACATTATTCACAAAAAGCTCATAATAACAGTATAAAATTATTTAGTAATGTAAATTCTGTAAAAACATTCCAAGATTAATATATTGATTACTTGTTCTTTTGTTCTTTTGTTCTTACGTGTTAATTAAAATACTAATTGTTATATTACTTTCTTAACATTATAATGTAGTAAAATTTTAAATAATAAAAATATATACATTACAATATTAAATGAGCGTAATAAACTTCATATGCGATAATAATTCATTCCCATTGTTAATAATACAGATTTAATTTCATTTTTTGTACTCACGTTAGTAAAAATTTCTTCGACAGCGAACTTGTCATATTGATCAACAAAGCACTCTGCTTTCTCATCGAATTTCACTTTGGTTTCCGGGTTCCACCAATTTTCGAAATTTCCATGTAGATCATAATATGACCCTTCGTTATCAAAACCGTGTGTAATTTCATGACCTATTAATAGACCAATGCTGCCGTAATTTAAATATTTCGGCCTATCTTTAGAGAAAAATAATCCTTGCAAAATTCCAGCTGTAATTCCTGAGTAAATTAAATGAAATGAGGAATAATTAGCTGCTGACTTATATGATCACAACAAGTGAAAATACTTCATTATAACTAAAGGATAATATATTAACATATAAGTTGCCCTAGCGATCGTATTTTAACGTAAATTACTAGGAGTTATAAAAACTAAATGAGTAATCATGCCAATAAATACGTTGCAAAAAACGGTATAGAATGTGACATAAATCAACTTGATTTAGCGTAAATGTTTTTATAAAGGAAATAGAAAATACGGGCTAAGTTATAATAATTAGTATACATATTATCTCTAACTGTACGATTTTTTATCTTCAAACTTATATTTTGTAGTATTTAAGAGATGGTATTATAAAAAATAAATAATAATGAAAGTATACTTACTAATGCTATTATCTCCAGGAAAATAAGATGCATCGATTACAGTAGGTGGCGCATTAAGAAGCCAGTCTGATTCATGATTTGGTTGTTCAAGACTTTGCTTATATTCAATGGAATGTAAAATATTAATGCTTAATTGGGTCTTTAAAAAACTCTCCGAATTGATCTCTACTTTTTCTAATAAGGAATCAATTTTCTCGTTGTCAAGAAGTTCATTCGAGTATCCAACGTGTTCAGTTATTGCATTAAGCTTTGCCAAAGCTGCTGCTTTGGTTTGGTCATCCATCCAATCTAGCTTTAAACATTAAAAAAAAATTCTCTATTATTTAAAATCATGATTATTATCCTAGTCACTATAGTCTGCTGGTGTTACTTAATAATTTTTAAGGTCCATATATAAATAATTGTTATGGTTTGCCTTTATGGAGCAGACAAGTTAATGGTAATAGAAACGTAACGTACCTTAATTTTTTTCTTTTGTACTTTAATAAAATAAATTCATTTTGTATTTTAAAAATAAAAGTAAAAATTTCTATTGATTAGTATAAAAATACATTGAACCGCTTTTTATTCCTTTAATAGTGAATAGAAAGTAAAATCTTTTTCTAATTCTATTCATAAATCTTAAGTTATGGATTTGCCAAAACGTATTAAGGCTATCTATAGCTGCCTAGGCTAGCCTGGACAAAAATGTCTATACAATAGGTACATATATCAGGCATTTACTTATATAAACAAAATATATTTAAAATATATTCCATCAATATGCATTGTCAAGCTCTTTCTGTTCCATGTCTATTGTTACCCAATTTGAACACAGAAATTTGTATTGTATTTTATAATAAACTCAAAATTAATCCAGATATTTTTTTATTATTAGATAGATTTTATAAGAAATTTTGAATTTTTTTAAATGAGAAAATATAATCTACATCATAAAAAAGTTGACGAATAAAATTCTGTATAACTTAATGGGCGGTTCAATTATCTTTAACAGTTAAGAAAACAACTCAAAATTTATTATAAAATCTATCAAATAATAGCAAAAATTCTGCGCTAATTTTGGATCTATTATAAAATACAATAAATTTTCTTAATATTGAAGGCATATTTTTTATTCTTTTTATATTCCAACAAAATATCGTTTTTGAATTAAAAAATATCAGTGGTTTTTATTTGGAAGTTGCGAAAAACATTCATCAAGTCAAGTGCTGCACAAAGCATATTGTCAGTAATTCTATCGCAATTACCTAGACCTATATTCGCAAGAATATGTAAAGAACTTTGATTTGTTCTTTAATTAATTGTTCATTTTTAATAAGCTAATTATGCTGTATTACTAAAATCGTATTTCACTTCCTCTGATAAATACTTTAATTCTGATGCTATATTAAACAATTGATTGATTTTTGATTATATATAGTTTATCAAAAAAATGCTGTCATACTGGCAAAGAAAAAGCTTAAACACAAGAAATTTGAATAATATAGATATTACTTTGAGTTAAATTGAACTTAGACGCCCCTTAACCGGCGAACCCTTTTGGAAAATTCATTTTCTGAACACCAGTCTTAATGCACAAAATCAGTACTTTCATTAACTTAAAAAATACGAATCAAAACGTTATCAGAATTGTCCTAGTCTCACTTTAATTTTTATAATAATAAACATAGATAATTCTAATATTAAATGAACATACCTGTTCGATCGTGCGCTTATAAGTGCTACGGATCTTTTTCACCATTGCTAGAACTTCGAGCTTTGAATTCTCGTCGAAGAATCGCCGAACATAGACTGAGCCAAGAGCTATTTGCAATTTCGCGTTCATTCCGTCGATGCAACTTTTCCAGAGCGGCTCGCCCTTAGTTATACCCAAGACATCTTGATCTAATTTGTCCCTTAGCGCCTGTGCGTCCGCGCCCAACTTGTCCAACGACTCGCCAACCGCGCTCCAAATGATATAATTTGCTACAGCTCGTTTTGATGCTCTGTTCAAAATCAATCCAATGTTTCTCACAAAGTCTTGGGACTTGATCAAAATTTTTGTATCGGGCTCGAGAGGTGTATCAAACTCCAAAACGTTGTTGAGATATTCCAGCCATGGAATATCTGGATAATTCGCTTCTAGCAAGCGAATTGTCGTTTCAAAATATGGTATATCATCAAGATCCGCAGTTGAAGAAAAAATCTATAAGAATACAAATAAAAATTTTTATTAATTAAATTAATCAATATTATTAAATAAGGTCATTCTAACTGCTAGTATAATTATATTCGTTTATAATAAAACTGTACGATCAACGGAAATATTTCTTAGATGAGAATTTAATCGACAAAAGTAGAATTTTTATTTTAATTAATTATTAATTATTTGGAGATATTATATATTTTTAAATTATCATTTCTTACTATATTCCAAAAGAACTGTCAGTTATATTAATTATTTTAGAAAAATCATTTATAAATAAATGTAGTTATTTCACAATTACTGTATTATATATAAATACTAAATTCGAGCTAAATTAATTTTGACTACGACTTAGTAAAAAATATTTTTGTATATTATTTAATAAGATCCATACCATTTCGATTGAAAATAGTAATATTACCTTTGCTAGTTCTATTTCAAATTCAATAGATTCCCGTAGCTCTTTTCTTGCCTCTTCGTGAGAAGCTCCTAATAAAACTGCTACATCGACCATACAATTATAATAGGCCACAATCGTCGGACTCTCGAAACCTTCTGATAAATATTCTTGATCAATACTGGTAGATCCTTGAGATATCTATAGTTCAATAAACAATATTAATTTATTAAATTATCAATCTCTTTACATAATACAGAATCCTCGGTAACAGGCATAAATACTTTGATATTTCAGTATTCTTCCAAACAATTTTAACAAACGTAACTTAACAATATTAGAACTATATATTAAATTAATAAATATTTTTATCGGTCTTACAGTCCTTATAATATCATATATTAGCTAAAATAATGACAGTCAGACTGTCCTTGTTTATGATCACCCCCGTAGAATCTGAAATAAAACTTATTACTACAATAAATTATATAAGAAAATTAAAAATAACAATAAAATAAAATTAATAATAAAATAAAAATAAAATTAAAAATACAATAATAAGTAAAATAAAAATAATAAAAGTACTATTCTATGTTAGTAAAGGACAACCTGACTGCACCCACCACCTTAAATTTAGGATCACCTTCTTGTCCGACGTTTCGAACCGCTACGGTTCATCCTCAGGAACTACACTAAATTAAAAAACCCAGCATGCTACTTTATATACCCCATCCCCACTCTAAATTTATTAGTATAACATTTATAGGACCCCCCTTTTTTCTTTAACTTAAATGCGAAATACAAATTCTATATTAATAAGGAATGATAAGTGTTTTACAATTTACTCGACTCTAACATTAAATTTACATTATTGGGATTTTTCAAAATATGAATATTTTCAAGAGTTTCTCTTTTATATTTATTCTTAATACCATGTTCCAAAATATTTATATTTTCAAAGTCGAAAGAATGTAACAAGTTTAAACTATGTTCTTTTAGTCCGAATGTACGATTCATGCTTCATAAACTATATTGATGTTCATATATTCTTTGTTAGAACTATATATTGTTTACTTAGAACCTTGCGGTTTTACAATTGAAAATAAGAAGTTGTATTATGCTTACATATTTTAAATACTTTATTTCTATACATTTTTTTTAATGTCTATGTACAGACATGATAATTAATTAAGAAAAAAGATCTTGGAATTCTTTACCATAAAATTTTTAACTGAAAAAGATAAAATGATATAAAAGAGAATTTTATCAAAACATATTATAACATCCCGTATTGATTACACAACTTATTTTAAAATTTAACTTAATTATTCAATTACGGTCAAACAAAAGCATAACCTAAGGAAATGACATAGGTAATATTGATATCTTTTGAAAGTAAATTTATAACTTACTAGGAGTACGTTTTTATCAGGATTTTCTGAATCAAGTACAACGGATATACCTATGACGTATGAATATGAAAAACCTGCTCTAGTTAGCGCATAAGTAGTTGTTTTCCAATCAAAATTATCTTCATTCCATGAATTACCTTCCAAGACAGGCCATCCACCAAGTTCAGACAAAATTTCTTTTAAATCATTTTTACTCGTTTGATTTCGCTGTTCTATAATTGTGCAATTAAATGAAAAAGTTTTTAATAAAAATGTTAAATAATTAATCGAATAAGATCGTCTGTCGCCTTACGTTCATCCATGCAGACTTTATAGTAATCCTGCAATTTCTTCAATGAAGAAGGATCATTCGGTTGTATGTTATCCTCCAATATAGTCTTTAGCTGTTTAGAAACTTTGCCATCAGTAGCAATAAATGAATCTAATGTCGATTCTCCTGGTGGAAAAACTCCGTTTTCAACAAAGCGACCACAAGCAAATTCATAAAAATCATTGCAAGGACTTACGGATTCATTCATATTATCCAGGAATATCTTTGCTGTAAATATTTCAACAAATATCTTTAAATAAAAATATTTCAAGTATATAGCGTATCTAATTTTGGACTTTTTACTGATATTTTACGAAAACTATGTATAGATGTTGAGAAAATTTTTATGTTGATTTTTCATAATTCTACCTAATTAGACTTTATATAAATGTTGAACACTTTCAATCACAACTAGTTGAGATAGCCTTATAATAATTATGATATTGTAGGTAAACCGAAACAATATCCATATACTTTTTTCTATCGACATTCGCCAAGATTTAATATTAATTCTTGAAGAGAATTACACACAGATATGGTAACGATATTTCATCGAAGTGTAATGCCATCTGCGGGAGGTGAAATAGCAAAAAATGTTTTTACATTGTTAATGAATGGAAAATAAAAGAAGTACAATATTTAATGAAATCTATAATAAATATGTGAAAAAAGACCTCTATGAGAAATTAAGGAATATCGAATGGGATACAAAAGTATCGTAAAACTATATTTTTGATTATTAGGATTAGTCTTAGGATCATAACTTGTACTTCAAATTTGTAATCTTCGAAAATAAATAGTATAATAAAAGAAATAAATTATGATGCATTCGGTACAGTAATTTCGAGATATATTGGTAAATAGTATCGTTTTGCATCTCATTCTAATTGTCTATTGCGTTATTATTTATAAATGGAATAGTTCATTATATTTCTAGACGAATGTGGACCATTCTTCCAGGTGAACAAACTCCTCATAGAGGTCACCCTGGTACACCTGTAAAAAGAATTATATGATACGCACAGTCTCAATAGTCCTCGATATCATGCATGACCATCCAAATGCGAAACTGCCCGTGGCAGTCGTCCGAGTGGACGTAGACATCGAGTAGTACTGCTTAAATGCTAATCTCTTAATGAAAACCATTAACAATTAAGATTCAAGTAGTTATGTTCGAACACATAACTTCCAATATAAGTTGTTGGATCGGCCCGAGTTCTGTCGGAACAGTCGAAAATGTTCAAATATCAAGTCGCCGACCGTATACGAAATCTTCCATAGAAGTGGCCTCTGTCGATTAGTAAAACAAACATATCTGTGCAAATACGAATCCGATCGAACGGCTCGAATATGCCCGCGCCCGCATGCACACGCACACGCACATATACGCGCATACTACACATGCACTAACGGATTATGCAGATTTATAATTTCATCCCTCTCGAGCCGCTCGAGTAGCTGGAGTGTCTGCAGATCGAGTAGATCGAGCATGTTCGAGCATCAAAAAGTTCTCAGCCCATGTACATAGTGCATAATGGTACGTGGAATAATTCGTTTGCATACTTTTGTATTAGGTATAAATAAATTATTAGAATTATAGATACATAAATAGCTGGATATGAATTGTATTTTCGATGCCATCGTGCTTATCTCTAATTATCGTATAAAAGAGTCTGTTTATGTACCAGTCATTTCTAATTACATATATGTATATTAATATTACTAATGCACAGGGACAGGGGTAATGCATGAACTGATTATATTAGATTATTCTAAATTAAATTAGCATTTGGAGCAACTTTCGTTTTAAATATGTTGATATCAGTAATGATATTAATTTATATGAACTAAAAAAAACATATTAAATATATTTTTCACCTGTCTCAATACATCCTGGCGTTTGACATATGTTGTTTGAAGCTGATAATGTTCTTTGTTGAAGAGTTTTTGGTCTTCCTATTATAAGAATATTAAACGATTATTAATAATATTTTTTTATTAATAATAATTTTACTTTTTAATATTATTGAAGAAAATATTGTTGTATTTTGTTTACCTTTGTTATTATCGAATAGCGCGCTAAATATTTCATAAGCAAAATCTTTGAAACTGTTTAAGTTAAAGAAATTTCAAAGATAACCGCTTGATTAATAACATTCAATGTTTTATCTATGCTTTATCCATAAATTTACCATAGACATGTAGCGATAGATATGTGATACAGCCCTATATGTCTATGAAACTAATAAAGCTAACATTTTAGCACCCGTCCGAATAAATTTTCTTTCCACTATTCACAATAGTTTTACATATTGTACATATTGTGATAATATGGTTTACAATTATACTATACATCATTTTAAATTTATTTCTTTGTTCATTATTTCGAACTTATTTTATAGTAGTTTTCATGTTTTTTATTCCAATCGAAAATTTTACTTAAAATTTTACGTAATTTTTATTTAAAAATTTTAAGTCAGTTACTTAAAATAGTTAAGATTTGAAAGTAAAGCGTTTACTTAAATACAAATTTCAGATAATTTTTCGCTATTCGTAGTGCAAAATATTGTCCAATACTAATATATAAGTTGATTTTTTATGAGACTTATTTCCAACGCTACTGTGCAAATATGTTAGTACTGTTGATTTTATTATTCTAATCTGATACTTTGATAGTGAATTTATTAAAAGCATACATTTATAATTATAATATTATTCACAAAAATATTGATATTTCTAAATAGAATTTAATCATAACTTTAACATAATTGCAGTCGACAAAAGTACAATTCAATTATTTTAACATAATTGAATCGATGAAGTGAACAAGATCAAAAAAGCTCAATTTTTGTCAAAATTTGCATATTTTTTAAATAGCTTAATGTTAAAAGAATGAAAAAAAAATCATAAAAATAGTAACGATAAAAGAATATTTAATATTTCGAAATGAATGAAAATAAAATTGCGAACATTTTTAAATATTTAATAAAGCTCTTTGATTATAAAATAAAATGTAAAAATCATTATGTCAAGCGAATAAGCATTAAAAAAATATTTTACAGTTTAAATTTGACCCAGTCGTTTGTCCTCAGAACTAAGCTTAAGTTATTTCGGAGTCATCCCAAATTCTAATCATATATCTCATGCTCTTGTGAAAAAGTATTTCGTAAACTAATTCCGTAAAGCTTACTTTCTATGCCTGTATAAACTGCACAATGTTTGTGATTCCGACAGTTAGACTCTCAATACTCAAAGTAATCACGAAGCAGAGATGAGAAATCTAGTTTTGCGAGCTTACTAATGTCGAATTGATTTAAAACTTGGCTAAGATTAATGAAAGATTCACTTCATACTTAGCGAAAAATATTTCAATAATAAATATTATACGTAAAAGCCTTGGCTATTTTTATAAAATATTTTATATTAATGTATTACAAATTAATTATTATTTAGCATTGTAATTATAACAAATAAAAACAGTTGATTTATTACTTATTAAAATTTCCATATTCAATTATCAACTCATGATTTCTTATTACATACGAATTATCCCATAAAAATAAAAATTGTAAAAAATGTGTAAATTCGCACTTTTAGAAAGTCCGCATACTTTAAAAATCTAGTTGACTTTACATGTGCGAATAACACTAGAAATGTAAAAGCTAAATTTTCGTTTTCAAGAATTACTATTATTAACTATAATTAACTATAATTCACTTTTCTATTTGATCATATAAAAAATTATAGATTTGAAAAAATTATTGTTATTACTAAATTTATTTATAATTTATTTTCTAATATACTTACTGATAATGGCAGCATCTTGTCCGGTTATGAAATTTGTTAGTAGAAATGCTATTACTATAACAAAACCTCGAAATAAGATATTTTTCTCCAAAATTCTTCGAGTGCTAAAACAATAACTTTAATATTTGTATCATTGACTTTTATATTAGCGGTAATAAGCTTTTTTTTAATTTGATCTATAATACGTATGTATGATTATCGAATTTACATTCATTATTTTATCGAATTCTGCAATTTGCACAGAAGTCAAAATTTGCCTGATTTCATTAAATTCCGTATCAATTTTTAAAGTAAATCAAAAAATATGTATTAAAGGATTTATAATTGTCATCGATAGCATAATGATGACCATTATAAGAATATTGTGCAAGAATATATTGGCGACAAAGCAATAAAAGAAAATTATATTTCCAAATGTGGTATCAAGATTAAATTAAACAATATAAAATAAATGTACTAGATATTAACGAGCTGATGAAATCTTTAACATGAAGTGAAGTTATATTTTTTGCACTTAAATTTCTTGCTATAATTCTGAAAACTTTATATAGTGAGAATAAACAGTAACAGTTTCACGAGTAAATATTTTTTCAATTTTAAGTTTTAAGACCTGTTGCCTTTCTATACTTAATAAATCCACAGTTCTGAATTTTATGATATGACTTAATATAGCTCAATATAGTCGCATTATTATATCCAAAACACAATTTACCTTCTTATTTACTTTATTATTTAATTGGGTAATACAATACGAAATAAATATTTTTGCAAGTATTCTCAAGATTGAGTAATGACAAATAATATAGTAACGTCACAAAAAATACTTCAAACAATTTTGGACTATTTTTCTATGTAAAATCCTATTTTCATTCCTACTGAACACGCGCATTGGTACTAGTAACAATCAACAGAATGAATTTGTTTTAATTTTTTGGAATGTGATTTTTAACAAAATTTATTTTACTTATTCGTCATCATAAAAAAAATTTAAGTTTCAAAACTTTTTATTTGATTATATTATAATATATTATGTAATATATACGTAAAATGTAGTTTTTCCGATGAGTCTTTCATTGTAATCAGTACTGTAATAACGCAATGAACGATTTTTTAATGCTTATTATATAGATCATAAAGAAGAAGGCATATGAATTTTAACTAATAGCTCGAACAATTATACATTGTTATTCTAATGAATAATGTATGTTTAACCCCAGGAAGGTTGCGAACTGATCAACATTACATGTAATAATGAACGATTGGTTGATATTGTCAAAATAATCAAGAATTTTAGTAATAAGTACTTAGTTCAGTCAACCGAACTTTATATTTTATAGTTTTAAGAATGATAACTATCATATATGAAATATATGTTAATCTGAAAATTTTACATGAAAAGGTATTCTTTTTTATGCTTCGTATATTGTAATTACGTGTATAATATTTATTAAAATAGTAAAACAAATTAGTTATATCTATGAATATTTTTTCATATAATATGTGACTAAAAAAATAAAAATTAAAGTTGCAGGCCTTGGCGATTCTGAATAAACTAATGTACGTGTACATACTCAAATAAAAACGCGCGTGTCGTTAATGCTAACGTTAAAAGTTAATGCTTCTTAGACGAAATAAAAAATATGTATTATATTATCTGGTGATCTTTCTCTCTCTCCCTCTCTCTCTCTCTCTCTCTCTCTCTCTCTCTCTCTCTCTCTCTCTCTCTCTCTCTCTCTCTCTCTCTCTCTCTCTCTCTCTCTCTCTCTCTCTCTCTCTCTTCTCTAAACATAGTATTAGATAGGTGGAAGTAACAGTATTCTGTTTAACAGAAAGCTATACTATATAATAGTTTAGCGTACTAAATCAATATTTAAAAAAATATATATTTAAAACTGGCAAACATCAAAAGTTGAGAAAATTACTCTTACAGTCAAGAGCTGCCAAATTTTGAATTAGTCCGCTAACCCGATTTTCATTCAAATTTATATATATATGCTTTTAGGACTCAGATATCATAGTAAAAATTGGCGATAATTCTAATGCCATTTTTATAATAAATCAGATTAAGACCAAGTAAAAATATCTCATATCTAACTTACCTCGTAAAATACAAGAAATTTCAACAAATATTTCAAGTAAAGTTTCTTTATAAACGTTCTTTCTTAACAAAAATGGGTTCAACCATAATATTTTTATTGGCTATTTTCTATCCTCTATTGAGTTGAATATTTTTTTCGAGAACGACTGTTGGAACCGAAAAATGCATAGAATAAGAAATATGTATTTGGATGAGATCTATAACTTTTGTTCACAATCCTTTTTGAAATTTTTTGTATTTTACAAAATAACTTAGAAAAGCAAGATTTTTACGCACTTCATGGTTTTCATCACAAAAATGGAATGCCCTCAAATTTTTATCATAATGTTTGTCCTAAGCGTTTTATAAAACATAAACAAAAAATTTTTCAATATAGTGGAATAAGGTGTCTACTATAAAAAACAGTTGCAATCTCATGTATATCAATTTAAAAAGGAATAGATTTTCCTGTCAGTAATAATATAATACTTAAGAAAACAAATCCTCTGCCAAACTTTGTATAAAATTTTAATTTTTGTAAAAACCTAAAAATAAAAACATTCGAACCTTAAAGAGTAGATGAATATTATAAAAAAATTATGAATATTGTAACGAAGTATTAATAAATAATGGAAAATAATTTCAAAATATTATTCTACTAAATTCTTCTCGAGATCGACATCGAATTGCAAATGTACGATATATCCCAATATACAATATAGAACTATTATTAAAACGAGTCGTATTAATATGAAACTAACAATAGGATATTATAATTTTCATCTTTAAAAGTTTTCGTTAGTTGTAAAGGAATACGAAGTTATAATTTTTTAAAATTCATTTCATTAAAAAATTTTATGAAAAATTTAAAAGAAAAAGTGTATTTATTTGAATTCAACATTATGAATAAACTATGTATTTGACACCAACAAATTCGTTTATTTGAATAGAAAAAATATATTTATTTGATTACACTTAATCAGTAATTTAAAAATAATGTTAAATAAATAGATATTTACAAATACTATAAAGATACTTTATTCAATATTAATAATCGCAAATACTATATATATACTTAATTAATATATATACTTAATTTAAGAAATATATTAAATTTTTAAAAAAAAACATTTTTACTTTAGCATCTTCGACTTTATTAAATGAAGCACAAATTTTTTATTTATTAAATTTAAATAAATATTAAATTGAATAAATAAATAGTAAAAACTACAAAATGTATATATAAATCAACAGTATATTTTCTGTTTTTGAAAAAATCATTTACTTGGAATAATTAAATAATTTTATTAAATGATTGATGTATTTAAATTTAATATTTAAATTTTTGTGCTTCGTTTAATAAAATCGAAGAAATGTTAATAAGTTTTTAACAACTATGTTCAAATAGTTCAAAGTTAATGTTAAATTTTTAATTCTAGGAGTATACAAATATAGATTATATACAAATAATATTTGTAATCAATTAAATATATTACACTCTTTGATAAACCTATATAATTGTTCCAAGTAAATAGCTTTTTCAAAAATTGAATATATTTTGAAATTTGAGTACAATATATAGTTTTTCAAATATTTATTTATTTAATTTTATTTTTTACGTATATCTATTTTCGTTTAGTAAAATTCAAGAAATATTTATTATTTTTCATTAATTTATTGAGTGTAATATAATAAATATATTTTTTTTGTCAAATAAACTTAATTTTTTGTTTCAAATAGTTGGTTTATTCAAAATTACAAAATTAATAGTCAGTGCCAAAACTTATAAACTGGGAGTACAACAGACAATGTAGAAAAATTATTCAACAAACATTTTATTTAAAATAATCTCCATTAGAAGTAATACACAAGTTGGCATGATCTTCAAGTCTCTTCATGCCTTTTAAAAACTCCTCTTTTGGAATACTTTTTTATTTCGTTGTAACAGATTCTGGTATCTCGTCTATCGAAGAAAAACTACTTCAAGTCCATTTTTAATTTTAGAAACAGGAAGTAATCAAGAGAGTTCAAATCAGGCGAGTATGGTCAGTGCATAAGCAGAGGAACTATTTTTTTGGCCAAAAATTGAGTGGTAATTGCCGCGGTATGGGCTGGTCCATTATCGTGCAAGAGAAACGGAACGCGCGAACACCTTCTTTTTTGAAGTCGTTTATTACAATACGCTGAACGATGAATTTTTGCATTCCAGTAAGTTCTTCAATCAATCTGCAACTAGAGTTCAGGTTATCTTTTAACGCAGTTGCGACTTTCTCGTTGTTATTGTCACTCTTCGTAACGCATGGCCGCCCGCTCCTTTCGTCGTCTTTAACCGACTCTCTATCAAAAACTGTATTCTTCGAACAGAGTTACAATTTATATGCCATAACTCCATTTAGCAAAAAAGACATAATTTTTGCTTGAAATGACAGAGCTTCATTATTGTTAAATAGCAGTCTTCATAATAAAAATATTGATCTAATAAAAAATATTTTACATAAATATGGTTACCCTCCTGACTTTGTACTATCAACATAACAACTATAGAATAAATTATATTAAATATAGTCATACTAAAAATAATAATAATAATAAATGTAATATTGGTTGTAATCAGAATAATATTCCATCTCATTTAACTCTATCCCTTTACTCTATCGACCCTTTTTTGAAAATTGCTCTATAAAATTGAGAAAAAAAGTTTAATATTTCTATAGTGTCGATTATTAATCAAAAACTCAATAATACTATTAAATTGGGATAAAATAAGACGAAAAAATTAGAAAAAACTGGAGTAGTATATAAAATTCATTGTGAAAATTGCGATGAAATGTATATAGGTAAAACTGAGCGAATGTTAAAAGATCATATTAATCAATATAAGAAAAATAATAATCCTGATACTGTTATTAATATTCATGGTAAAAATTATTCACATACAATTAATTGGGATAATATAAGTATATTACATATTGATAATAATTTTTAAAAAAGAACCCTTTCAGAAATGTTTTTGAAATAGCTTAATATTAATAATACAGTTAATAAAAAAGAAGACACGCTTAGTGTCTAATAATACAGTTAATAAAAAAGAAGACACGCTATATTACTTAGCAAAACATATACAGACATAAGCCCATTTTTATAATATATGCAGATAGAAACTTTTATAATTTGTACCTGCTTTGTAATGTTTATGTGCTGGTTATTGAATTATTAGCTTTTGACATTCTTAATGTGAGATTTAATGTTAGATTTTTCGTTAGAAAAGCACCTGAAGAGATCGACGATACCTGTGGACGAAAAAATATTATCATATATTACACATAGACGCGCGCACACATATAAGAAATAAATACACATAGACACATGTGCGAAAATAAATTCTCTATTCATTATCATATATTTTTATAGGTTTCTTATCAGATACCACTTAAGTACCTGGAACTGCTGATACTGCAGTGGATTATATTAGGAGACGAATTTCGTTCCCAACCTTTTTTAACGGAAACAGGACATTTATGATGGAATGAATGCACGTTAGCTTCATCAAAATATTTTCCGTCATTACCTACTAACTTTTCCCATCTTTCTGGCAATATAACGACACCGTGGCGAAAGAACGATGGCCGTTTCCAAGCGATCCAATCATCCACAAATTTGTAGCTCTTCTTGAACATGTCGGGAATGCGTATCAATGAGGTCGTGCTGCATCGATCTGAATAGGTGGTAATTAGAAGGCGCTATGTCTGGCGAGTACGCTCCGTGCGGCAACATTTCCAATTCGAGCTCCAACAGGATGTTTTTGAGGCCTTCGCAACATGTGGCCGAGCGTTGCCATGTAAGAGAATGACTTTGAGCCTATTGCTCACGATTATTGATCTATTTTCGATCAATTTCTGTTGCAAATCAATCAGTTGGCATTTGTATACCTCGAGAGTGACGGTTTCATTCGGTTTTAGCAGCTCGTAGTACAGTACACCCTGTTGGTCCTACCAAATACACAGCAATACCTTTTGGCCGTGGATGTTCCGTTTCGTGTCGATGTGGACGGTTGGCCTGGGTCCACCTATAACTTTCTTCACTTAGGATTGTCATAGTAAATTTATTTTTCATCATCAGTCACAATACGTCACAGAAAACTCTTATTTTTCTGCCTGGTAAGCAAAGACATTGCGATGTTCTATTCATAATGGCACTTTCGGTCCAATCGTGTGGCATCCATTTTCCTTCTTTACGAATCTTTCCCATCGCATGTAAACGTTTGTCAACTGTTCTGTGACTAACTCCTAACTTATTATCGAGTTCTTTCTGCGTTTGAGCTGAGCTTTCATCCAATAAAGCTTGAAATTCACTATCTTCAATCTTTTTCGGCTGTCCAGAAAGTTCTTGTCATTAACATCAGTATGTCCACTTCTAAACTGCTGAAACCACTCTTTACATGCTGTAAGCGATGGAGCTTATTCACCATAACATTATTGAAGCAATAGATAAGTTTTTGCTTTTTTCAAATCAAAATAGTACAAAACGACATGTTGAAAAACGATTTAACACGATTCATTTTTCACTTATCAAAAAATTATAATGTTTACACAAATGATGGCGCCTGTTATATAACTGAATTATATTGGTAAATATCAAAACTAAAAAATAAGTATTAGATCCGACACTTTTCATACTACTTATATCGCCACCTAAACGTGAAGGTCGAAAACTAAGTTCACCGCCTAAGAGATTTAATTGAAGATCCGTACAAAAATACTTGATAAAAAGTATTTAAATAAAATAATACTGTTAAATATGTACGTAAGATGAGGCCTACGATGGCTCGATCGCTAGAGCGAAGGACTAGTAACTCGGTGATCCGAGTTCAAATCCCGGTCTCGGCCGATTGACACAAGCACCGCTGTAATAATTTACATGTGCTTTGTTTACAAACACATCGTAGACCTCCGTCGCCGATTAGCGCCGATATATGGAAGCATAAATAGAGTGACGTTAAATAACATAAAAAAAAAATGTACGTAAGATATACAAGTATAAAATCTATGATTAGTTTTGATAACATATTATGAACTGATAACCATTTCAATAATTGATCCGTCGTCAGAATATTGTCTGCAAACTAAAGGTGCTAACTAAACAAAACTATGTGTATTATAAATATATTATAACTATGTATAATATGTATATATATATATATATATATATATATATATATATATAACTATTGACCCAGGCATCCAAATACGGCTCATCTGTCCGCCTATCAGATTTTTTTCTACAACATGTCCTAGTGCCGTTAGTTGCAAACAGTAGGAGTTGTTTGACAAGCGTATACTCAGCACAGTCTTAGTTTTAAACACACTTCTATATGTTCAGGGATTACAGTCCATTATCGGTAGATCAATTACGTTTATCGTATCATCGAATTAAGGTGGCTTCGCACAGACTTGAGAAGAACCACAATTCTGATTATCGTAGCCGTTCCTGCGTCCTTTAGTACTAGCTCGAGCCATTGTAGTCATCTTTGTCAGTATTTCTCCACGCTTGTTTCTCTCCGGCATCTGCGATTCGATCGCGCGGGTATTAATAGCATAATTGCCTATCATGATGACATACCTAGTGATTTCTCAAATTACTTCCTCTATAATTTTCCGCGTACTTGCTAGCAGACAGTCGCTGATGTATAGAACATCAGCTATCCGGATTCAAATGTGCTCGTCTCCAATATCGCTGAGAACTATGCGCATCTCATAGCAGTTTGGTTAACTTATCGCGAATACCGTCATATTTCGATGTAATCTGTCGAAATAAATTCTCAAATCAGTTACCATTATTTTTTTTTTATCTTTGACGTATCGTTTAATCAGTCCGAATTTAATATGAAAAGGTGATTATTGAGGGATCAGTCAATGGTGCCATGTACAATATTCCTTGATCCTCGGTGAAATTCGGTTCTTTTAGACCAATCTTCCTTAGCATAGTGATTTATCCTGTCTTTACTGTCTAATAAACATGAAAATCAGAAATTTTTTACGAAATCCATTTGTTGATCTAGAATGTTAAGAACGTAGCAATACTGCCATTTATGTTGCGATAATTTTATTTTCTTTGATACTATTGGTATATTATTGCAGGTCTCTTTGAATTTTTTTACTGATTCTACTATTGAAATAAGTGTATATGTATTTACACATATGTACACACACACGCACATATATAATATATATGTATATAATTATTATTATGAAGTAAAGCCGTTTGGTGATTTCGTTTTATGATGTCATTTGAGATTTTTGGTAATATTATAGATGGTAAAGATCAATAGACCTCGAATTTGAATGAAGCATGTCGAATAATGAAGATAATATGTACATCTAGAAAATCAAAATTATTATTATTATATTTTGCTCGCATTTAGTGTTGCAATTCTTCAGTATTATTAAATATTTTTTATTTTTTGCACTAAAGCAAATGATAGACGGGCTAAGAGATTTCGTTACAAATTTCGACCATTTTTTTGTGTGCCGAGGTTTTTATCATTTTCCGTATTATGTAATCATTAACATTCTAAACAAATTTATTTACGAATATAAATAAAATGTAATATAGCTTCAAACAAACATGCGAGCCCCCTTTGACTTTTCTAAATTGCCCAAACTTCTCCGCTCTGCATTTACTCATATATATATATATATATATATATATATATATATATATATATATATATATAGTTTTTGATTTAATTTCTATACGTATGGTTCTTGGCGGAAATTTCAATATACGCTTATTTAGAGGTGTTCCATTTTTAAATCAATACCTATAACTGCGCGCGCAACTAGAAATTAAAGTTGCAATATCTGTTTATCTTGCAGTAGCATGGAATATCCATTAAGGTAATCGATACGGTACAGGCATAAATAATAGATGGAATCCCGGCAATAATGTTTAATAGCCCAAGCTATTTCAAAAGAATTAGTGATATATACACGTGCAGATATAACTGGTTAGTAGTGAAATATAGAGTATATTTTACGGTTTTTCTTTCTTTCTTTGTCTTTTCTAAATATATGTAAAATCAATAAAATAACTTTCATTTCTCATTTAACACAATAGATTTATTCCATTCCGTGAAAATCAATGCGTCTACGAGTCGGACATTCTATACGTGGAAAACCGATAGTATGCTAGTCATATTATAACAGCTGCAAAAAAAAAATTATATACTTTATTCGTTCAGAGCTCAAAACGATCGGAGTAGTGAAAAAAGTTGAATTAAAAATAATTCGATAAAATCTGAAATACCTTCTATATGGATTATATCGACGTAGCCCGCCGTCTTGTAAAACGCGAATTACCGAAAATCAAATGTTATATGAATTTTTCATATTTGTAAAATAAATATTAACGGGAGTGCGCTATATAAATCATACGCTAATGCTTTAATATAAATCCGATTTACTTGTTAACACGTTTGATATAAGTACTTATACGTACCGTGCGCTTCATTTTTTATCAAATGCTAACGCTCATAATGCATTAATTACAGCTGCTGTTCGGGCGAGTCGACCAAAAAGCGTAGCGGCGACGCGCTCGCGCGCTCGTTAGCGGCGGGAAAAATAGAGCCCCTTTATCCGCTGGTAATTTAAGAAATGCTCGGCCACATGTCGTGCGCGTATGTATGTGCATACGTATATATATATATGCACGAGCCCGGGGACCCAGTAACTTCTAGATTTCTCTCTCTTTCTCTCTCTCTCTCCCCTCTCGGCCCTCCTCTCTTTCTCTCTCCATGTCTCTAAAATCGGAACCTCTCGTACGTACGTACCATCTCTTTTAATACTTTGCCCAAGCTTTAATATTTCATCCAGCCCCAGTGTCTGTATATATACTTTCGTCAGCTTTCGTTGCATAAAGCAGATATACCTGCAGTTTTAATTTTTAATGACCGCGCCTTTGAAGATTTCTTATGTACGCCTTTTATGCTTTATTCATGCGCCGGTTGCAGAACTTCTTTATTCTTGCCGGCATGTGTACACTTTCAACCATTTCAAAAGGCATCAGAGCATTAAAAGCTCGTTGCCGGCAAATCGGCAAGCATTTTCCCACACAAACGAGCGCGCGATCGCGAACACACATGCAAATTTACACTTACTATGTGCATATTAATGCGGAACATTTGATTATCATAATCGATTAAAAAGGTAATCAGAATAGTTTTGTAATCGTTCTTATTAATACTATTCTCCACAATACAGGCATCTTTTCAAATTCAATTGAATTTATTGTAAAAGTGGAGGTAAAAGTAGAAGTACTAGTAGAAGTCACTAAGCGTTATTAAACAATTTACGATTTCTTTTGAAGGGGTTCTAAAACGCTGATAATAGTATCTTACATAGCAGTGATACCATAAACTATGAGATGTTAACTAATTATTTTATGAATAGTAGATCAAAAAATTAAATCAGAATATATGAAGCGGTAAATTAAATATATATGTCACATTCGTATATTAGCATGTAGAAATTCAATCAATTTTCCGTAATTTCTCTTCAGGCAATAAAATATAAAGATTGCTGGTGTGGATTATCAAAATTCATTTGATCATGATGCGAAACAATTAACTTTTTCTAATCAATAATTAGTTCTTCATAGCATTTATTTTATTATTATGACCCAAAAGTGTATAAAATGTCATTTATTCTTTGAAGTGTATATCTATATTACTAATTGAAATTTTTAAGTGAAATATGTTCGATAGCGAAATACTTCCAAAATATCTGCCTATATTATGATCTGCAAATTCCATAAAACTCTAATTGAAAAAATCTACATATTTTGAAAGAGTTACTTATTTAAAGTTACTATTTGTACAATTAATCTTCAGATTTAAAATGCCAGGTCAATCAAATCTCATTACACTATTATCATTTTGTTTCATAGTAGTACATGTTTTAGTAAGATGATTATTCATTACGGTAATTAATTGTTTTCCAACTTACATAAATTCAAATAATAAGACTATTTGCAGAAAGTTTTCTTTGATTCGAATGTATTTTCCTCAAAAAGTGACTTTCTTAAATAATTTACACTCACCCGTTACATTCCCTAAAAGTAATTTCAACTTATTACTTGCATTATTACAACGCTTAATTGTTGCAACGGGACAAGAAGAAATGTCTAACATAAAAACTGTGCTTTTCTGTGTTCCTTATTATTCAAGAGGCGGTTAATCGATCTTCCTATATCACTGTTTCGAAAAAAATTCAAATATCCAAGTTTATATCGTTTTGATTTACACGGATATCGGTGAATTCTACCATGCAAATGTACTGGCATATCCAAGTGGCTTTCCAAGTTACATTGAATGAATCTAGCTGGGAAACACGCACGCCGAAAAATTATTCTTTTCAGTCGATATCGGCAAACTTTAATATTGCGATTGATTTTTTCTGTTACGGCGAATCCACTTGGATATCGTGATTGATCCGAGTATATATCGAGGACTCTCCAAAAGTTAGACGGTTATCCACTTCCGACGATCGCGATGCTAACATAGGTGTGGACGTACGTCCACTCGCATCGACCTAGAGAACTACTTGGATTCGCTAGAAAAGAAAAACAAATCGTAATGTTAAGGTAACCCGTATTCAAGAAAAAAAAGTTATTAGAACTATCTTGCATTCCTATATCTGTATGAACCAGATATATTGAATAGTTTGACACTGACTGTAACGCCACAGATTTGGTACTATTTTATCGTATACTAAAAGACATAATTAGGCCTGTATATTTTTTTAGGGATATTATTTCCAATGAAAAGTATTACGCATTTCAAAATGTTTTAAGTTTGTCAAAAATTCTTCAAAATTTCAATTCCATAGTCTTGGACGAATTCGCTTCAACAATTATGACAAATGGCTAAATTAGTTTCCAAATTTTTATCCATTGCTAAAAATTAACCGGGACGGTCCATTTTAGTAAGAAGAACTAAAAAATATATCTTTCAAAGATCCGAATCTTACAGCGGCAAAAGCAGAGTATACGAAGCCACTTAAAATGCGAGTCATTCGAAGCACTCGACTTATCCCCCCTCTCCCCGCGCTCCCTCTGCAGCGCTATAAGAAAACGGCACGCGCGAGAGTCGCCCTTCAGGAGGGCCACAGCTTGGGGAAAAGAAGAAAAGCTCTCGCGTACAACGGGTAAGGCCGATGGGGGGAGGGGGAAGAGTCTGAAATCTACTATCTAAGTAGACGAGACTCCCAGGTGGCTCGTACGTTTGCGCTTGAGCGGCGGTATGGGGTGGTGGGCGAGGCGGTGGTAGAGCAGTACTGCCCCCTTCTTCTTTTTTTTCTTCTAAAAAGCGACGCCGCGCGGGAATCCCCGGGACGCAAATATAGACCCGCGAGCGATACCCGCGGCGTATATATAGCATAGTGGGGGCGAAAAGAGCGAGGCGTCAGAGGGTCGAGACGAATCTCGTCGCGAAGACGACGCTCGCGTAAATATATATCAGCGCGGGTCATATTACCTTTTATCTCGAGTTTGATATTTTAAATTGTCAATCTCAGTGCCATGTTTCTGCTGTCTTTCTCTTTCTCAAAATCAAATGAATAGTACTCAATCAGATACAAGTAATTTTCTTAATGCTAACTAATATTCCATAAAACAAAATAATAGTTTTTGTATTAGGTAGGGAAAAATGATCTTTTTTTTCTCGACTATTATTTACATACATACAAACTGGCTTTGCCTAAAATAAGGGTTGGCCTATATAAATGAAATTATGTCATTCGGAGCGCAAAAATAATATAAACAGAAATGAAATTATTCGAAATACATTACATATGATATCTTTAAAAATTTTAATCGTACTTATGTCAACTGTTGCGAGCTTAACTAACAAATCTTTTTATTCTTTCTCGATAATTCGAAACGGCTCGAAACGATGGGCGAAACAGATACATTGATTCGGTAAATTAGGTCATGAGATCAGTCTGATTAATAGATAAATAAATACGGTATATGTCAATAGATAAAGAAATATGATATATGAGAATTCTAATTTACTAAATAATTGATAAAATCATAGAACTGCAAAATACTTCAAAATACTATAAATATTTTAATTCATACATACTATGTACGAATTAAAATATGACTTTAAAAAGTATTAACAAGTAGCTTTCGATTATAAAAGACTCCAACTGTTCAGGAAAAGCAACGTAGACAAATGTATTAGTAAATTTAATTTATATTCTAAGCATTATCGAATTAAATAAGTAGTTTTTTTATTTATATAAAAATCATATAATTTGATATGCAAATTTATACATTATTATAAATACACAAAACTTACACTCTTCCTTCTGAGAATTTATTGGTATTTATTAGAATACTTGATCGTTAAAATTCCTTATACTTCAATATGTATTTTTTTTTAGCAATAAGCTAAAATGGACTGCCCGCATTCAAGTCTAATGATTACCAAAATATCCAATGATCGTATTATCCTAAGTATTATTTTATCGCTCTGACATTGAAGAATGATATTAACGGCGAAATTTGCTTGAAAAATTGCATTAATGAAATTTTTAAATTTCATCGCTGCAACATTTAAAACGGAATTTTTAATTTGATTTTTGAAACGATTCACATGTATATCCAGCCCGATTCGAATCTTACACCCGTCGTTTAGAAAATTTATTAATAACACTACATACTAATATCCCTTTTCTACTACATACTAATAGCCACATCTTACTTGCCACCCTTTTCAATAGGCATATTAAATATATAAATCAATTTAGATTCTTTATATTGCTTAAATATTCTCAAATGCTGTTAAAGTAAGCACTTAAAATAAGTACAGATTGTAAAACTTTATAAAAATCGATTTACTTTCGACCATATTTTCAATGATTAGAAAAAAATTGAAAGAAGGCAGAGAAGTTCTCAATTTGAATCAGGACTTGAAGACCACATTTTATAACGTATCATTTCTACAAATATCTTTTATTTACTCTGTAGATAATTTAGTGGTCGCTAATTATCTCGTAGTAGATACGATTTTAAATAACTAAAAGAGAGGGAAAGAGAGAGATAGAGACAGAGAGAGAGAGAGAGAGAGACATATCACGTCATAGCTCTATTTGAGAGAAGCTATCGGTCTCTTCCCGAGATAACGCGATGTGCCATAAAAAGCCTTCCTCTACTATTGATTTGCTCTAAGATTATAATTTAATAAATATCTCTTATCTTTAAATAAATGAAGATTGTCTACAATTACTGCCGAATTCAAAGGACATAACACTTTACGATTGTACGAAAGAAAATATTACTCAAGCTTTTCTGACCGTCTCCCCTTTTAATGAACATAATTTCAAAATTGTACAATGACGCTAACTAATACCGACAGCAAAAAAATTCTCCAGACGCGATTAATGACCTCCGATGGATTAGCCGAAGATTTACGTCTTTGGTGGTCAGCCAGACGCTCTGGAGCGTAGACGAGGAAGTTAAGTGGCGCACGGTTTGACCCGGAGCAGCCGCGCCGTGCCACCGTCTGCCAATAATTAATTCCAGCTCCAAGTATATACACGGCATTTTGGGAAAACTTGAGGGATCGGTGGACGGAACAGTAGACGAGCCAAGGGGACGTAGCCAAGGAGAAACTTGAACAGATTCTCGGCAAGTTGCATCGCACCTTCAATCTGTCTAGAAAGCGCTTCCTCTCTGTCTCTGTCACCCCTTGTTCCCCGAAGTTTTATTAGATAGCAGTAGTGAGTTGGGGCGCTACAACCAATTAATCTCCGTTCAATACGCCTTCGGTTTAACATAAACATTTGCGAATTTAATCGAAGCGTAAAAGTCGTCGATTGATCAGGATTTTTAATTATGCTAATTGTAAGAATCAAAATATGTGTTTATTGTGTTGTTTTATATGTTTTCTTCGCATTTTCATAAATAATCGATAAAGTTTCTTTAAATATATTTAACAAGATGAGATTCATCCACTTTTCGATCTTCGTCCTTTTTACTATGTTTTACATTTATTAGTTTTTCTGAAATGTTAATTTTTTTCTATTCACTCGTGTTAAAGTTGTTTACGTTATTCATTTTATCCTGTAGCTTTATTTATATTTTGTATCCAGAGGACAATGTAAAATCTAAGTTGATTTAAAGTTTTCATACCTCCATTATGAATACATACTAACTTCTGCATGAGTCTTTCAAAACTTAAATCGTATTTAAGATATTTGCAAATTCATAAGAAAATTATTAAATCTTGTAAATACGTTTTAATATTCGATATGAATTATGACGTTATTAATGTTTACAACTGTTCATAATTTCGTTGTAAAAAGTGACGAAAATAATTATATGTGGTCTGGTAATCCGTTCCGACCACAAAGGAAGCCTTTTAGAATTATTTGAAACTTTTAAAAAAGGGATCATTTTGCATTTTTTTTTGTAAAAAATTATGAGAATCTTACACATCTCTAAGGATAGTTAGGATATGACCTGTGTTTTCCATATTTTTAAACAATTGCATGAAAATATAAAAAATTCAGGATTGCTGTACTATAAAATTTAGCTCTTTACCATAAAACATTACCTTTTACTATAAAGCTTTAACTTATTATAAAATTTTACTATAAAACTGTTAGAGAAATTTTTATTCTTTTATGTAATATAATAAATATTATTATTTATTATATTACATAATATAATATAATTAAGATTCTTAATGATTAATTCAAGTTCTAATTATTTTGAATTGCACTCGAAGGATGTTCCATACAAACAAGCAGTTTCATGTTTGGAGCACTTAGACCCAAATTTATTTGTTCGACTTCCGAATAAGATACCGAATGAAAGAAGAAACATTTTTAAGAAGCGCCTGCTGTGCATTCAAAACATCCCGTGCCAGTGGAATATTTTGAAATGTACGCATTCTATGGAAAAATAATCACAGCAAGTATTGTGAAATATGTATCTGGCTAATCCATGATGAACTTGTCTGTGACCTTGATCTGGACATTAAAGATTACAAAGTAACAAAAGGTAACAGTGCGTCGACAACTCCAGACAACAAATTTATAAGTTAATTCCATACTAATTGCTGTTAATCACGAGCTAAATATTCGTCATGCTTATCTAAATCGTGACGACACGAATACCTTCCAAGTTACTTTGTTAATAAAGGATCGCTTTGGAATACCTTTGCAATATCATTTTACAAACAGACGTAATTTGATCATCGTATAATTAACCGCGCGAATCTTGTCAGAGACAATATCCATTCTCTGATATTTAATGCAGAATTCCGAATCAGTCACTTGACTTGGCCCATTCAGCGATCCCCAATCTCGAAGCGAACCGGATCCAAGGGAGATCTACAAGCAAATCTTATACTTGCTCTCTCTCTCTCTCTCTCTCTCTCTCTCTCTCTCTCTCTCTCTCTCTCTCTCTCCCTATCTTTCACTTGTCCTCTCCCTATCTTTCCGCCGCCGCCCTGTACGTAACAAGGTGGCCCTCTCGTATACGCCCGCGCCTCCCGACTTCCGCGCGCCCAGTTGAGTGCCGCAGTAGTAAGTCGAAAACTCCCCGCCCGCCAGAACCTCGCTCACTCCTGTATGTACCCGCAGCATTGACTGCGCGCCCGCGCTCCGACCCCAAAACTTGCTCTCCTCGAGATTAGCTATATACGCGATGACGTCGCGAGCCGCCACGGCGAGGCCGGGCGACGTCGACCGACTGTGTGACGGCGGCCACTGCATTTGACTGGGCCGCCTCTGAGTTAAGTACTCCATTATACGACGCGCCGCGCCTTCTGCGGTAAGTGTGTATATGTATGTATATGTATATATATATATATATAGTGTCCTAGGCGCACAAACTTGCCGCTACGCCACGAAATTATGGAAACTAAGAGGAGAGGTGCGAGGGCGAGAGGAGGGGCAAAGAAGGGGGGTTAACGTGCTTTCCCTTTATACGAAGGTGCTAGACTACACTGCACCGTAGACCGCCGATTCGATTAACAGCCTCGGGGCGAGTCTACGAGGGCGATGACCCCACCTCCCCCTTTCGCCTCAGCAAGGCCCGAGATACGAGAGACAGTAGCGAGGATGGACGTTTACGCGATGTTGTCGTGCGTAGTAGAAAAGGAAATGGGGTTGGAGTTAAGGAACGGAGAATCCTCGAAATTCGTTGCCACGAAGTAGTTTGCGCCTCGTGAGCGATTTTCGCGAGCATTGTAAGTAAACGTTCGTCGAAATTCTAATTGGGCTTTGTTCTACTATATCAATTAAGTGCTCAAATATTATTGACAGGTGTGGTTTTCCAAATTATAGGCATGTACTACTAGTAGACTAATAGACTACTACTTGTGCGCATCTATCAAAAGTAATCATTCATCTAAGCTTGCAACTTTCGACATGTTCTTTTTTTAATCCAAGAATAATTTTCATTATTTAAAGGCACATTGAAGGAAATTAACATACGAAATGATATGATCACGTGTTAGATACGTTGAAAAATTGTATATACAAACAATACTAAAACATTATTCACTATATTAATATGATTTATTTCAACTGGTGCTCATTCACTTGATTGTCATTATGTGGCATCATCTCCAATAAGATTTTGCGACATTCTATCCAAATTTTCTACATAAAGAATTGTTTACGAAGTAATATAATTTTTCATTTTAAATCAAATGAATTATCTTATATTCCTAGGATGATAAAAATTTAATTTAAGGAACATTTCCAAAATTTATAAATGAGTTGGTTAAAAACATTTAAAAGTTATAAATATAAGCACGAACTATTTTATAAATAACCCATCTATAAATAAACCAAAAGTTATAAATATAAACTATTATAGTAGTTGTTTAAGTAATCATTTTGAAATTTGTATCAATTCCATTTTAATAATGACCTAGTTTATTTATGTATATTTTATGCATTTTGGTATAGTAAATCATAGTATATGAAATTTCGAAACTGTGTAAGGAAATTAGTTTGAAATCACTCTAGGTAAATTCTAAACTCTAAATTCTGAAAGTCAATACGTTAGGCAGTTATAAGAGTAGAAGAAAATTTTCTAGTTCAAACGACATAAAGTTTAAAGATCATGGAACAATAAGTTAACTAATTTCAGATATTAATGTACATATACAATTAAAATTATTTACGGATTGGCAATATGTACCTTAACTATTCCATTCGCTCAATAATTCAAAATACAAATATCGACAATCGAGAACGAGAATGCTTTTGTTTTTTGTTATTTTTTTTACCTTAACTTTTAATCATCAGTTTCAACGATAGAGTTAAATGATTAAACGATAGATTAAATTAACTACACGGATAAGATGATAAAATTAACTACACAGATAAAAGAGATAGAATGTCTTTACTCCTTTATAAACAAAAGATGATAGAAGAAAGATTATTTCATACAAATCTTGGAAGAAAAGAGAATGATGGAGCACACCAAAATATGTGCTCAATCTATTTGCACTGTGCTATCACACTTCAAGGAAGTACGATTGATGTTACAACTATATGAAGAATTGAATATAACGAGGGTTAAAAATTATTGAATTTCCCATAACCATGAGCGATATTCACCAGTTACATTATTACTCAACTTTGACTTGAAACTTTTATTTAATTTTCAATTTTTATAAATTTCAATTTTTATTAAGAGATTTTTATAAATTCTTGTATCTACAAAAATTATTTTTTTGTATTTCTATGCAAAGATATTCATAGAATAACACCTTGAGCATTCAGTTTCTTATACTTAAAGATGTCTTGTATATATGTTTTCTGGTATTCTGGCTTTCCAACGGAATTACCTTAATCTTCCTCTACTATTTTCCGGATATCCAATCTTCCTTTTCGTAACGTCTAAGCCTTGCCCCATGGTAACAGTAGGCAATTAATCCTTTTCCTTCATTTAATCGGATGCCGAATTTGTCAGCTGCACATTTCATCACGAGGTTTTCGGTAAGACCTTGTATCGTTCTTTGTCTGTCTGTCTATCTCTCTCTCTCTCTCTCTCTCTCTCTCTCTCTCTCTCTCTCTCTCTCGCTCTCTCCCTCTCTATTTTCTTTTATCTTTTTCAAGCTATCCATTTCATCTCGCACACTATCATCTATTCACAATTCTTTATTATAGTACACTTTCACTAAGTAACCACAATTTAATAGTAAAAATATAGTGTAAATTATTCGATTGATTTTCATTTGGGCTATAATAGCAGTTCTTATTCTCAGCAAAATCTCCAATATCACCCTATTAACCTCTTCAGAAAACAAATTGAAAACAATAAAAGTAGTAATTGTATTCGTACAACTGAAATCGAAATTTGAGATTTTAAAGTTGTTCATTCGGTACTTACCAATAATCAACGGATTAGACGTGGAAGCCTAAGGCTCTCGTGAAAAGTTAATTCGCCGGCTAATTTGAGATGCTTCGTTACGTCGATTTCGAGCACAGCATGGCAACTGAAATTTTGAAAAATGTCACACGGATACGGCTCTACAACAGTATATTAATTCTCATCATTTATAATAATTCTTCGTATACATTTTTCTCTTTTCATTTTTGGTTACTCTACAATAGATTTTAGGCAGATAAGTTTCAATGAATGAAACTTAAACAGGAACTATCCTATTTCATATGGAAGCTATGTGTGTTCCACTATAGATTAAATGGTAAGTGTAAATAATTTTCTCTATTTTATCTTTAAAAACATTTATTGCCGAGAGAAACTTTCATTGACGGAAAAACGTGCTAATCATTCTTTTCTCTAACAGAAATCGAGGAAAAAGTGCAATTGGTTTTGTCTAATTTGGATGAGGTCAACATTACAACAAGATGAAAATTTGAAAATCAAAGGTATTTCAAATTTTGAAGTCGACAGTGCAGGAATCAATCGAGATTGATTCATAGTGCTTTTCTGGTTTTCACGCCTCTCGCTCACCGACTAACCAAATTAAAACGTTCGAATGGTTCCTCATGAAATCTTAATTGAGTCGATTAATGCTTATAACTTTCCTATTGAAGTAGCTCATAGTTGTTCAATGAACAAAATTGGTAAATATTGCAAAGATCGGACTATTTCCAAAGTATTTTATTCAAAAGAGAATATTTTGGAATTTTTGAAAACACGAATTTTTGATAAACTATGCATATGATATCGATTTAAATGTATCTTCCTATAAATGACTCCATATTTTTCAATGTTAAATACATCGAAATAAGAAAATAAGATATAGTATAATATAATACAAAATACTAAGAATAAGTTTCTAAATGTTTGAAGAAAGCAGCAGAATATTTTAAAATTCAGGCATCATCCAACCCCCAGAGCCCCTTCATTTATTCTCCCGAGAATCCTCAAACTTATACACAGATAATATCAATCCTACATCCTAACTCACTCCTGCTCTGAATATATATTTACAAAAGACATTTTTAGCATTTAAATTCGACCACGAACGAAGAAGAATAAGAAATTTACGGCATTAATATCCAATTTTGTTTTATCGACAACATTTCGTATACTCGTGGATCCTTTTTCTCTATCTGATTGTCAAAAACTTCCAGGCAACGCGAGATTGGTATACTTTTTCAAAAATATTCCGAAACGATAAACAAATTCCAGATGAGCGAGAGACAAATAAGCTGTACTACCCCTCCCCCCTTTTTGAAACTCCGCACGTGATGTGTATATGTATAAATGCGCGTCCCATCGTCAAAACACCCGTAGAGGACGAAGACGACGCGGAACGGGGCGCATGACGGATGCCTCGAAAGTTGCAAATTTCCGGATTGGAGGAGCAACGATTTATGCGTATTTCAGAACGCCCCCACCCCCGGCCTCGCTACCCCATCACCCGCGCGTTTGTCTCTGTTTGTTTGTACACTTGCTGTTTGGCTTCCAGGGCGGGGGTAGTAAGTTAGGGTACTCGGCGAGGTGCCCGCGGGGCTCTTGCTGACTAATGATAAACTATAGTCGAGGATTACCCTCAACTTCCACGAATTTCCTTAAGACTAATGGAAGTTAATATTGGATATGTTGATTAAACATCGGTAATGCGTGTATTTCATTTATTTAAATATTCAAACACGAAATAATTTATTTTATCGGTCGGTATTTTAGTTTTTATTGCTATTTATGGCTTATTCTTGCGAAGGATATCGGCGAAAGTTTCTTATTTACGTATATCCTGCCGGTTATTAGTGATTTTGCTTGGTTGATCTATTATCAGATTTCTAAATGTTCAATAAATTTGATATCTACATATATATATATATATTAGTCAAGCGTTTGATTTATTCTCAAGATGTGTATCTGTACAGTAAACTTTTTGACATTGGTTGAGTGTTTTCATGTTTAAGATTTATAGATTATGTAATATGACCCAAAAACTGAAATATTTGATTCATCATTTCGTTATCTGATTATACGTATTAATAAATGAAAAAGAAATGTGGAGCAAGGAGAATATTTTTACTTTAATTTGATTTAAGTAGATATATTACAATATCTAGTTTGGAAGAAAAATCATTTTCTTCTACAGCTGGTAAATTTGATAATTGTCCCAGTTTCTTTTGGAAGAATTTCTTTAATAATATCTGGACTGTAATAAATACGTGAATTAAGAATTAATAATGGTAAATATGAAAAATTTGTATGTCATGTACATCTCCCTCAATAATTAACAGGAGTAGTTGGGAGCATACACAAATCGTCATAAAACAATGTCTAAAAATAAAAAACTTGTTTTTTAATATAATTTTTTCTTGAAATAATTTACTGCAAATTACTTTTCAGTTATCAATCGTAAATTGTATCTACATCTTATTATGGTTGCTAATAATATATTATAATTAATAGAATGCGATAATAATATAAAAATATAGGAAATTTTCATAAAGAATTTAATTATGTTCTACAGAATCGATAATTATTACTTGATTATAATTTTCATAGTATTTTTACATATATAATTATATAGTTACATATATCATATACAAACACATATAGATGACCAGCTTTTCTGGATAGTCTTAAGAGTGATTAGACTATATATATATATATATATATATATATATATATATATATATATATATATATATATATATATATATATATATATATATATCTTTAGAAGCAATAATATAAAACCTCATTAATATAAATTAAAGTGAAAGGTTGAATATTTCAACGAGTGTGTATGGTTATGAAAAATATGTAATATCCCAAGACGCCAGTTTTTAATTTCGTGACTGCTACTATACAGCAGTGGAATGTACATATATACATCAATATAAAGCGATAAGGCGTTCGAGTTGCGCAACTTGATGATACACTCACGGGGATCATATATATATATATATATATATATATATATATATATATATATATATATATATATATATGAATGTATATGTACGAGCATTTATTACCCCCTGGAAAGCGCATGAAATATTGCTCGAATAAGAGGACCGTATAGCGTCCGCGCAGCTCACTGAACTATATATGTACAATTATTAGAGCGAGAATTAAAGCCGAAATTCTACAAATGGAATCGTTGTTAAGTGTATTCGTGTACAGGATACGCGTGTGCGCGCTCTTTTGAGAACAAGCCTCGGTATCTCAGTGTGACTAATTTTATTTTTTCATAGTACTTATTGTGGCGGAATATATTACAGCGGAATGTCTTAATTAGTAATAAGATTTTAAGTAAAACCGATGAGATACAGAAAATGTATAACTTAGACTTTGAAATATTATTTGTTGCATTCACAATTTCACGAGTTCTATATGCAAAATTATTGATCGAAGTGGATTAGAATACTAAATGAAAATACTACTAACTTTTACGATTTGAGATTTATAATATAATATCAGATACTCGGAAGCAATAAATAACGAAAACAAATATTTTAAAAAATACTTATGTTTATATACATAAAAAATAATTTTTTTTTCTCTTCACTACACTTGGAAAAATTGAAACCATAGGCGATTTTCGAGTATATGATAAAATGATAATTAATTTGTGAATCAATACTGTATGTTAAATTTCCATTTTATTCGCTAAAGCGTAATCGTGAAAATTTTCCTGACATCCGATCAAAAATACCGAGGAAGGCATGCGCCTTCAAATGCCATAAATCATATTTACTGCCAGAAGTGCTCAATATCGCGGGTATTATACCAGTTACAGAACCCGAATAATGGATGCGACGTCTATTTTTTTCTCTTTTTTTTCCCTCTTTTTTTCCTGATTCGACCTGTGTATCGCCCTGTACTAAATCCACAGCCAGAGAGACAGAAAGGAAGACAGACAGAGAGAGATAGGGAGAGCGAGACAGAGAGAGAGAGAGAGAGAGAGAGAGAGAGAGAGAGAGAGAGAGAGAGAGAGAGCGAGACAGAGGCAGGTATACAAAGCAAAACGGAGAGCGCAACACTCGACGAGCGAGACTCTTCCGGCAAGTCCAGGACGATCGCGACTATATTTCGACGCGCCGAGCCGCGCCGGATATGACGAGGGAGCATCCGCCTATATATTGGCCCGGGAGTGGGTGGGGCGCGTCTGGATGGCGGATATTTACTCGAAAAAGCGGCGCGCGGCGCGCTACCCGGAGCTTTCTGGCCAAAGTCGACGGGATTGATTTGAATGCCGAGCTATGTATGAGCTTTTGTTTTGTCTCGTGGATCCCGCGTTATTTGGGAACAGACGCGGTCGTCGATCGGGGAAAAGGCGTTTTTCAGGCTTTTTGAGATATTTGCATTAGTGAAAATCTGGAATTTATAAGTGCATTGTTCATGTATATATGGAAATGATTCAAAAATCTAGTTTATATATATATATATATTTGATTCAATAAATTTGATTCGATAAATTTTTATTACACATAGTGTCATATTGTATTATTGCACTAATAAGTCAAAGTTCATGGAACAGAGAATAAGCCATGTAGGAGTCATTTTGGTTTGTTCAATATGTAATTGCTAAATCAACTTTAATGTTTTCCTGAATTATACACTAAACTTCAGAAATTAATAATGTATATGAACCACTTTTGATTTTCAATAACATTTACTATATTGTTCATTAATAGATTTATGTCACAAATATTTTAAAGTTTATTTTAAAAATTATTTTTAGAGAAATCGTCGGACAGTCAAACGCATCGGTTTGTTTACTATCGTTCAACGACGGATTTTACATGCCGAGTAGAGGCTGCTCGATGGGTCCGGCTTCCATTTCGGTCAACCAAATTTTTCGGCTGCATTTTACATGTTTGAGCCTCAGTAAAATAATCTAATCCGGTAAAAATATAATAAATAAATAGACAAATAAATTTCCAATTGTTTTTTATTTAGAAAAGACTATGCACTGCCGATTGTCGAAGGAGTATTATAAAATAAAATTCCGTTCTTTGCACACTCGAAGTTAATTTTTTTAAGAATTAATCGATATTTATTTTTAAAATTCATATGTAATACTATGTTTGACAATAAAAAAAGAATCTGATATAAAAATTGATTTAATAACTTTTTAGATTGAAAAAGTTCGATTTACCGTATTTGAATTTATTTTATTTATTGCATAAAATACATCAACTTCATGTCATAAGAATGAAATGAAAATATATGCTTAAATTTAGAATTTAAAACCATCAAATGAGAGGATGCTTCGAATTGTTTAATTGAATGTAAAGAATTACTACAAACATATAATACATACTATTATGTTACATTGTATTCGTTGCAAATTTTATTGTAATCATCGCTTTCAAGCTTAATGAAACTATATTTTTATAATCATTTGACAGAATGTCTATTATTTTATACTATCTACTATTTTAGAAAAGCGTAGATGATATCAAAATACAAAAAACAATTACTGCAGTAAGCCGATGTTCGTGTCATTCATTCTATTTGCAAGCTACCTTTCTATTGTACATATTGTCAGATGTTATTTATTTAATAACTTGATTCGGAGGAATATAGTGAAGTATCCTCTTCTCGAAGATTAAATAAAAATATTTACAATATTTCTATTAAATTATTATAAATCAGAGTTGAAATTTAATAAGGGATTATGAATATATATTCGGAATATATAGAACTCTGACTAGCTTTTTGTTCGAGTTCAAGGTATTACCATGAAGTATATCAAACATAGATTCGACGAACGAACGGAAAAAGCCTTTCATACAACGTAAACTTGCAGTCTCACCTACAACTGATAAATAACACATAGCATATTGAATACTATATATAACAATCACGTACATTACTATTACAACAATTAGAGCGAATCGCGAAGTTTCGATGTCATATCATCAGAGCGCTCTTGCATCACACCTTACACTCTGGAGAATTACACAGGGATTGCCAGCAATGATTTTGCATCGAGTGACCTTTAACGGTTTTGGAAATTCTCACCAAACCTACTCTTCTCAACTACTCCTCTTCGTGTCGCGGTCACCGACGGTCTCGTGTACAAAAGTAATAAAGTTCAATAATTAAGAAACCATTAAAAAAAAGATATACGAAAAGATATACGGTACAACCGGCTTGGACAAAATAAAATATAGGACTTTCTGGATACATTACTGGCATAAAAAATCTATTTTTATTTGCATACAAATTCAAGCATAAATTTATGTCAGTCGTTGACAGTTATTTGGCTTGTGGAAATATTGTTCTTGTAATGTGCTAATTACGCGTATAGGTGACTTAAGCAAAAGTCTCTATGATATTTTAGATTAATTTATAAAAGTCCAAATTCTTTAAAAGTGTCAAATATTTAATTTCTAATAAAGTAATTGTTAATTTTCAACTTTTTGGTTTACGACTTTATTTTTACTTTTCTTCTGCATTCTCCTTCAGTTTCGCATCTTGCTCAATGTAACTCATTCTGACATTATTAAAATTTAAAATATCATCAGAAATAATAAATCAAAGGTACTGGAATGTTCTTTTGAAAAATTAAAAAAAAATTATTCAGAAAGAAGATCAAGTTAGAAAATGATCGAGAGTTGTATAACGTTTGTTTCTGATAGGGCTCATATACAGACATCCTTCGTAGTTAAATATGTTAACATTGTATTATCATATGGATTTCTTAAAAATAATTGAAAGCCAGCAATAATAATAGGTTATAATGGACAATGTGGAACGAATCCCCTAAATAAATCTAAGCTAATTATTTTCGATAAAAAGCCATTAATTTATTAATCAATGAAAAGAATATAGAATCGAACGAGCATTTCAGAGTCGAAAAGCCGCCAGGTTCTAAAGGATTTAAAAGCGTACGTTAAAAGAACGAAAGCTTTTCAAGTCCGGCGGGTATTCACGAAATAGCAGCTTTTAACTTTTTCTTGTAAATCTCTTCCCGCCCCCCTCAGTCTCTCTTTTGCCATCTCTCTCTCTCTCTCTCTCTCTCTCTCTCTCTCTCTCTCTCTCTCTCTCTCTCTCTCTCTCTCGCCCAGTCTCCAAGGAGAAATTCGTAAAAGAGCTGTGCGACCCCGCAGCCCAGGCAGTGCCGAAGCATCAACCAGCGACTGCCATTGATCAATGAATCGAGAAGTATATATCGGAGGAAAACGTTAGCGAGGCCGAGGGAGGGGGAGTATGGCCTTTGACTCCGGGCAGTGGCAAAGGGCATAGATTTGTTTACTTGTACACGCGGTAAACACTGCGGGCGCACCGGCTTTCAAGGATGAGGCCGACGCCAGAGTGCCCACCCGACGGGTTTCCAGCTATATCTCGTTGGGATTCGAAATGTTCACCGATCGAGGGCATTTTACAAATAGTGCTTGTATACCGGAATTTTCGCTCCTCAGAATCGAGCTCACAGAGTTTGATTGTATTTATGTATTATGTATTATGGTTAAATACAATCAATATTAGCATCATATTAATTAAAAAATACAAAAATATAAAATGTTTTTTTATAAATTTTACTCTTAAGGTAGACATGTTAACGAAAACGTTTACTTTCCACTCACTTGTTTTACTTTGATCTTCGATATTTCTTGTATAGTAGTACATGCATAAAAAATAACATCAAATTTTTACTCAGATCTCTCATTCATCTGGCTTTGCCCGACTTACCTTTTCGTTCCACAGATTCAAAAATACATGAGAAAGGAAGACGAAAATGTCCGGACGAAGTAAAAAACGCAGCTGAAAGTGAATTAAAAAATACATTTGCGCACAATGGAAGAAACCATCATGTAAGTAATATATATTTCAGTTCTTGGATGTTACTTTAAAGGTAAATAAAAATGTATAACTCTGATGAACAAAAAGGAATAATTTGGTATAAGTTTTGGTATATCATTGGTATATGTTTAAACTTTCGAAACTTTCAACAAGTTGTACTCTAATCACAATCTTTACTAAACAATAATTACATTTATTTGCCATTATAATGCTTCTATGTACAGTCCTTTCTTTTAATTTTGAAACGGCAAAAATAAAAACAAAACCCAACAACAGCTTGTTCATTTCTCGTTTTATTCATTACGGACTTATTATTGCTACAACGCGTTTACTAAATCGTCGCTAGAATTGGTTTGAGGCTCATTTTGAGAATTTTCGCGACGCGCGCAGCGGAATTCTCAAAAATGCCTCTTACCGAGTTCGTTGTCGCAGATCTGATTAGACCTTGCCTCCCGGCGCTATTCTCTCCCAAAAGGGTCGTACTGCTGCGCCTCCGGCTCTCTCTCTCTCTCGCTCGCTTCAACATAGCAGCCGTCAAAAGGTGCAGAGTAGGCGTTCGCCCACTGCAATTGAACCTGCTGTCCTGGGGGCAGACCGTCGACTTACTCCTGTCCCACTCGCTCTCTCCCATCTTCCCGCCGCTGTTCCCCCCACGTATTTCGTATACACTGCTGCTAATATTAATTAAAGCCACCGTGTTAATTAGCCGCAGTGTCGACTGTCGCCACCTCTTTTCCGCGCCCCGCTCAGCTGAGCGCGAACAATGACGCGGAGGGTTTTGTCATGCTCGTGAGTTTACGCTCGAGCTCCCGGCCACCGTATACATACTCAGCGACAAAACTCCACTGATTGCCTTTTTTTACTTTTTTTTCTATTTCCTTTTTTTTTATAGAGATAATCCGATTTTGACGATTCCGAAAGAGTGAAAATATAATTAAGTAATTTAGAAAAATGATCCTCTGAATACGAATAACATTGAAGTGTTTGATTGATAATAAGTTTATCGTAGAAATAACTTTTTTATTAATCAAATGTGTATAATTATTAGAAGAAAAAAAACATTCTTATAGAGAAGCGGAACGTTATAAAAAATCTCATTAAGTAATTCATACATTTTTACTTGTATTCTTAGGTATCAAGTAAGGTTTATATGCTATCTGACGACGCATAATTATAAATCATAGCTTTGAGGAAGAAATGAAAATCGCATAAATTGGAGAACTGAAAATTTATTCAGAATTAATTTCACAGTAATGAAAAACATTTGTTAACAAGCCATGCTTGTAATTAACCTGTTATCACTACAATTCAAATCGTATTGATATTATCATTGTAATTGTGATAAGCCATAAACATGTTGTTCGCTTACTTGAAGCAAACCTACGGCAAGCTGCCTACTTCTAATTAAAATGTTTAAGACCAATCGAATCATATATAATCATATCTAAATGTTGTGTTTTTCGTAGTTTTTATTTTTATAAATATAAACGTTTTTGGCATATCGTATGTAATGTATAAATATAATTTACACACAATTTCAAACATAAGCTGAAAAATTCTAACTTACTCTTACAAAACTTATAGAAAGCCCTTATTTCAGACGATAAAAACGCCTGTTTGCTTAGCAATACGTATAAACATCGGATTTGAATACCAAAAATGTAAAGCCGCTCGAGAATTCAATTTCAAATCCATAGCATTCTGAAAATTTAAGGAATTGCTTTCTACAACCGTGTACAGCATTTTTCGATGGTTGGATACCAACTTGTTAGCCTAAAAAAAAAACAGGAATTCTAGCCTAAAATTTATAAAAAAAATTTTTTTTAAATTTTAGATAACTAGATAAATAGAATATTATATAAATATGCAATATTAAATCTCTAATTTAGATTAGTCTAAACTTTAAATTTTATTTATAATGCTCTTGATATTTAGAAATTGCTGAATGTATTGAATGTATCCGCATTTACCTAATACATGTAAATGCAATGTATATAAATAATGATATATAAAAGTCGATTGATGAAGTTATGTGCTTTTGGCCAACTGTATATGTAAATAATATAAAATCTACAACGACATATATTTAAGGAAATGTTTTGGTTAATGAATAGTACTGTATAAATTATATACATAGGCATTCAAATACGGGTAAACATTTATAATTACAATAAACTTCATTAATATGGTTGATAAAAAATTGGGTCACCTGTTGTTGACTAACCAAACAAAATAAATATATAGGGTTCGACAAATATAATTTTCAATTAAGAATAAAAAGATTATTTTACATATAATATGTATTTATTATTTACTTATTATATTTATTTCTGTACTAATGCGTGTACAAACACATAATGATAGTAACTTTATTGCATACAAATATTTGGCATTATTCGATGGGTATCATCTAAACCAGCATTTAATTTGATAACCTAAATTCTAAAAAATGGCAAGCGTTTAAAGAAACAAAAATCGAAATTTTATTACGTATTATTTTTTGCTAATTGTTAGAAAAAGGTAACTGAACGTTATTACGTTTTAAATACTAGTTTAAAACTACGAGGCTAGTCATTCGATCAGCTATTGTAGTATCCCAAAATTGATGTTAAATCTTCTGGTAATTTTGATTTTCGTCTAAAATCTCCCCTTCTTGGGCCTCTGGCTGCTTTAATTTCGAGCGCGTTACGCTGATTACTCCGTCTTGCTTACGATAATCACCAACCCTGTCGACCAAAGACGGCGATGCGCAAGCTGGTATTGTGCGATTTTCATGCGGCACAGTTGAAATCGACACCTCGCGATAATGCGATATTCGATGGGAATTTTTGGAAATCACATTGCGGTTCCCACCGTTTTACTCACATACAAGAATCCAAGTCAGTGATCGAGCGAAGATGAATCCAGCCGAATATACAACTCTCGTTATACCGAGTTCTCAATGCGCAGTTCAATATCTGCAATATGTATTTATATATTGCTATAATTGACCAATTCATTCAATAAAGAAGCAAAAATATTGATTTTTTAGCCCTCAAAAATGATTTACAAAATATTATTCATACGTTCAGCAAATTATAGTAATCTGTCTAGTATAGTATTATATTGTGTCACATTTAGAAACGACTATAAGCAAAAAAGGAATAACGTAGTCTAATTTATCGTGTACTTAATATGAGTATCATTGAAGCACACATAAGATTTTTATACCAGAGATGGACAGAGAGTAACTAAAATTTCAAAATTCCAAATGTTATATCAATGACATCAGTCAAGTAAATCCTAGTAGACCTACTGATTATGATACTAGCGGTTCCATTTTCATCATGTGATTAACGAAGGATAAAGATTCGTCATGAAGTCTACCAAAATTTCTTAATAGAGTAATTGTTTAATGTGGTGCAACATGTATTAGCAAAAGTAAACTATTATAATCTTCAGTAAATACTTTTAAATATACGACCAATACTTCTGCAGGAGTCCCAGACAATAACTTCTTGACCAATAATACCGATTTAAAATGCAATAGTATTCATTAATGGAAAATACACTACTACGCCGCGCGCGCGCGTGTGTGTGTGTGTGTGTGTGTGCATTAAGCTAAATGCGGGACCAGAAGCAAAATTTCTCATTAAATTTCGTACATTATTCATACATATAATTCTTATATAAGTTCTAATACATCAATTATGTAAGTACGCATATACTGGCTTTGTAAAAGCGCACCTGGCACAGTACTTATGTACATATATACACACTCGAGTATAATATGTACTCACGCTACGCTCTTCGTGCGGGAGTACATACATCACGCAGCGGCGCACAACAATATAGACAGTTATATATATATGGACAATCGTTTAGGCGCAAAATGCGGCATGGGATTATTATTTTCCCGTTGCTTCACCTTATAACATTCCGAGCCCGCCCAATTATAATGCGTCTTGTCGACACGATATGCGTATTATATAATCGCCGAAATTGCCTGCAATCATATATTACATGCACGCGTTTCCGTAACGTGAAATTTTCAGCAGACCGGTGAGGCCGGCAGGGAAAGCAAGAATGAGAAACAGGAAGAGAGAGAGCGAGAGAGAGAGAGAGAGAGAGAGAGAGAGAGAGACTGCAGAAGATAAAAGGTACTGTGTATAGAAGTCATGTATATAGTACATGCGTATATAAGTCGTTAAGTTGGTACAAGTAGCAAAAGTTAAGTGTGGTTCTCTCTCTCTCTCTCACTCTCTCTCTCTCTCTCTCTCTCTCTCTCTCTCTCTCTCTTCCTCTCTGTATTACTGAATGATCAATATGAGTAATTAACGATATAAGAAATACAGTTGCCAGGAAATCTAAAGATAATTTATTATCAACGATAAACTTCTAAGCCACATTCGATTACGACAGAGGCACAATTACTCTCTCTCTCTCTGTCTCTCTATTTCATGCCAAGACTTCAACCTATTGACTGCCTTGGCATGGAAGCGATTAAGCACAGTATGTGAGTTCTTTATACAAGAGACGCGTAATTATCAATCCGACAATATTGGAGAACTGATCTTTCACCTTTCCCGTACCCTTTTTCTTTTGAATTTCTCCCCAAGAATTGTCGAGCTCTTTTTTGTTGCGTTTCTTACTGCTACGATGTTTACTGTACGTTACGATGTTTTATCTTTTTTCATGCCTTTAAATTGTATTTTATTGTTCGTATAAAATATTGAAATTGGACGCTTTTTCAATACGATAATGAATTGCATTCGATCAGATTATTTATCATCATTTACCGATGTTGTTTTTATACAAGAGAAAAAAGTAATGTTTGTTTTTATGCGATATTTGGGATGCAGGTTAGAAATTTTTAATGTTTATGAAAAATAACCACTGTTTTATTATCACTACTATTTTGTTACTTATTACTATAAATTACTATAGAAACCTATTTTAATATATTCTTTTAAGAATTTTGATAAGGGAGAGGCTATCGCAAGTGATGGTAAATAATGTTAGCACAATAATAATAATAATAATAATAATAATAATAATAATAATAATAATAATAATAATAATAATAATAATAATAATTTAGGTATCTTCAGTTCATTGATAGTTGATATACATAAGAATATTATTTTTAATATGTACTAATTAATAATAAAGAATGCTTTAGCGTAATAAATATAATGAGTATATTGCATTTGAACGTTAATAACATTTTTACTATTGATTTGGAAAACGATGCTATATCTATGCTGGATACATGATATTATACAATAATCTATGTATACACGCCTTAATAACAAATTAGGCAATTTCTATTAGTTTTTTTTACAACTTTCATATAATATCAATTTTCCAATGATTCAAAACAAAGTATCTTTTTATGAATTCCTCGTGCTGTAGATTTTATTATTTTACGAATACATACGCATTATGATATACTACTTTTGAATCGATATTTGCAAGGTAAATTAACATTTTTCAAATATCGAAAGTAAGACCGGCAAGAATATTTCCGCAACATTTTCAAATTATCCGAAAGACACATTAATTTTGCTGCTTTAACTCAATGTAAGAGAAAAGGAACAGTATATCGTACATTACACGTATCTGTAAGAACAGCATACTCTTACAAAACGTTCAGACAATGAAAAAATTCACCTCTTCATCACATACGATTCGATCGAACGCGTCGCACAATCATCTAAGCCTACAATTGACTACGAAAACGCGGGAAATTCAACGATGTCGCCTCGATTGCCCGGTACTTCCGGATCACTCGAGCGGCGCGAGAAGAGCCAAAGACTGAACGGGCGCGGCTCGAGCATAAAACACCCCAGAAGTCATCGGGATCGGCGTTGGCGGCGGCGTCCCTCAGCGCCCCCCCCCCCTCCGAACCGCGCTTCCGCGAACTTTTCCGCGAAGTTCGGCGTTGGGGGATAGTTTAAAGAACTGGAAGCCCCGTCCCCGATCCCACCTCTGTGAAAGCGGCCTTCGAGGAAATCCGCGTCGTCGGTGCTAGCCTTTAAAGCGGTCCTCGAGCGCTAATTGGTCCTCCACTATGATTGCTGACGAGAACTTTTTGAATTCTCAAGGTCAAAGAGGGAAGTTGGTATTTATGGGATTGACGCGCGGTGGGAAATATTTCGGACTCCATGCGGTTACTGCGCCATGCGATTTCTGATCAAAGCCCATTTAGACGCTGATGTGTCGTTTGAAGTTTACTCTTCAAATGAACGAAGAGCTTTTTTTACGAACAAATGTAGTTCTAAGCACTCGTGAAATATAATATAACATATAAAACGAAATTAAATGCCAAACGTGTCGTGGCGAGTCAAATTAGATTTAATTATCTTATTTCTGACAACGTTTCATTCGCTTTTTTTATCATCCTTTTGAAGTCCATAAAAATTTACCGAGGATCTCGAATATGATTTCATATCTGCTTACATTGATAATACTAAGGTCTAGTACAATAATATCCAAATATATATAAATAATAGCTTGTTTGGCTGACAATATTTTGAAAAATATATGAGATAAAAATTTTCAGAAGTCAATATGTTTAAAATGTGACCACATTTAGTTGGACCTTTAGGTTACTTTAGTCACTTTGTATTTTATAAGGAAGGCTCCATTTTAGAATCCAATTAAAACGTCAAAAAATTAAACGTGAGAAATGAAAATTTTTAAGACCTTTATTCTAATCTTTAATAGGTCAAATGTAAACGAGACTGCTCCGAACAGCAGTAATATTTCTCATCAAATACTAGCCAGTAAATAAGTATTATCACAAAGTTAAGATAAAGATCAGTGTAAGTTGATCCTCTTGCGCTTAAGTTTCCCAGACATTTTGATGGATGAATTAATTTTTCAATTGAACCCTCTATTATGAGATCTCTACTTAAAGTACGCTAATAAGTACTCCAAAACTTTAATAGACCAAGTATGTAAGTAATTATATGATAAAAATTTCCTTCTCTTTCTCAATTCATTACAAAAAAAAAGTAATATTCACAAGAACATTCAGGGATCCGATTATTGAAAATCCTTAATTCCTGAAATACGGTTATTCTAAACTTCATTTTGCAATATATTGACACCCACAGAAGATACTGCACTGTCTTGAGGTAATTTTAATTTCCATCCAATCGAGCTTAATTAGATAGTTTTAATTTCCCTCGCCCCTGGGATCTTAAAGTTTACACTCGCAATTTTATCTACCACTTAAATTCCCCGTAAGCGCTCTTTCGGAATTGCCCATGGAAAGGCACGCCTAGAAAGTAATCAAAATGATTTCTTATCAAATTAAGCCACGTAATCGCATTATCCGAATTGAATTATAAAGATTAGCTGAACTAATTTCAATCGCCCCTTAACATTCGTCAAAACAGGAATGATTAATATTACTTGCAATATTGTCGAGGCTCGAACGAGTAAAGGAAAAATCTTCTCCACGAACGACTATAAGCCGAATTATGCCTCGGAATTACGCGGCCGCGCATCGAGAGACCTTGAAAACACGGTTCTCCGCATTCGACGCGAAATTCAAATATCCTTATTTACATTTTTATTATTTCCATCCGGGAAATCAGAACGCTATCTGCGTTAATGCGAAACCATTACTCGCCCGGGGCTTACGGAACAATTGGAACGCTTAAACTGGATTTTAACGATTACGGTATGTTGCGCGCAGGAATGGGGTAGAGGCGATTTAACGACAGGGACAAGCGCGCAAAGAGGCCGAGGGATGGAATCGATGCGATCCTCCCCCCACCCCCCATCACCCGGCCGCGCCTCGAGAAAGCGCGGGGGCGCGATAATGGCGGGAGGGGAGCGAGGACGTAACTTTATTTGTCGAATAGCCCAGGTGCGACGGGGCCCCGTCGCAGGCGGCGACGGCGATGGACAAGCCGCCAATGTAATAATTGCCGATTGCCCTCGCCAAACGTGTCTCTTCGTATCGCGCGCTTTCTGTCTCCCTCTCTCTCTCGCTCCCTCTCTCTCTCTCTCTCTCTCTCTCTCTCTCTCTCTCTCTCTCTCTCTCTCTCCATTCAACTCTCTATCTTGCCGCCTGTTTCTCACGCCCTTCTTCGACGTGTCTGAATAAACTACGTTAAAGTCTCGATTGGCGGAGAAATTATCGGTAAACGAGGGCGCCAAACAATCTGCGTCGGCTCCCCCATCGATTTTTCCTTCGTTATTTCATCCTCATCCAGAGTTTTTTTTCAGACAGATTACTTTTGATGCGGCGAGAATTTTATTCGCTGCTTTCTAAGCTTGGGATATAACGAGGACGATGATGGAAATTAATGAAATATTAAGCTAAAAGATATATAGATAACGGAATTTTGGAGGACGTGTGTCTTTATCTTCCTTAATATTATGGGTTTATGAATAAGACGTTCTGATTTATTGTATTAGAGTATCTTTAATTAAAGAAATGCCATCTTGAAATCAATTCGTTAAAAAGAAGTTTTCGTTTATTTAGTAATATCCATAATTTTTCTGCGCTACATTCTAATATTAATTCTTATTCTATTACTTTTGCAGACGATTTAGTTTTTTTTGCACACTGAAAATTTTCACAAACTAGAGATAAAGCCCAAGCTCTAAAGTATAAAATTGAGAATTCGTATTCTAATTACAATTTAAATATTACTGCGGATAAGTGTGAGACTATTTTATTTAGAAACCCTATCGATAATAAAACCTCCTATAATATTAAATATAATTGGCGTAATTTTAATATTGGAGATAATGAAAAAGTAACTAAACACAGTATAGTAGTATAATATTTAAAATTTGTACTTCTACTTTATTTTTTTATTTGTTAAGTCGATGATGTTTCCTTTGTGATCTTACTTTATCAGTTATTATCACAGAGCTGTACTTCATTATATTTATTGACTAAACATCTTTATGAAGAAAAAAATAGCATCTGTCGCAATACAATAGTACATGACGGCACAAGGGAGTAAAATAGGTGTTTTCTTGTTTTTATTTCTTTTGCTTGCCGAGCATAGTGAGGGCGTCAAATGACCCGTGTCAGAAAACGGCTTTGCCCCCGTGTGCCACATACGAGCTTTCCGTACAAAGGCGCTATATCTTCTTCAAAGGGTCGCACAAAAAATTGAAAACCACGGAATGAAAAGATGTCAAATTTTTCCCCCTGTACTAATTATGCACGTAGAAAGCCAGCAGGCATATATCTAGAAGCCTAGACCGCACTTAGACCACAATTAAGTTGCCCAATCGTAAAATTTAATCCACTGGATTTGAAAAAATACATAATATCATCGGTTTGTACTTAAAGTTATTTCTGCAATGACTATTTCAATAACGTAATATTAAATTCAATGATTGCCTCGTAATTTTTTAAATAATTGAGTATGCAAAGAAGATATGTCGGATTGGGAGATGTAAGTATAACATAGCATAGCGTTTTATGTATAGCATAAAAAATATAACTCTTATCGCATTAAAAAAATTATATTAATTTTTACAAACATCATAGTAAGCTTTATACAAAATTTTACATAACATATAAATTTTATTTTATTTAAAAATTTCGAATACCAAAGAAAAAAAGGTCGAGCCCGCGGTCGAGTGCCACATATAAGTCCAAACGTAGTAAATATCATGCCAAATGTTACGCAGACGCCAAAACTAACGTTCCTACCCGGCTACACTGTTCTATTCTTTCAGTTCCACTCCTGTGCAGAAAAAATAAAATTCCTCTTGCTGATTAGTCGCGAAAGGGACACTTTTACTCCCTAGGGAGTAAAAGTAAAACTCTACATTCTGATTGGTCGAGAAAGGGCCATAAACACTTTTACTCCTTAGGAAGTAAAAGTAGTATTTCACTTCCTCCAGACAGCTGTAGAAAATCGTATTTTTCGTCCTGAGTGCGGGAAAATATTTTGCCCGCCCTTTTTCAGCCTCTACCTCTACGATCCGTGCATTATTATTTATTCGTAGGAGATTCAAGCATTCTTCCACCGCGTCGCGCTGCTCCATCAAGGCCGAGATATAAAAAAATGCTTGTCCTCCCCCCCCCCGCCTGTTCCTCAATAAAACATGCGCATTACACCTGCTCGACCAAGAAAAACAGCAAGTCGGAGCTGAGGGCAAAGGTTGTGTAAAGAATGGCGGGGGCTGGGAAAAGGGGTTGGTGCATCCCTTCACCTCCGCCGCTCGACCGAAGGCGCAAGGCGACAGCGGCGACGCGGAACTCGTAAATTGCCGCCCGTGTGGCGAGGAGCGCGCGGGGGGGGGGTCGGTCTGCAGTTGGCAAGACGTCAAGAAAAGAGGGCACGGGTTTCTGTATGCAAGCCGAGGATCGGAAGAAGAGGGGCGGAGGGAGGGGGAGTGAAAAAGAACGCGTCGGCGACGCGTCGCCGTATAGCCCGGGAAAATTAAGAAAAGGGGGAAGGAGCGAGAAATATCGCTGGACCGCGAGCGCAAGGGAAAAGGAGATAAAGAGGGAGAGAGAGAAAGAGCACCAGCGCCACTCTTTCGCTTTTCCGATGTGATCTATTGGGATGAACTGGAGTAGTCGAGGAGGGAGATTGAGATTCCTTGCGCGAACGTTTATTAAAAGTGTAGAGGACCCAAGGTGAGATGGTTATTTCTTCTCTCTCTCTCTCTCTCACTCTCTCACTCTCAATTTTTTTTTATTTGTTCTTCTTTTGAATTAACGAGCAGCCGTGCCGAAAATGGATTCGTTAAGAAGCAAGGGTAAAGGGCGCTTTTAATGTTTCGATAACTAGACTTTGCTTCGGTGGGACGGGCTGAGGAGGCGCTTTTATGGGACTGTTGAGCACGGAGAGCGAAAGATAAGGCTTTGGGAAATGATAATAACTACGAGAGTGCGCAAGAGTGGCTCCGCTTAAAAGCTCCGCTGTATATATATATAGATGTAATTATGGCTGTAAAGTAAAGATGGCCCAGATCAATTCTGAAATATCTCAGAATGTCTTTATCTTCAATACACAATGATCATTAAAGTTCGTTGAAAGCGAGCTGACGTCGATGGAAATCTAAAATTGTAATTCATTAAATTGTAGATCATTAATTGCAAGAGTAGAAAATATTTTTTACTTACTTTTACCTAAATTTAAAGAAGAAAAAAAAATTAATGCCATTTAGGGATAATTACAATTTTCTTTAAACTACGTACGGAAATACGAAAAAACGTAAAATAAAGATAAAAAGAATCATCATTAGAATAATTTTCCCAATTCCAGGTAGATTTATCGCCCAAAATACTAGGCCAAACATCATGACTATCCATACATCGGCCGACATGTTAATAAAGACAGGGAGAAAAATTCCACGACCACTTTTGCAACGGTGGTTATCCGAACGTCCCTGACTTTTATCTATCGGGATTAGAAGACCCGAGTACCCATTTTAAATTAGCCCAAGGATTAAGCCTGAATTATCCTCTCGTGTTTTAATTCGTACTCTTCGTAAATTCTTCGCATTTGTATATTTTTAGACCAGGTTTGAAAAACGACAGCTCTTAAGCATTTGCGTTTTAGGGAGCGGCAATAAAATATCATTGGCGTAGAAAATAGTGTTAATTCATTAAATTGAGAAGTTTTCTGTTTGAAAGAAAAGAAATGAAATTGAATTTTTTAACTTTTATATATCAAATAATTCAAAAGATTATGAATTAAGGAAACATTTTTATTAGAAATATATATATATATATATATATATATATATATATATATATATATGCTATATTTTTATTCTTATCATTCTTTTTATTTATTTTAAGCACGCAATAAATAATAACAAGGATTATATATATATATATATATATATATATATATATATATATATAGAAAAGATATATAACAAACTAAAATTGCTAATTATGTATTTAACATAAATTTAAAAAATGATGAGATTAGAAGTATCTGGTATTTTTTAACCTATGACTCTCTTTTATGAAAAAATAAATACTTTCGCGGTACCATTTGAGGAAAAGGTATTTTTCTTTTGGTTTTTTATCAAAATTTTCTTTGGTCTTATGCTTTTTTAATCATTTCTTGGTCTTCTTTACGAAAGGATTCCGGCATAACTTATATTCATTCATGATGCATTGTTTACAAATAATTAAATAAAATGATAAAATATTCGATACTATAATATACTTTGTGTATCTGTAAAAATAATACATTAAAACTAATAAGATCAGAATTGTATGAAATTCATGTTCCATGAGAATTCTTGAATTAAATCAATCTGAAAGTTTTATTCTAGTGTACACTATTATGTGATACCAACTCAACAGTCGAGTAAGTAATATATGATAGTTAATCAGAGTGTTTGCAATATTGTGCGCAATCTACGATATTGCAAAAACCGTCAAGAACACGTTCGAGAGTTAAGTCGGATGTCACGACTTAAATACAAGATACATTGCGTCTGGCATTCTGCATGAATTGCGGGAGAAGTCGAACACAAATCGCGACCTTGTTGCAAAATCCAGGCAGTCGGGACTCGATTGCTGATTAATAGTCAGCACATAATTTCTCCAGCATCCGCGACTAACTCCGAAGTTATATCGGTTAGATTATTTCGCAATCTAAATGTTAATTAGGGTTGATGCAAAGTATCCTTAGCGCAACTGCGAAAAATTATATCACAATCCCTGCACTAACTCCGCTTTGACTCGTTCTCTTGGCACGTACAAGCGGCTAGTACTTAACGGCGCTTCCTGAATCTACGACTAGAAAATAATCCATTCAGCCGTTACTGCTGCAAAACTCTGTCTTCTAACTCATCGTCATGATGCAAATGAAATAATCATCCGCGGCCACGAACGCGATGAACGCAATAAAAAAAGATATCGATCATCTCCAAATGGGACGTCAAGCATATCCCAACGAAAAAGATTTGTCGTCTTTCGATCGCAGACTTCGCTCACGACATATTCGGCAATCGAGCCGCGTGCTTCATTTTCTAACCCCGTTACGAATTAACTGTACAAAGCGCGGCCATCCCCCGACCGCCTCGAGCCGCGCTCGAGGAGGCCAGCCGTAGTTTCCAATTTTCCCCCTCTCTCCGCGAGCTTCTTTTCTAGTTGGCATCTCCCGCCCTCCTCTCCCCGCCGAACGGTGCGGTGGCAGTCGCGCTCGGCGCCTTTCATCCTGATTGCCGAGCTGCGCGGCGACAAAGCCTCGACCCCGCCCACCCCGTCATCCCGGCAAAGTGGCCGACGACGATCGGGTCCTCTTCGCGCGGCGTACTCGCCATTCGCGAATGAAGCCGCCAACCCCATCTCTCTCTCTCTCTCTCTCTCTCTCTCTCTACTTTCCCAGCTTCTCTCGCATGCCTTAACTTAGAAATTAGCCGTTAACAAGGTAAAGTCCATTTGGTCCGAGCGAAACCGCAAAGGTATTTTCTCGGAGAGCCCGGCGCGCGCCGTTAAAGTCGTGCCGAGATGCGGCGCGATCGCGTTGTTTCGTAGAAGAAGACGCCTTTACTCTAAGCCTTATGAGATCCCCTCTCGGGAGAAGACAAGCGAATTGCCTTTTCTGGTTATATATATATATATATATACATGATGATTGAAAAAATAGGAGAAGTAGCGTTTTTTCTAAATAAATTGCAGAATTTATGGATTGGAGCGATGTCTGATTATGTAGTTGCATTGCGAGAACATCAGACCAGATTTCTAAGCCATTCATTAACAAAATGTGGACGTTCAATTTTTTGCTTAATTTTATAATTATTTAAATTATATAAATCCGAATGTAGTATAGCTTATACATACGGTATTAATGAAATTAAATGAAAAATAATTTGTAAAATTTATGATAAAAATAACTTTTTCTCATAAAAATACTTTTTATCAGATGTTAAAATTTTAACAATTATTATACAGTTTATCATTGTCGCCGGAATCAATAACAAATCCTCTACAATAAATAGTAGTAAAATTTAAGATTAATTTTCGTTCATTCCATTCTTCATTGAATAATATTAAAAATTAATTTTAGTCGTAATATTTTGATAATTTTGAATTATGCTTATATAGGCCAATGATAAATTTAAATTACATACGATGACATAGTTATTCTTTATGAGTGTCTGAAATAACTGGATAGAAAGTAAAAGTTTCAACATACTCCTTAATTAATTTTAATATAGTAATGTCAAATCAGTATCTTAATAGAATAAATAAAAAAAAATATTATAAATAAAGTTGCAATAAAATTACATCGAACGTATAAAGGTTTATTCCAATGAAGTTGTTGAATAGATAATGATCCTGCTTTGTCAGACTTTTATTCATGAATTTCACAGATTCGAATATTTCGGCCTTATCGCCGCCGGTTTTTTCTTCTTTCAACGATCAAATTGGAATTCACTAAATAAAAAGAAAGCGAAACAATAAACAACGCGATGTTTCCGTCCACCTTTACGTCAACGACAATATAAATCCTCGGCCCGTTCGCCGAGGTGTGTGCAGCGCGCGCTATCACAATTCCGGGCGCAAAGAACATTTCGGACCGCGCGCGTTGAAAGCGCCTCGATCGAGTCCCCATTTACCCGCGCCACGTCCCCGCAGGGGGCAATTCTTGAGCAAAAATCTCACATCGGTTCTGGCCTCCCGCCGTTCCGTCCGCCCCCTCCCCCCGCCCTCCCGCACGACGAGAGCAGGCGAACGCAGCGGAGTGGACCGGCTATCGCGCGGCATTAATCCAGAGGGCCATGTCGCTCCTGACTATTTGCCGCATTACCATCCGAGCATATTGCTTTTGCCGCCGCTCTCGTTTACCCCCATACCCTCCCCCGCGTTACTCTCAACCCCGCGGCAGTCCTTCCACCGACGGAGCGACTGGGGGTTGGGGATGGGTGAGGGGTGGTGACGGTAGCGCGTATTACAACCCGGCCGCCACCCTCGCCCGGCTTTTGTCCTCCCTTCGCCAAATAGAAGTGTGTATATATGCGCGCATCATTGGCCCGCGATCCGGCCCTGTGTGTACATGCGCCGCAGTGTAAAGCGCCGCCGCGTTATCTCTCTCTCTCTCTCTCTCTCTCTCTCTCTCTCTCTCTCTCTCGACGCGCCATATGCCCTCCGTCTATGGTATTTCATTAAATCGTTACGCTGAAAGAGCTGTCTTTCTCGACCATCCCATCTCTCTCTCTCTCTCTCTCTCTCTCTCTCTCTCTCTCTCTCTCTCTCTCTCTTACTCTGTGTCTCCCGCTCACCCCCCCCGCGCCCCGTACGTTACACCGCGCTCGCGGCCTTCTACATTTTACCGTCGGTCGAAATTTCGCCCGGCACCCGGGTGGTGGATACCGTGGCGGGCTCGTCCGGCAGAGTGCGAACTGCCGCGTTGCCGAGCTCGGCGAATTTCAAAATCAGATTCGGTACGTGTCGGCTGATTTTAATATTGCAACCTTTGACGCTGGCCGACACGAGTGTCAATGTCGAAATGAAAATTTTTATCACTGCCCCGCGCTAGCTCTGTGGACTTGACGTACTTTGTTATTCGTTCGAAAGAGCGGGGAATCTCGTACGAACGTAATTTTTTTAACGATTTTTCGAATAATATACGTATTTTGAATGGATCGATCAAGTGAATTGATGAAAAATCGCATAAATCTGACAACATTTGATAAATATTAAGAATAAAAGTCGGTAACACTTGTATGAAGTAGTTAAAAAGCCCTTGATGAGAATAAAAATTTTAATATTGATATGCAACTTTGAGAAAGGATGGAGATGAAAATTAAAAGCTTGAACGTGAATCCGGAAATTCTAAAATCTTTCATATTTATAATATTACAAGGGAGATCAATCCTAACGCTTCATCATTGCAATTATTAGAGTTGTCCCGGATAATTGAAGCTCAGTTTTCACATTTAAAGACAATGTATAAGTATAGGGTTTCGTTAATTGACAACATAATTGATTATATTGCGCAGGTACGAGAACGTATCGATTTTATGTCATACAGCAAGTCTCTCGTCTCGGCTTCGCCCGAAATTGGAAGACAAGCGACTTACTTCGATAATAATATTATTATACTTCCAAGTGTGTATATATATATAAAATTTTCTACCTAACTGTTTTATTTTGTGGTAATAAAAAATATCGATCTTCCAAATTACTAGTACTAGAATGTACGGTGTATAATCCTCGCTGTCAGAAACAGTTTGTTGTGCAAATCTAGCCCAACGCGTTCAAATATCATCCATTGTACTGTATCGATTGCGACGCGAAAAGAAGGTTTTATTCGACAATCCATTCGTTTTCCTGGAAATGATAAATCATTGGAATACTGGTGTATCGGAATTGTCTCTCCCGCTGCTGGACGAGTTCAAATAGCCTTTTCGTTTTCTTTTTCTACTTACTACATATCGGCAGCGAATAAAATATTAGGAGCTCAGAATTTCTAAAAATTAAATTAATTTAATTTAAAAATTAAAAATTAAATTAAATTAAAATTAAAAGATGTTAATTAAATTAAAAAATTAAATTAAATTAATTAAATTAGAAATAATCGAAGAAAAGAATGTGATGAAAAATGAATGATGAATGTGAACATCTTATGGAATTCAAAAATTCCCAAACTCTTAGAAAATTAATAAAATCTTCAGCATTTACAGTGGAATCGATGATTTCATACTCCTCGACATTATGGTGACATTACTACAATTACGTATATTACACAGTATAGTACACACTTACGAATACTAAGCATATAATACGACAAAATTGAAAAGCAGATTTCTAGGAAAAGTATAGATTTGCCCTAAAGATACTCGTACAGTTTTTCTAATATCAGCTCGATGATGAATCTTTGTAATTATATCGTTTACAGGGTCCAAAATTCTATGACTATGATAATCCACTATATAAGTAACGGTGATTACTTCAAATAATTTTATTTCTGACAACTGGTAATCGCATATCTGTTCGCAACAATGTCTGTTGTAAAATGTATTCTCACTGGCATTACTCCAACATGCAAAAACTATATTCTCTCCAAGTTTCGATGCAATGGAGAAATTATATTTAGCGCGTAAAATAGAAACACTATTTGTCTTTATATAATAGTAAGCTGAACTTCGTGATGGAAATAGAATTAACCGAGACGATTCTGGTTTTATGCTAATTATAGATAGTGTAATTCTTGGTATTGAAAAAAAAAGAAACGACTCGATTTGATAGTAATCGCGCTATTTTAAAAATTTACACCTATTCTTAACCTACGCCATTAATTTGAAAGATCCCTGCCATTATTAGCGACGAGCAAAGCGTCGAGATCGAGCCCAAAAGAGCAAAACGGCGCGACTTTAAAGGGAGTCCTTATTGACTTTATCGGGCGCTCAGCGAAAATACGTGACATTACGCGGTAAAAGGGTAATGGCGTTCGGGCGAGATTTCGATTTTGCCGGCCGAACGGGCAATAGGGTTTAACAAAGTTGTCCCTGAATTTAATCATTCAATGTTAATCAGACCGGCCCGCGCACCCGCGCCCAATCGTCCCCCCTCCCTCCCATCTCGCGCTGCTTAATTAAACATTCGGCCGGGGAAATGGAATTCGGCAAATTAAGGCATGATCGTCGGATTTCAACTGGCGGCACGCTTCGTCGTTGAGTTTTGCTGCGAAGTGAAATAATGATTTGAGAATAGTGAGATTTTTTTTTTGTAATAATATAATTATGAGTTTGTATTTACTATTATTATACAGTATGCCGATATTGTTAAAAATGAAAAGAAAAAATTGGTCAATTTTGGAATTCATGCCATCGATGAACTACTTCATACGTATGATAGACAAAATTTGCATTTACATTAAATTTAATTTCCAATTACCGAGCGAAGCATAAATATTTATTTACACGAGACGCACATATACGTATATAATTATTTTTAATTTTTATATTACTGACAAACTCAGTGAATTAATTACTGTGAACACAATAAATTTATTATAATGGGTACTAGTCAGTAGATGTTTTAACGATAATTTTATGATTTAAATAAAAGGATCCTAATTCCATTTCTACTTAAAATATAAAAAGTTTATCGGCGCTTCTTCTAAAATTTAAATTAAGGATCAGATAATTTATAGAATTTGTGCTTTATTTTCTTCACTAATTTATATGCGAAAGTTGATAGGTTTTTCGTTTCATCATTTCGAGAAATCATTTCGAGAAATCTGGGAAGAAGTAAAAACGAAATTGGCGAAGAAGAAAAAGAAGATTACCCACGGAAAAATTGTATTATCATATTCGCCCACAACTGAAGAAATAAATAAAATCCCTGGCCTTTTTTTACGAGGCTATAATGCACTAAAATATCTCTCTTCCGGCGGCGCAGAAAATACAACTTTTAACGAAATCCGCGAGCCGATGTCTCGTCGCTTCGTCCCTTCCTCCCTACCATCCCAACCCTTCCCCCTCCCCCCATCACTGTGCTCCCAGCAATAAAATCGGGAATTGCGGCGGCAAATTTTAACGGCGGCCATAAAATATTTCGAGCACTTCCAATGAATTTAATCGAATTTGTAAAATACAGCTTTTCTCAAATACGTTATACACACGTCTCGAGGCGCTCGTTATTTGAAACGTCGTCGCTGCACCTTCCCGCTCGATTTTTTAATGAACCTTCGCGGCGGGGTTCGAGCAATTCGCCGCCGTACCGGCGGCACGATTGAGATTGTATCGATCTTACGGTGATTTTGTCATGACGTTTTATTAATAAATTAATTTAAAGCATTATTAATTATTTTTCTTCCTTTATTTCTTGCAAATTCCAAGAGTTCCAATTTTCTTTAACACTGATATTCAATTAAAATTTTTCAATTTTATTTTGATTCTCAGTTGTGCCCCCATTTCGACGTACAACATACGAGTACAGGGTTACTGTTTCATTTTAATATTAAATTTAATTTAAACGTATATTTACATTTATTTAAGTCTCAATTTGATTATTTCTATTATATTATATTATATATATTCTATTCTATTATATATATATATATATATATATATATATATATATATATATATATATAGTGTGTGTGTGTGTGTGTGTGTGTGTGTGTGTGTGTGTTAGAAATTGTCACATTTTAGTTTCAAATGAATATCAAATGATAAAGAGTTTATAACCATCTCTTTCAACAAAACCAATGAAAGAATGTCAAATTATATATGGCTGAAAAGAATATATTAAAATATTATTCATGAATACTTTTTATATCAATGAATATTCAAGAATTTTTCTTCATGCTCAGCAACTTTGTTATACATGCGCAGCATTTGCTAATAAATAGCATGTTTTATTTCTAGAATGCTTGAAAAGTTTAGTAAGTAATGAATGTACACAAAAAACAACGGAAAATTAGTTTATGAATTTTCATTATGTTATGGAAATATGATGAAATAACAGATGCTAGAAATAATTTTAATAATCGTTTGCAAATACGATTTCATTAAAGGATTATTTTGAAATTATTTGTCTGCAAAGGGAACTCAACGTAATTTAAGTAATAGCATTCTTTCGTTTAAGTAATGAATTGAGCGTTGAACCATTATTTTCTGTTTACAAAATAATTAGTTAAAAAGGTCTAATTGGAAGAAATTAGATTATTCATTTAATGTCGAATCTAGGCGTGAAGAAGTGCATCAGTAATCTCTTGAATAAAATAATGAAATTCGCTCGAGATAATTCTTTTTCCAACTCTAAAAAAATGCCAAACAATATTTTATATACCCACAATAATAATAATAATAATAATAATAATAATAATAATAATAATAATATAGTCCAACAAAAATTTCCATAAAAACTGCGTACATACTTCAGATTGATGTGTAGTACTATAAGAAAAGTATGCCATCGAGGAAAACCATTTTCGCGAGTGAATACGCCTTTAAGGGTTATTTGATTGAGAATAGATATTTTATATTAGAATTATGTGCTCAGTAACGCATATATAAATACTTGCAATTCGAAAGCCAATGCATCGACCCATAATGGGAAATGGAAAGCTTTCCTATCGATCTGGGTTTGAAATGATGCCTACAACCTAAAAAATTTCTAAGAATAAATATAAAAAGAAGATACACGAGTATAAGCCTTCGATATTCCACGTTAAATCAGTATACGGGTATTAACAAAAATATTAAAAAAAAAAAAAAAAAAAAAAACAAACACTCATCGGATCGCAAACACGCTTGCAGTTTACACAATCGTAGTGCCGAACTACAGATATACCGCGACAGCTCGCGCTCACGTTCTTGTAACTGGATGAACGAGCCCGGCCCCGAGCTCGCATACTAGGGACCACAAAGCCCGGAGCTCCCGATTTCCGCCCCTGCTCGCATCCATTATTCGGCGGTCCCTGAAAGCGTTTCGTTGTACAAAAGTAGGGACTGTAAGGACCGCAGGGCCAAAATAATCCAAAAGTCTCCCATCCCCCCCCCCGTAGTTCGACGGCGTTGTATCGATCTCGACCGAATGGATCGTGGGATCTTTGAGCTCGAATCGTGGCGGTGGATAATATTAGCGCATCTTACGTTAGTATTTGTCAGGTAGATAATATCGTCGGTGTCGATAAGATGTGAATATCTTGCATAAGTGGCACTTCCCTTTGGTAATTAAATACCTCAGTTCTGGACTTTCGATAGTTCTTGTGATCCTTATCTCACCAAAGAATTGTCGAGACTGCGCATTATAGCAGATAACGAATGCACACTGAATAAAATATGGGAACGACAATTACTAAGAATTAATTACTAGAGATAATAAATAATTCATTGTTATTTCACTATATTAGATGGGTTTCAAAAAATTTTCCGAGGATTAAATAGATATCCTCACGTTTGAAAAAAAACTGGATCAAAGTACGAAAAATTCGTTAATTTTTACAGAGAAAAAAGAAATAAGCCGGATTATCCAGTAAACATCTGTTTAGTCAATAGTATATTCCAGGAGGGGAACAATTTTAGCGACAGAAAATTATTTATTGCGTTTTTGTTTTTTAACCAATAGACATCTTTAAAATATCAAAGAGGTATAAATATTAAGAAATAGACAATTCTCATCCTCTTTTGCCAGACATAGTAAACAAAGATTACCTTTGACATTGATTCTCTTGTACATCCGGAAGTCGATCATTAGAAAAAATATTTATTTATACGTATATGAAAATTCATAGTATTTTATATCAGAAAGAATCAGCTGTTTTCTATTATATGTTACACTAAGTAAAAGATTATTAGTTTACTTGCGATTGGCACCAAAATAGGAACAGTGCCTACCGGTATAATGAGTATACTTTAAATGAAAGAATAGTTATCAGGTATATATTGAAATATGTATATTCTATGATAATTTCTAATTAAAGTCCTAATTTATTTTTATATATTTAGAGTGATAATACAATTTCGATAAGTCATCATCCAGTTTAACTTACATATCAATTTCTTTCATCTTAACCTCTAATCCAGTAGACTGGGAGCATTCTGGTATCTTATATATGTGGGTGTACGTGTGCGTGTGCGAGTGCATGCGTGTGTGTGTGTGCACACGATACGGAGGGAATCTCAGACCGCTCAACAAAGCGAAGCACGTCGGTTATTAACGCCTCTGTCAACCTCGAGACGAGAGCTATATCAAACATTATATTATAACTCGGTAACATTAATCAATGCGATATAATCCCGAATTGCCGCGCACACGATGCGTACACGCACGAGCCGCGGACCTCGCCAACGGTAGGATCCGCGGGGTGTATATGTGCGCCGGACTGTAACGGTCAACGTTTGCTACGCGAGCGCTAACGATCCCCGGATGGCTTCCGCTCCCCTCCCCCCCTCGCCGCGCGACCCATCTCCCCGCACGCCCGGCGCGCGAACCTGGCCGAACGTCAAATTCGGCCGATGGGCGAATTTTCGCCAGGCGGCCCTGGGCGCGCCGAACGTCCGTTTTATACGCGCGCGCGCGCATTTACGCGAAAGACAAACGGCAGAGCGGGTGGCGCGAGCGCTCACGCTCGGCGTACTCCGAAGTTCTGTTAATTCAAACTCGGCCCCGGGGGCGCAGCGGTCGCGATGTAGAAATATGCAGATGCCGACCGACGCGTCCGTCGAAATATACGTCTCTGTCGCGACCTTTCCATTGTCTTTCTCTGCGGTAATCTCTGAATCCCTCGCATCCCACTCTCTCTTTCTCACTCTCGCACTCTCTCTCGCACCCTCCTTCGCTCTCCGTTGTACGGTGTTCCCGCGAGCTTAGCTCCAATAATTCTCGAGAGGCGGACTGCGCGCAAACCTCTCGTGGCGTCCCTGTCCGCGGAAGCAATCCCAGATTTTTCTGCCTATACATCAGCGATGTACACGACTTTCTTAATTCTTCGAGCGGTGCGTAAATCCTCCGGGAGATCCTGCCCCCCCCCCTTTTAAATTTATGCAGGGGGCACGCTCGATTATGCAACTGTACTCGGGAATGGAAGCCGGGCACGGGGCTGCTTAATCGCGCGCGGTCTTGGCACGCCGGATCGAGCACGGAAAGACTTTGCGTACGTTTTGCTCGGCAACTTGTCTTTTCGTTGGCGATCAACGCGACCGAGACCATTGCACGTGGGAGTTTCCGCGACATCTTCGGGCATTGCCACACGCGACGGCTGTAAATAATGTCGCGCGCTCGGTCCTTTTCCCCGAAAGAGACGGTGGATAAACGTTACAAGCGAGATATGATGTAAACGGCTGCGTCGAGACGGTCTTAAACGAGTCGAGGATAAATCACTGCACACGTGCATATACGTGGCCAGGATTTTGCTGCACCGAGTAATCGGTAGACGTTATTTCATTGACGTCTAGATGACTCGGCTCTGAACTCGGATCGAAACTCTAAAGCCAAACCTGTTATTATACCGATAAATGACGCTTCCTACAGATTCTGTAAAATGGTCCGCGCAAACAATCTTCTTATTGAGCCCTGTGCAATTTTTAATCTAATTTTCACCTAATTAGCAGGAGTAGATATATTTAAATCGCTGCTCAATTCTGTAAGGATCATGCAGATACGTTTACGGGATGTCAAAGCTAAAAAGTGCAGAGCTAACAACGGAATCGTGTAGCATAAAAGATACTTGCAGACATTTTATAAACGTCGTGTTATCCTCGATCCTCGCATTATCGAATTTAGATTGCAACTTCTCGATTGCTTCGTCGCTGAAAGCTTTGACAGTTTTATGGCGAAAACCGTGTGTCGAGCGACATTCATCTACTTATGAGCATTGTTAACTTATTTACCCAACTAAGAAATAACGAACGTATGTGAACTAGCCGCACACCAAAGTATGAAACTCCCGTACAATGTGAAATTATCTTGTCCCTCGCTTAATATGCGGATGGTTTTGCTTCACGCGTGGACTTTCAGGCACGTTCGACCAAAAATTCAACTCTACCACAAATAGCAACATGGTTGTTTATTTAACGGAACATATCGCGAAATTTAATACAATAAAACTAAAGAGTAAAATGATAGAAATCATTTAAGAAAAACTTACAGTATTCCGTTAACGAACACGAATTTCGGTACAAGTGTACTATTGTGACGATAAAATCGTTAGAACTTTACTCATTATATCCGCAGGCAGTTTAATGAACTTTCTACAAGTTTTGATTTGTCGAATCAGTAAAATTGCGCGAGTTTTCTTTCTTTGTTGTTTAATTGAAACATATTTTGTAGACATTGTCGTTTATGATTGATTATGAATGAAACTGTTGTGATTAAAGAGAAATTAATTACACAGATCGTAATTATTCATTTAAAAATTACAAAAAATTAAACAGTTTACTAAATGATATTTGGATCGAATGTTTTTCGCTTTATTATAATTAATATTCACCAAAAGCACATAATTCATAAAGAAAATGCTTCTTTTTTAAATGAATAACAATAAGTGACTTTTCACTGCTGAGTGTCGTTTTTTAATTTTTTATTTCATAAGTTTCGGTTGATCTGCAATCTTTATCAAGTCTTTCAGTAGATCCAGTTTTTCTGCGTAATGACAATGTCAGTTTAATAGTATGAAGTGTTTTCTACTTCTTAAAGTAGAAGGAGAAGTATAGGATAGACGTCACAAACATGGAGTAAAACTGGGAACCATGCCTTCTTAGCAACGCCTACGGTTTGTTTTATTTCATTGTTACATTTTCTAAAGAGCTGTCAAGAGGCGTACTTTCAATTTTGTCCATAATTTGAACAATATAAATTTTGAATTATTTTAATTATTATTCTGGATTCATTAACGTATAAAATTCATACATAAATATCATATAACTCGTTGGAGTTTAAATCATTGGAATTCAAAGCTGATTTGTTTCGAATTTATCGAATTGTTTTTTTAATTTATTATAATTAAATTAAATTCATTAATAAGATCAAAAAATATTTCATTTTTCCTAATAAAAAACTTGACGATAAATTTAAAGGTTGCAATATGTAATTGTATTCCATTACAAACGACTTTTTATGAATAAAGTCAGTTAAGTAGATTTATATTAAATGATTATTTTAAGTATATATTTCTCCATCGTGTAACAAAAATATAATATTAAATAATACTCATTATCTAAATCCGATCGCAAATTTCATCCGATTCAGTGCCAAGTCAAACCTTTCGCATTATCTTCAAAATCAACATGGACCGTACGAGCAAGCTCCCCCTCCTCCGCCGTCATTTGCCGCCGCCATCCTCTGATTTTCCGCGTTCTCCCTGCGTAAATTGCAAAATTTCCCGTTGACGACGAGTGGGATTAAGGCGAGGGGTAAAAAATGTAGCGAGCAGACCTCGGATGCCGCGCGAATAAGAGCGACGGGGTAATCGAGCGACGCGTCAGAGTGGAGGCAGTAGCTTTTTATCCCGTGGATCAAAAGCGCGCGGCAGGCCAGCCGTGAAATGAATTCCCATTTTTTACCCCGCGTGCCGCTGGATGCGCGGTCTTTAAATTTACCGCGCGACCTCAGCCTCGATATTTGCGAGATCTCTATTTACTCCTATGCCTCTTCCTGCTATTCCGGCTCTCCCCCCTCTCTCTCTCTCTCTCTTTCTCTTTACCTTACACGATTAGAAATTCGGGTCCCGACTTCATATACATTTGGCTCGAACATGCAACTAATTCACCGAGATAATTAATATCGAATTTTTGAACGTTTTACGGATAAAAGTTAAATGAAGTATTAAAAGTTTCTAGATTTGACCAAATTATGAGTTCCTGCTCGTTATAAAAATATCCTTGTAGCTTATCGTGAAATTCTAATATGTGTTTATAGCATTTTAAAGGATTTTAATATACAATATAAGATTCTGCTAATATTTCACTAAGATCTTATTAAAGCTCAAAATTCTATTCCGCGCATGTCAATATTAACTGAAGAAAAATTTTATAGCTTCCTTGAATATTAAATTCAAAATTCATTCACATCCATTCAATACGACGTGTTTTGCGCACTTCAAAAAAGCAAACTGACGTAGTTATGATCAATAAGTGAGCTCGAAATTCTAAAAGCAGTGTTACAAAACCAACGATCCGTGTAATTTATAAACTTACCAAAGGAACTTGACATTAATAGAAATACGATATTGAGTGAAATATTCAAATCAACAGTGTTTCCTGCGTTATAAAAATTCAACATTATGAAAAATTTATGACCAAATTTGACTTTGCTGTCGATATTCTATAAACTACTTTTTACGTAGACACGACAATTTACTCAGTCACAGCTAAAATCAATTCCTCAAAGTATTATTATTTAGACATTTTTTGATAATTAAAAAATCACTTTTTTTTTAATTATTGTATATTACCCCTCCGATGTTTCAAGAGAAAAACGTATAATAAAATCTCGGAATGACTAATCGCGGACAAAGTGTCTTCTAGTGCGACGATATCATCCAACGTTATGTTTACGTAAAACTAATGTACAGCAGAGACTGGGGATCTACAGATATTCGCTTCTGATGAACAATAGCGTAATTAAAAGTACGATTGAATTGATGATTGGCTTTTCACGAGAATGGAATGATAAGTTTTTATAATGTTGAAATAAATAATCGCGAGCGAACTCTCGTTATGGGATAAGAATCAGAGACTTTCCGCTAAAATAGCTCGTATACCGTTTCACAAATACGGTGGTCAAACACTTGCTATTTGCTCAAATCGTGTGGTTTTCCAACGAGCTTCAAAGGTTATGCTTCTTAAAAGCAATTATCGATCCTGTGACGGGAACCTCTCCATATTTACTTTAAAAAATCATCTATTTTACGAACTTTAGATGGAAATAGCCGTCGTAATTCTAGCATTGAGAAATTATTGAGAAGTTCGAAATGATGCCTGATGTACTCCTTAAGCCAGATCTCGGGCTCTTCGATCGCCAGGCTTCGCGGGAGTTTTCGTTGTGATCTGCGAGTGGATTTTGCCACACGAAATTCAAACTTCACGGCGAGACTTTTTGAAGACGCTGTACGAGCGCACACGGCATTAGTGGCCTCTGCTAAGTTCAATGTGATTTTTAGTTAACATTCATACAGTTCTTTTTTTATATACAACAAAGCGTCTCAATAAGAGGACCCAGGCCTGCGTGGAGAACAGTTTTACGACGAATCTCGATATCCTCACTTCACCTTTTTTCTCTTCGTGGTGTTTATTTACTATCTTCTGCTTTATTCTGACCGCAATTTTTAAATAAGACCGACCGGCCGTTCGACATTACTGTGTCTACCTTTGTTTCTCACGATTGTTCATTATTAATCGTTATCCGGCAGTTTGTTAAGTAACAATGAACGAAACCAAGAAGAAGAGACAATATTATATTGATTCTGCCGAGCATAATACCGGTGTAAAGATATATTAAAGAATAAAAGGAAGAAATTTTCTTATCGATAAAAGCCGGAAAATATAGCAAAAGTACGAACATTTCATCAAAGCTCGAGTATGAAATTTCGAGGTTCGTAAGAAATAATTCATGTGTTTTGCAATTGTTACAGATCTCGTCTTATCGCGTCCACGCGTCGATATCGCCGTACAGGAGCGGCCATACCGCGGCGTTTTTTGGCCCGACCGATAATGGCCGGGCGGTCCGTGTAACGGCAGACCCCCGCGCATAAATTACTCGATTACCCGAACGAGCCCGAGGCACATCGAGGGAGGGACGGGGTGGACGGGGCGAGCGGGCCGGGGACGCGCGCGTCGAGACCAATCTGCCCCTGCTTGTAATTAAATTTCGTTGCGGGAGGGGGGAGGGGGCAAAAATAGCCGCGTTAATTCGTCCATCGGTCGACGAGCCCTTTACCGCTTCGATCGGTCCGCGCTAATTCCGGACGAAAAATGATGTAAGACTGCGCGAAATTCTTGGCTAATACGCAGATAAAATATGTTAATTTCTAATTGAACTAATAGTAATTCTTGGAATAATTGTGTAATCTTTTAGGTTTGATCATTTTATACTGACTTATTACGGAGTATGTAATTTTTATTCCATTTCAAATCTTATGGGTTCCAGTCTCCATACGAATGATGAGAAATGTTTGAATAATAATTGATTTTTTGCTTCTATATTAAATATTGCTAATAAAGGATTTTGAAACGATTTCTTTTCATATATGAGAGTTTGTTTTACCCTTATATTATAAATAGATTGATGACATGTTGCATATATAAAAGATATTTTATAATTAATACTGATTAGCAATTCTTTTTGAAATTACCTACTTACCACACTATTCATTTTTAAAGACGTAAGATCACAGTAAATGTTATATAAATTCGTATAGAAAAACTCGTCTTTTTTACTGTATTATTGATATTCTACTATTATTAGATATCATTATAGATGAAAATTTATATGTTCTCCACTTTAATAGATAAATGCGTTCAATAATCAGACATTAAATTTAAAAAATATTAGTTAATATTGATTCAGGATATTCTATTAATTACTGCTTTTAAATATACTTCATAATTAATCTACAGTAAGGATTTAAAATATGTCAATATTAAAAAAAGAAATTTAATTCATTTTTTTATATTAAGGACATCAATAGTCGTTTTTCAAATATTTCTCACGACTTCACGTTAGATTATATAGAAACTAGGTACGAATATAATATACATAAAAGTAAATAGTTTCAGAATATTTTTAATTTTAAAAGTAATTTTAAAAAATTATTCGATTGTACAAGATTTAAAGACGGAAACGATCTCACATGGTACAGGAAATTTAAATGCTACATTTATTTTCTCTGCCTCGCGCTTGAAGGGCGATACTGTTATCACCGATTTCTGAAGTATTGATCAAACCTCTGTACAGTTTTTATTCTGAATAAATAGAAATTCTAGTGCTTTGTTTATATAACATAATTGAAAAAGAAAAATCTCTCTAGAAATTAGTCCGCAATAAGACGAAAATTTTTTTCATTTATTGAAAATTTTCATAAGTGAACCATTCGTCAATTTATAAATTTCAGTACTTCATGGATTCATGTTCATCATTACAGTTGTTATTGATAAATACCACTTTCTCCTAAAAAATATCGGCATTGCTTCATTACTCGTCAATGTTATTCTCCTCGCATTTACATGGATCTCGATTACTACACACGGCCAGAACTAAATTACATCTCATTCTCATCCGTAACTTTGCGGGCGCCCCTGCACAGATACGGTACGCGTATACGATTTGGCAAACTCTTCCTAAAGAAACGAAACGCGGAATCGCTTCCATTTATGCATTACGGCTCAGTACCGGCCGGCCGTTATGCTAATGCGCCGCGGTGGCCTATTTTGAAATTGATATTTTGCATGCACCGCGGGCGTGCATTAAGCTGTGCTCGTATACATATACAGATTCCAACGGCTGATATGATATAGAAGTAGATGGACACACACACACACACACACACACACACACACACACACACACACACACACACACAACATATATATATATATATATGTAGAACGTATCCGCGATGAAGCGTGAATTGTTACACAATTGTTTTCTTCTCGCGGGGCGGCTTCTCGTTCCAGAAAAATGCTACGAGCGCGGCACGCGGGGATTTCGCAAACCGGGCAATTAATGTAAATGTATTCTCTTCCGCGAGAGATCTGTTTCTGAGTGTGCGTGTGCGTGTGCGTGTGAGTGCGCGCGCGTTTGAGTATATGTGTGTGTACGCGTATGTACATCTGCGTGCATGTTGTATTTTTAAAGTTAAACCGGAGCCAGCAATCTCAGCACAACGTGTGTTTAATTAAATACGTAAATTACGTTCTAGAGCCGTTTATTATTACCGCGGTGTCTTATTTGTAACGCGCACAACGCTATGGAACTCTCTGCATTGTCGATATCCTTAGTCTAATCGAACAATTATTGCGCTTGACCTACTTTATAAAGTTATTGGCTTAATCTTGAATTGAAAAATTTCCCATTAATTGACGGCGAATCTCTGAACAAGAAGCCTCGCCAGAAGAATAGAATAATTTTCCGTATGATTTAGTCCTCCAAAGAAATTCCCTCTGAATTCACTTAGCGTTGAAAGTTCCGCAAAAAAAAGTCCACTTCCACCTTTAGCAGCGATTCATTTTTTACTTTAGTTACGTTAAAATTGTTACAAATTATCTGAGAGAATGACAGCACCTTTCGCAAATATTGGCACTTAACACCTAAATCGGGTTAGCAGAAATAAAAAAAAAAGACAATATCTCCCATTGCTCTACTTCTCCTCCTCCCTTGCCCTCGGAAACATAAAAGATCAAAGCATGTAATAATTCGTCGTCACCGAATCAATGAAATATTAAGAAAGTGTGGGCAAGACGCGCGCGCACGCATACACCGCGAACCCCTTGGACAAAAACAATTCAACGTATAATTGTATCCAAAAAGGCAGCGGCAGTTTCTTAAGAGAGTGAAATGGGCGTTAATGCTCAACAGAACTCTATCTCTCTCTCTCTCTCTCTCTCTCTCTCTCTCTCTCTCTCTCTCTCTCTCTTTCGACATCAGTGCAATCTATCATTCTACCTCTAAATCGATTATTAATAAAAATGCGGCTTTTATCAATATTTGTTTTTTATTTTTAACTTTTATTTTTAATTTACAACATTTAATACTTGTATGCTATTTAACTTATCTTTCTAAATTGATTTGAGCGAGCGTGATCTATTTTTTCAGTTCACGATATGTCACTCGATTATTTATTTTCCATTTATTAATAAAAGGAAATTAAATATCTTAAAAATATAGTAAATATTATTAATAATTAAACAATATTAAATATTTGAAGCTTTTTTAATCCTTATATGTTACATATTTTCTACAATTGTCACGTTTTATTCATATTTCACACTCGTATTCTAATATATAGAAATATGTATTTATCGCTCTCTCTCTCTCTCTCTCTCTCTCTCTCTCTTCGTTTCCGTGCGTACATAATTCTACTGAATGAAAAAAGTCCTTTGCCGTCGCATAACATAATGAAATAAAGTTTATATATATATATATTTTGATTCCCGAACACATCGAGAACGTTGGGTCGTGCGGGTAAATTGAATTGAACTCACTATATATATGTATATATATATATATATATATATATATATATATATATATATATATATATAGATTAGAACGTAACGAGGCATCGCGAGCAAAAGGTCTGCGTCGCTCTTCCTGCAGCACTTGCAGCCTTTGACGAGTACTCAGAAAGTCAGAAAGAGAGAAAGAGAGAGAGAGAGAGAGAGAGAGAGAGAGAGAGAGAGAGAGAGAGAGAGGAGAGCGCGAGTGTAACACACTTGTTAGTTTGCTATGCAGGATTAGACGAAGGGGAGGGGGGAGGCGTGGATGTTACGTAATTTTACTTTCTCGGGCTCGCGTGGAGCTCGCATTGCCGCGCCGTTGGCCAGTCGCACTATTTGCAGTACAAGTTTTCCACGGTCGTCCTGCGGGCTTTCCCCGTTCCTCGTTTCTCGAGCGTGGTTGGACGCGCGCCGCTTCCCGGCGTCGCGACGGGACCGCAAGGCGCGGTCCGATCGTTCCGCGTAGTACGGAGCACGCGTGTAAATTGAGGATCGACGGGGAGGCCAATCAGCATATTGATCTTTCAAGGCCTGAAATTTATACGAAACTTATAAAACGATTGCGTTTCCTAAATGAAACGATATTTGATGGACATAGAGAATTATTTTTTTTTTAACGATAGTCCATATTCGCCTGTAACAGGTGAAGAATATTTTGTTTATTGAGAAAAATAGTTGAATCTACTACTTCGACGGATTGAGATCGATGCTACATATATATCTAAAGAATTTCACATTTGATTTTATTTTGAGGATGGCACGTATGAATAACCCCACTTAGATTAGACTTGACGGTTCGCAGACTCTTCGCCTAAGAAGAAAAGTACCGTTGATCGAAATATGTTCCATAATTTATAACTCCTTTAATGATCGATGGATAACTCTCTTCAGTACTCACAAGTGTCTCTGATAAAAATGTTAACTATTTCACTACACGCAATTTAAAACATATTTTTTAGAGAAATATATCATCTTTCAAATACTTGAATCATTCCACAATTTTGTCGTGTAAAACATCGGCAATATCTATCTCTGAAACGATCAAGCCAAATATGAGACTGACTTTGTAAGAAGTTTGCAAGAAGTAATGTTTGTTTGAAGAAGATAAGTTAAAGAAGAAGAAGAAGATAAGTTAAAAGTATAAGCTAAGAGAATTACCATCTGTGCGTTTTGCCCTCATTTATCTGCTGGACTCATCAGTAGGACAACAGGTAATCTGTTCCTAGACGCTTGCTAAAATGATCGAGAAGGTATAATGTATAAGACAATTCAATTATCTATGGAAGAAGAATATTGTTGTAAAATGAGAGATTTCAAAATTATTAATTGCATACATCTTAAAAAATAACATAACTACTTTTCCTAATCCGGCCTGGGAATCAGTGATCAATTTAAAATTTACGATCAATTATTTTTTTATCCGTACTTTTAATACCGATGTCGCCTATTTATTACTAAATTCACTGCGTGACCAGAGTATCCATTAACTATTTTTTTTATCAGAAATGTATTACTATTTCCATAGTTTCAAGATCTGAGCAGAGTTATAAGTCATTTAACTAAAGAAAATTTTGCATATTGACAATAGGCTGTGTCTCAATGATGCATAGTACAAACTAATTATATGTGATAATAAATTAAGAAAATCCAAAGGCTGAAAGCGATAACAGTTCTGAATAGGCTATATTGATTATAAGGATATATTGAGTAATTTAAACATAAACATACATTTATAATTTTATGTCTGTGTGCAATCATTCTATCTTTTTCCTTATATCTTTATCTAAACTATTTTTTAATAAACCAGTTTGAACGAGCACCTATTAATAAGATCTGATGCGTGATACTGATACTCAATTTAAAAGTCTGTAGGAATATCTTTGTAATAAGAAGTGAATAATTTTTTTCATCAAACATCCGTGTAAAATTAAAGCGACGTCATAATAAAAGTGAATTTAGAAAATTTGACATGGCCCAATTGATCTCCCGCGCGCAAGGATCAATTACCTCGTAAGTTTACGGCATAGATCAAAATGAAAGTTTTAGGCGGAATTCTCAATTCCTCCTGCGTTAGGGACATCTGACGTTGAAATTCTCGAGCTAGATGCTCTAGCGCTTCTTCACGCCCTCTCGCAAATTCATCCCCCCCCCCTCTGAAATCAATTTCAGTTTAATAAATCGTGTAATGATGATCTAAAATGTTCGCGTTAATTAAAGAAATAATATTTCGACGACAGTATCGACGGGAAAATTTTTGAACTATCGCACCTCCGTGTATGGGCGACTTGTTAAATCAGAACGATCGCCCCCCCCCCCAGTTATCCCGGCCGTATATTACCTTTTATTACCGTTCGGATAGTTGCGAATGAGCTGTGTTTAATTTAATTTTCGAACTGTCACGCCCGCGAAGCGCAAGGAGTAAATATGCCCGCGTCGCAATTAATTTCGCGCACTCATTGCCGAGATAAGTGTCGCGCGGCGCCGTTAATGTCCGTTGGGCCGTCGCATGGAAATAACGTGACTAATCGTAAAATTTAGAATGATGATGAAATATTTCGCGGCGATCGTGACTCTCGATCGTTTTATCTAGTTTTTTTCTGCATTCGCCGGCCGCCGTTTGAAAATGCAATGGTCTACGGGCTAAGTCGGTTCACGGATAAAAGTGCGACTAGAACTTGACAAATTCTTGCGAGCTACATAGTTTTTTCTTAATAGTAATTAATGGCTTGTCGCAGTGTATCAGCTTAATTATATTTTTAACGAGCGGTGAGAAAAAATTTCTGGTAAAATTGGTAATCGGTCTAATGAATGATGAAAAGCATAAAGCGATAAGGTATTGGGTCCCGTTGGTTTTGTTTCTTATGTTAATTGGTGTTAAATTTTGGATGAGTTATACACATTGAAAATTTCCTATGCGCGCGGGTCTGTACTCGATCCGAATAGCCGGGTATGGAAAAACGAAATCAGGTATCTATCATTCCTCCTAAAATTCCTGCTAACGCGATCATGTTAGAAACTTTTGTGCACCTCCCCCCTGCACTTTTAACCAAAATCTCTTGTTCTTCATTCTTTCACAATAATAAATACTATTAAACATATTACAGCACGCCACATAACCATAAATCTCGCCAAAGCAATCTAGTATTGTACTTAATTATTATACGGTAATGCATAAAAAATAATTATAGTAAAATGTTTCCAACGTCTTGAAAAATTTGAAATAACGCATGTAACAAGTGCGAGAAAAGTATTGGAAAAATTTAGGCTTTTCACTTATATTTACATCTTGATAATTATTGTAAAAAAATCTTATTTCTATATATATATCATTCTCAATAAAATACAAAATACGCCTGAAAACAACGATGTGGTGCACATTATGATGCTGCGGTTATGATAAGGGTCAACAAAGTTCTGATTTAATCTTCTCTACATAATGGATAAAGATATGTAAGACCGATGGACATATTTGTTAGTTCAGTCATGTATAAAACCATGTCTTTCTTTTTTTCTTTTAGTTTGTCAGTTTAACTATTTTAATATTCTCCCTGTCCCAGTATACTTTTTTTCGGAAAATTTAAACAATTCTGAAAAAGAAAATAAAATCTAGTACTAATGCATCTTCATATGAAATTCACGCTAATTACTTTGTTTATTAATAAGATTTATCAATTTAATTTTCTTCAAGTTGCAATAAATGAAGTTACTACAAATTGTATTAATAAACCAAAAATATATTATCTTATATATATATATATATATATATATATATATATATATATATATATATGAACCACAAAGTTGTATAATACATTACATGATAATTATTATCGTAAAGAATTAATAATGTCGAAATTGGGCCAACGCGTATGATGTATATAGATCGTCGAAAAAAGCAATCGACAGAATTGGAACAAATCCCGGTCCACCACGCAAAGTTGATCTACCGGTATTGCGATTCGTGCACGCATTGACCCGGTGCAAAACAGCTATATACACCCACACCTACACCCACACACGCATATATATATATATATATATATATATATATATATATCATTCCGTGCATATACATGTGAAAAACAAAGCAAGGCGCGTGTATATATTCTATGTGTATGTGTGTGCGTGTGCGTGCGTGTGCGCGTGATGTGTGTGTAAAAGAAAAAGACACGACGGTCGGTTAATATCTGATTTACCGTGTCATTGAACGCGGCTATCGCCGCGGACCCTGAGAAATAAAGAGGCAGAGAGAAATGCACAGCACCGGCCCCATGTGCACTGTGCGCAGTTTCCGGTGAACGTGCATGTACGCGTGCGTGTCCCCGCGGCCTTCCCTTTAGTATTACCTTTAGCACACACATGCGCGCGCGCACACACACAGACACACACACACACACATAAATTTGCTCACGCATGCCATTTCGTCAACCGCTTCGGGGAGAGAGACCGGTAGATAGAGGTAGCGTACCGACGCCATCGCGAGATCGCTCTCTCACGAATTTTCCCGTCCCTTTTTTCCTGTCATTTTGTCCGTACTTTTTTTCCGGTACAGAGGACGATTAAAGCGGCGTCCCGGCGTTTACGAGCGGCGGCCCTTCCCGACGTGTATATTTATGTCGCCGCGGCCCGAGTACACGCATCTGACGCGCGTCTCCGTCGGTGTATAATCCCCCTTTCACCCCACGCTCCCGATGCGCGCCTCTATTGTCGTTTCATTATAACGCTAGCAGCTATGAACGGCCATAGACCGCGCGTGGATATGTATCCGCGAGAAGGGGGTGCTGGCAGGAGGGGAGGGCAGGGCGAACGCAGAGACAGATTGCAAAAGTGCGCGCGCCCGTCGCGCACGCTTCGAGTGAAAAAGACTCGGTTTGCCGCGGCTTGGCTGGCACTCCGCTCGGAGATAAAACGTTTTATTGCGAAATCGATATATATATATATATATATATATATATATATATATATATATATATATTGAAAAATAGCATAATTTATAAATGTTTTTAATACAAAACTCATGATATAATAAAAATCAAAAATATTTTATCATATATTTCTACGTTTACTTGACACTACAAAATTTTCTTTTCATAAAAATGCGTCTGTAGTATTATTTTATATCAAGTTTTATTGTCATATGCGTCCGATTAAAATATGTTTTCTGTCTTATAATTTAAAAATAAATATGCTACATTATTTATTTTATTATATTGTTATTATACATTTTATTATAATATTTATTATAGATTTTATCCTAAAGTTACTCCGTGAGGGCAGGCTTTAAAAATATGAAAAAAAGATCAAAGAATTTGTATTAATAGTATTTTTTCTGTAATAACATCGTTTTGTATATTTATGATAACATATATTTATGATAACAACAGCAATAACTAAATAGGCTCTGTATATGATATCGGAACATTTTATTCGCAATATATTCTACGGTCTGAACAAAAAACTCCCCATAGAAGTCTTCCGAAACAGCAGGACATCGTACTCTATCACTCTAACAAGGAACTACAATATTTCTCCGTATAATCCATGTCTAAATATGTATTTCGTATAATTTTGTATTCGAAATTATATACCGCGAATATTTAGTTCGTGGTGCCAACTGAAATTGAAACAAAAAAAATACTCTGCAATATAGTACTTTTTTGAAGCAGACGCTCAGATAGCACCTTTTTATACGGAAATGACGATATATATATATATATATATATATATATAGTTTTGCCCTTGTTGATAAAGCAACTTTCTATTTTGCCATCTTGTTTTCATTTGATGTTTTCATATGAATAAAAAATAAAAAAATATAACAAAGATGATATAGAATATGTATTTCAAGTTTCAGAGATATCGGTTCAGTAATTTCTTTTGCTTATTGTATACAAATAATAAAACACGCTTGTCTAAAACTTAGTATGATATTATATATATATATATATATATATATATATATATATATATATATATATATATATACTCTGATGATGTCCATCCGAGCAGGTAACAGCGGCAGTGAAGGCAAACGCGACTCCGTTCTCGCCTCCGTCACAGGCTCGTAATTCGAATTGGATTAGAATGCTTAGGAATGAAATCGTTGAGGGACAAGGAGTAGCACAGCGGGAGGGTAGGGGAGAAGAGCTGGAACGTACCGAACTCGTCGTAGACTACCGTGGAATGCCCGTTAACGGGGCCGATCGAGATGTCCTGCGTCAATCCTTTATTTTCTTCTTCTTCTTCTTCTTCTTCTTCTGCTTCTTCTTCTTTGCAGACCGTGTGCGTATAAATTACGCGGGCCTGCGACATATGCATTCACGCCGAAGCGCGCGACGAACGTTGCGCCGGATCGCGCAATAGAAAAAAAAAAAAAAAATTATTGCTCCTACGTAGGTACTAATGGGCACTTTTAAAAGATCCTCGTTAGATTATGAATTAAGACCGAATATCTGGAGAATTGGTATTTTCCATTGGTCGAAGACGAAATTATTTAACGAATGTGTTCGTCCGTGACAATGTACTCCAGATAATACTCAATCGCGCGTATGTTCAAACTCAGATGTAAGTTATATATATATATATATATATATATATATATATATATATATATATATATATATATTGAAACTGCCTGTAAGTCGGAATTGAAAAAACTGTTTCACGCGTCGCGATATGGCGCGACTGAGACAAACGTCGGAGAAGTCGATCCATTACATTACGCGCACGACGAGCATCGGGCATGAGAATGAAATAAACTTTGCGCAAGAAAACAGTTGCTAACAAGTCGATACGCCACGAGATATGCCGGCACGTACCTCCGGTTCAGTGCTCGTACTTTGTCGCGTAATGGTTCTCTTTTTAGCCACCTAACGTTCGTTATACATTATATTGAAATGGATTTTGCGGTAAGCTGAGATCATTACGGCGGGTAAAGAAATATTTAAATTCATCCTCACGCTGTAAGCTTAGTATAAAAATTAATTATAACATCATATAAATTCACATAATGGAACAAAAAAGAACAAGTCAAGTATGTTTTTTTTTTTTAATATCGCGTTTAAATAAAAAAGTGTCCGGCTCTCCGTATACCATATCTTTTAGTTTTTCACATATAATATTAAAGTAGAAATTTTTTTTCATATAATGAGAATTTAATGATCCGGCTGCCCAAATAAGTCTTTGAACGAATGTAATTCGTATCAAATATAAAAAAATATATTTATTTAAAAGAGACGAGTGAAAAAAGTCGAGTTCGTGTAAAAATCGAAAAAATATAAATGAATGAATGAACGAACGTTGATGGAAGAAAATCACATCGTACATACGTGGTATATAATATATATAATGTGATAGCCTGCGTAGTTGAATCGATCTTACCTGGATAGCAACTATTTTAGAATACGTAAGATGAGCGGCTGTATTACTAGGGAGACACTGGGGAAGTGCTGTAATTTGCATTTTTGGCAGCGTATAAATGTACTCTGTTATGCTATCGTAAAAATGTCTGCTAATTCTTTAATATGTTATAATAAAACAGATGATAATACTGCTGAAATCTTTAAATCTAATCAGAATTTTCTTTTTTCTCAGAGTTTTATTCATTTCAATCAAAATTTCATACTTAACCCCTTAATTCTGCAATTAAAAAATAACTCTCGGAATTTTCTGAAACTAATATATTATTATTAATCAGGCTACAGTATAACCCGTGACTTATTAAAGAGATTCACAAATTTTCAATATTTTAAATTAAATTAATTTCAATTTAATTTCTATATAGATGTTAAATATTACAGACAATTATAATATTTTTGTCATATGTATAATATAGTACGTTACAACGAAAAATACACGTAAAGAAAATTATCATTAACGAAACGCTAATGCAATTTTTGAGGTAGTTCTGATGGCCGTTGAGAAATTTGAGTAACGGTTAACTCTTTATATCTCGCGCAGCTCGGTTAAGAAAATAAGCGCACGCCGAAATTCATTATAAATTAAACATTTTCCCTATCGGGCACGTTTCACTCCGTCTCTCTCTTCCTCTCTCCTCTCTCTCTCTCTCTCTCTCTCTCTCTCTCTCTCTCTCTCTCTCTCTCTCTCTCGATCTCCCTACCACTCTCCCTCTCGCCCACCCAGCCTCCCTCGATCCGCGCTGATGCTTGTTTCCATTTTCCGCGTGGACGGGCCGAGCGATTCATATAATAATAAAGTAGGGACGAAGGCGTGCGCTGCGGTGGCGCGGCAACTTGTATATAAACTCGTATACAAATTGTCCGCGAGCGCAAATTAGATCGTAGAGCGCGATTTAAATTAAAAGGCGCCGTCGCCTCTCGCCCAAGCGGCGTCGCGGGTTATAATACAAAATTAAAAGTTTCCTTCATTACGCTGCCTGAAGGCGGGGGAGGGAGGGGGGAGGGGAGTGAACGAGGAAGCGAGAATAAATTTCCATTTAAATAGACGGCAAGCGCCTGGCGACTCCTCTTTTCGCGGGTTTCGAAATTTTCGAGATTTCGCTCCTGTTGTTTTTTTTTTTCCTTTTCCGTTCGTTTTGTTCCGAAATCCGATGTGTACGGCCGATTATACGCTCGCTTTTATTTCGCCGGCCGCGCTCACTTTTTCCCCCGTTTTTCCAGCGATGACGAACGTTGCGCCGTCGGCTGGCGTGAAAAATTCAAAGGCATAAATCGCCCCGCGCTGCGCTATCCTTCGGCTTGTATACATTAATTTCCATTTGGTGGAACTAAACGACGCCCCAACCCCGAACTAGGGGGAGTTGAGGGGGGGGCGGGGGTCGGATAACGCGCGCGCGCGCGCCAAACTTTTCGCTGCGATATTGCGCACGACCGGGCATCGAAACTTTTGCGCGCACGGCTTTAGTAAAAGTTTTGGCAGAGCCCGGGTAAGATTTTTGTGGAAAATGCAGGCCAGTAATGAAAATGTTGTGGGGAATACCGGCCGACAGTTGCGAGCAGCGATAAACTGTCGGGCTGGATATTTAAAACGGTCGATCAACCGTCGAATCATATATAGTACATTTTTTCCGACTTTATCGAATCATTATAAACTTATTTATAGAAAATATCGCTTATACAATAATTTATTCTAACAAAGAGAACAAAAAAAGGAAGATAACTTTGTGCATTGGTTGCTAATTTTTGGACACAAAATTGCAAGTGTATTTTGATGTTTTCTTTTACATGCACATTTTCTATAGAACAATTATTAATAACTGTTGTGTGGCATTCACCATTTATTGCTATATTATAATAATTATTTAACTCAAACATTTTATTTATTTCACCTTCTCTATTAATTATATATACATAAGTTACATAAAAAAATTAAATATTTCAAATGCTAAAAAGTAAAAAAACCAACTAATTAAATTTTACTAAAAATCAAATAATTAAATATTAAATTACTATTCGAATATTCAAACTCTACCGATGATTCAATTCATAATTATTTTAAATTAAATTAGTTAAATTTTGCGATTTATTATGATTATAATAAAGCAATTATTGAATGTTTCGAACTATTATAGTTATATTAAAATTCTACAAAAATCCTTCGATTCATTATTATTGAAACTTGAATTTTATCACAATTTTGGAATTTATTATAACTATTATAATAATGTTGAAAAATAATGGCTTGAAAAAGGTTAGCTCTTTGAGTCGTTAATTATTTCTTTGCTATCGATATTTTTCTCAGATGTATAGCGCTATGAACTTATATTCGATGTGGTAGCTATGATCTCAAATTAGCGCTACATTGACGGCTCCTAATAGGATATTGATCGGCGGTAAAAGCGGCCGTAAAGTGCGAATTTATGGTGCGGGGTACTATAAATATGTTTAAGAACAGAAGATCACGAACCCTAAACAAAAGAAAAATAGTCGAGAATGAGCTCAACTATCCGATAGATCTTTTCTACCGCTGACTCCAAACGCATTGATGATTTATCTCCAGAATTTATAAATTTTACGTCAACTGCTAAAGATGGTGGAAATTTAATATTTTACATATTTACATTTTCCTACGGCTACGACTATGCTCGAATGTCAGAGATCCAACCTAGTTGACAAATAAAAAAATTAAGAAAATCAACAAACACGAAACCTTAAATCCACAAACTTGAAAAATTACCAATGAAAAATGGAAATTTCACTTAAGGAATATATGAGTATAATAATAATTAATATTACTCTAAACTAATTCCTTTAGAGTTTGAAAATTTTGACATTATTATTTGAACTATTTTGATCGGTGGTTGCTGGCTTAGGATTGATCGGACCAACGTTAATGACCTTCAAATTTTTTGAAACCTACAAACACAAGTTGTATTTTCGCTATAGAGATATCAACTATTATATATAATCATCTATTTTTGATGCTCGAAGTACGTATATTATACGTAAGTTTGTTTTTTTTTCAAGTTTTTACATTTATAGTTACAGTAATGTGGATATTGAACCAAGTACATAATATATATAAGAAATCTCGATATAATGGAGGCTTTTTTTTTATGTAATTTAACGTCGCTTTATTTATGCTTCCAATTATCGGTGCTACTCAGCGACGGAGGTCTACGATGTGTTTGTAAACAAAGCACATGTAAATAATTACAGCGGTGCCTGTATCAATTGGCCGAGACCGGGATTTGAACTCGGATCACCGAGTTACTAGTCCTTCGCTCTAGCGATCGAGCCATCGTAGGCCTCGTATATGGAGGCTAATAACCAATGTATTTTAATTTTTCGGTATAAAATACGTGTGGAAGGGTTGATGAGTTTCTTTTTTGTGTCTCTACCATTCAAGTATATTAAAACGTATTTGCCACTAAGTTCCTTCTTGGCCTTCATTTAAACCTTATAATGAGCATTAAATAATATTATTTCTTTCCAGCGCCATGTACTTTTATTTCTTATTAACGCCGTCACTACTTCACATACCTATACCATAATCAGGCAGACTTTAATGGTACGAGACTACTTTTTCCAACAACTGTGCTATAAAATTTCACTTAGCCCAATAAATTTTTTGGCATTCGGTATCGAAAAACAAACGAAGCCCAACGATCGAAGGCCTTAAAAACAGTGTAAAAAAAAAAAAAAAGAAATACCAACCGTAAGCACGAAAATGCACGCTGCGTAAGCAACGTCGATAAAAATCGGTAATGCGCGAGCGCTCGATGAGAAACTACATAATATCTGCTCGAGTCGCGAACAGCGCGCGCCCGCCAACGCCAAAAACCAAGGGGGCGGAGGGGGAGGGGGGGGGAATCCCCACGAACTCTACCCGTGAGAATCCTCGGAGAGTCTAATCCTAACGGCGACGTTTACGGAGAGAGCGCATTACGTAATCCGCCGACTCCGTGCGCGCGATACACACATACCCATGCATCGTATATAAAAGTCCTATTAAACGGCCAGAGGAGAAATCGTTTTTCTTCACTTTGTTTTTTTTTTTTTTTTTTTTTTTTTTTACGTTTTTCTGCTCCAGACCGGCGTTGGAGTGCACTTATGTAGGAGGCGCGACGCTCGTCTGAATTTCTCTGACTGTATATGCACATAAACCCTCGACACGGAGATTTCGCGAGAATCAATTTATTATTTTTATCGTCGGCGATATTAGCGTTCGATTGCTCGAATTACGTGCATTACGGCGGCATCCGTGGGATTTCAGCGTTTATGTAATGGCGGCGGCTATCCCACTGTAGGCGCACCGCTGGCGACTTCCTCGTGCACCGAGATTCGAGGCGAGAATTCGACATCGCGAGTGATTTGAATCGGTATTGAGAGTATCATTCATAGACTTAAACGATGTACGTTGTCGAGACCCCATCAATTTTTACGTCATGTTTTTGTCACGTTATTTGACGTCGCTCTAGTTAACGCTCCGAATTATTGGTGATAATCAACGACGTAGGCATACGATGTGTTTTTAAACGATGCACGTGTGAATTTTTACAGCACCGTTGGTGTCAGTCCGGGACTAGAATTTCAACTTGGGTCATCACTGAATTACTAGTCCTTCGCTTCTAGCGATTGAGCCATCTCGGGCCTCGCAACATATTTAAAATATCACGATAATGTCCGAAAGTTTAACTCGAGAATTAAAAAAAAAAAAAAGAAGAATTGATTTTTGTTTTCGTTGTCGGTGAAATGAAGGACGAAACAAGTTTTTTTAGGAATTAATATTTACTAGTATATAAACTAGCTTCAATATTGTGGAAAAATCGGTTATCCATTTTAGATTACAACTTTGCGATTATCTTTTTCAACTTTATTGCAAAGTTTCGGTGCATCATAATTATGTCAATAACTTTATAAGTAGAGATAAGTAGAGATCCCTACGAGTAGTTAGTAGAGCACTGGTGTATGCACCTTTCTCTGTAATTAATCACCAATAACTATGTAATTTTAAAACTTTAAAACCTTTTAAAATCTTTTTACTATGTCATTCTCAAACTTTATATATTTAAAATTACATATAGATAATGCAATGGCAAGTAAATTCAAATATTAAATTTTTAAAACCCTTAAGTTTTTTAAATAGTAATGCTGGAAAATTAATTAATATCAATTACTTATTATAATATTGATTACTATAAAATATATGTTTCATTTAATTATGAATCAATTGTTTTCCTTTTATTTCCAAATTTCGAGTAGAACCAAGAAAACCATTGCATACACTTGTTGGCCCGTTGTATCTACGCCGTAATTTTCTCTCAAATCTGAAAATTCAATTCTTGACCGGGTCTAAACTATTCTATTTTGAAAATAGGACACAATTCTAACAAAATCTATTAATCCGATAGTTCTGGTTTGTTTTTTTACGCGAACAGAGTGTCATTAGACCGGTATAAAAAAAACAGCTAAAGATCTTCAATGAGCAATGAGTAATTGAATTTTTAATAGTATTCAATACAATTTCTAACATCTCCTAATTTTATATGAATCTATAACAAAAAAGAATTCGTTTCTAATTTCATAAAAAACGTTGAATTATTAATTGATCGCCCCATTGCTAACGCCTCCTGCATATATATGAATCCATGTCTCGCGTATATATGTTCAGTGAGAGTCTCGTAAAACTATATATACATGTGCATATATATATATATATATATATATATATATATATATATATATATATAGATATAGATATATAGATATATATGTTACCTTTTGAGATTCCGACGGATCGGCGAGATGAAGAGGGAGTATGATGGGGGGAGGGGGAGGATAAATTATTCCAAAACTATTCGCAATCGAAGGATCGGCGGAGCCGCGCATTATAATTGACGCGGCACGGTGGAGCAGGTTCAATTACTGCCTACTGCCGACGGGGCGAGGGAGATCGATATACCGCGGGAGCCGTTCGAGAGCCGAGGTGATGCGTGTGGGGGGGGGGGGAGGGAGGACAATAAGTCCATGGGAAGGCGAGTCGCGAGATGTGAGGGGAGCGGGGAAATTGCGACACTGAATAACGCGGATCGGTCTGTAACGGGGCAAGAAACGATGATGAGATACGTGCGCGCGGAGATATGTCTTTAGCCGCACGCGCGGGTATATACGCGGCTAATTAACATCCGTTTTCGACATTTCGAACATTTTTATTTTTTTCATTTTTTTTTTTTTTAATTAATATTTTTTATTATTATTATTTTTTTTTAATTTACTACGATAAAAAAGTTGCTCGCGAAAAATCGCTCGATTTCTTCATCGTCGCGCGGACGAGGCGGGTTGGTGGCGGGGGGTTGCTGACGCGTTCGCGAGTTACGTGTGTCATTTGATCGTATTGCGGGGAAGTAAAGGAGACTAATGGATTTGATTTATGAATTTGCGCAATTCGCACGGTAAGGGAGTGTTGAAGTCGCCTGATAAACATATTTTTATGCAAGCATCGATGTACCGACTTTTCACCAAACGAAACGCTGCGACCCTTTACCATTTTTTTTATAATTGGTTTAATTAGGAAACTGTTGAAATTACGACGTTACTTGGAAGATAATTATATAAATAATTATAGTGCATTAGCCACTGACAGATAATGCATTACAATTTACAGTTCTATCGGACATTGTAAATTTATTTATTATATAGAATATATAAAATTATATGTGATTAAAATTATTGTATACGAGGTCAACGGATGTCATAAACTTATTAGCAAGATAGTTTATATTCTACGTAATATTTCCAAATAGCATTTGCGATCTTACATTGGTTGCATTCTTGGCATCGATTACAAGATGCTGGCTAGAGTGTAATTATCCGAATATATAATGATAGCTTGAAAAAACTCTGCGAGTTTATTTGCTTAAAAGTACGAAATCCCCCAACCCCCCTCTTCCCTTGGCGATCGTTCAAAAATTAACAAATGTATCTGTAATTATTATTTTTAACTACGTACTTTCTCGCACTTGTGTGCGCAGAGTAAGTTTGCATACCTCGACGATATATGCCCAACGTCAACCGAGAAATCGATATAAACGATTATCTTATAGATATATATATATATATATATATATATATATATATATATATATATATATATACATATATATACATACATCCAATGCGCCGTTCTTACATGATCTCTTACGTCCTTAATACTCGCCGTAAAAGTTTACAATTACATATATATTACTATATATTTTCCCCTTCACCCGGAGCGAGCAGAGCTCGGCGCACGGGAGTTAATAATAAAGATCTATACGAAGTATATTTTCATGTCTTTCGGCATATATGCATAAAGCGCGCCAGCAATGCGCTCGGGGAATAATTTCGGAGAGTTTTATACGAGATAAACTGGTACCGTTCGCGGCCGGGACTTCCATTACAACTGGTTTTTTCTTTATTTTCGTTGTTTCTCGGCTGGTTTGTTTTATTTTGTTTATTTTTTTTTTCTTTTTTTGAAGTATCTATAAAACGTATTATGTTTTTGGAGATTTTGCACGCGCACCGAGTAAGACGTAAATTTGCTTTCGGAGTGGAGCTGCCCGTCGATTGGGAAAATTCTACCCAGCAACCTCGTCGATCATGTAATTTTTCGTTCTTATGAAGCCAGTAAGCATCGATCGAATAGTTTGAACATATATATATATATATATATATATATATATATATATATATATATATATATATATCTGTATATATATTCGCGCTTAATTTAAAAATTTAGCGTACGTTCGGACGTGATTCGAACCGTTATATGAATAATTTTCCACTCGGAATATAATATGTATTCGCAATATTCTAGTCGTTCGCGGGAAATTTAATATAAAAATCAAATTGGCACAAACGGGGCTGCAGGAAAATGTCCTATGCGCCTCACTGACAGCCTAGTTTTAATTTTCTACATACTCAGCTGATCAATCATTCATCGCTATACGTGTTTCTCTTGCTTCAATATAATTAAGGTGAATTATTTAGCGATAACTTATGCTGCTAAGTTTTTTGATAAATCTGTAGAAAATTAATTAGATATTATTAATGAAGAAATAAGCTGGTTTCCGAAAATCAATGTTAAAAATTTGTGATGTAATGGAAACAAAAACGGTTCAACTTTTCTGCATGAAATCTTCAGAAAAGTTTAGCGCTTTAAAAATATAACTTTCAGGAAAATTACATCAATTTTGTCAATCACGTTCTACTTTAACTAATTAATTACTTAAAATAATTTTAAAAAATCTTCATCGAAAACGAAAAATTACCGTATCTACTAATTCCGAGATTTAAATAATTGATTGAAATAATATCTACAAATTCCCTTGGCTTTAGATTTAATTATTTTAATTTCGAACGCCAGGTGGTTCGTACGCATCTCTCTTTTGTCCAGTCGTGCCCTATGTTTGTGAATTATTTAAGCGGCTCTTTTGATTATGTAAAGCGAGGACCAGAAGGACCCTGCTCGCTTCTACGTGCGAACATAACGTGCTAAGACCGCAATCCAACCATCGTTTGTTTCGCAGAAAGTACGAGGTCATAAAGAGATGGGTTAATTGAAGAATTATATTTAAGATTTTAAACTATAAGATACTTTGAACAAAAATCAGTAAGAATGATATTTTACTTTTCCATTTTACATTTTGACATGCGAAATTAGTGAAATTCGAATTAGATTTATTACATTTATTTTTACCTTATATTTAGACAATGAGCAATGCTCTATACATACTTATAAACTACTAAAGGGAACAGACTTATAAATGAATGGAATATATATATATATATAGTGAAACCGGACCCACCTGGTCTGACTAAATTTCCTTTAGTTCTCAGCCTATATGTAACTTTTTAATAAACGATGGACAATTCAACTGAAATGAATTCATTCACACTGAAGAGGAGTCGAAACATATCGAAACGCTGGGTTTGGCTGATGCAAAATTTTTGGTAATGAGAACAATCAGATTCGCCATTATTAACAAAATTAATTTACATTTTAATATTTTAGATATCATATTACAAATTCAGTTGAGGTGATAATCAAAGACAACTGACTGTCATTATAATTATATTAGTTTGTTCAAATTTACAATAAATATTTAATCTCAAAAAAAGACGATCATGTTCATATTACCTCAACGAGAATATTATTCCATGTTATCATATCGCCTCGACAAGGTCGTCTTAGGCTATGTTCTTATCGTACCAGGCTATCAATGCTTCGGAAATTCGTTGGTAAACGTATATTTATTAAATTGTGTTATTATTCTATTATTTTTATAGCCATTCTTCAGATTTTAATGACCGGCTATTATTGTAAACGAAGCCGAGAAATAATTTCTTGTACTATATTATTAAGAATAAGAAATTTTGTTTCCTTTCTTGCATATTAAATGCAACTTTCCATATTTTCTCTTTACAGGGTGAATCGTTCGCTTTTATTAGTAGTCCATCGAGGCTCTTTAAGTCAGTATTAATAAACTCAATGGAAACTTGCTACATTATGACATTTATCAATCAGCGAAAAGTCACTCAATGATTCAGTAGATTTTAAAAAGATATATATATATATATATATATATATATATATATATATATATCAAACATAATTAGAGAATTTTTTCCGTTACATCATCCATTGAAGCAGCATCGTCAAATGTAAATAAATATCTTCTGTAAGTTTAAACGCTCGCGCCAATTCATTCTGTTATGACGTAGAATAACTGTTTAGAAAGCGTAGAATCCTGGATTACGGTATCATATCGGTTAAACCCCAGAATAATGATTCGTGGACGAAAAAGAAGAGAACTAGTGAATAGGAAGAATACGAGTAATAGAAATAACAAGTTTTCTATGCCAAATTCCTAATTCCAGCCAAGGCTCCGCTGTGACGATGATTCGGATCTTAGAGTATGTCAGTATTTTTGCTCCACAATCGAACGCTATGCATTGCACCATCAGAGATACACATATATCATATTACTAGATATATAATGATGTAACGTGTGTTGTTTTTTTTGCGTATTACCCGTCTATGTGCGCACTTGGCGAGGTGATTTCGATCTATTTCGATTTCATTACTGAAAAATGTACGTTCGTACATAATTCGTTGCACCTGTTACATTAAGAAAGCAAGTTGCAAGACTTCTATGCTTGTGAATTGGCAGTCAGTTTGCTTTACTAAAATAGTTGACGAAAAGCCAATATGAAATCCTATTTTACAGAACAGAATTGGCCTTTTATGCCTGAGGTTTCGACTCGTAAGTTTGTGCACCGATATTTATAACTAAAGCATGCATCCGGGCTTAGTTACGATTTATCAGAGTTAAACCTGGTATTCAATTGAGGTCTTTTGTTTGCTTATGAGCATAGCCTAATCTAAACATGTAGAATGCACTCTTGCTTCTCGATAATGAGCATCGAAGCTGCCGAAGTCTTGTGTGACTAATATACTTCAAATCAACGGATTGATATAGCCAATGATTTTTACGGCCAATCAACTATAAATTTTATAAATGTAAGTATCGAATTTCCAGTATCAGAAATACATATAATTTAACTTCTAAAGTACAAAAACAACTGCGTTCCATCTTTGGATCATTGATTTTATTGAAGTTATTTAACTCATTTTTATTCTTAATAACTCAGAAGATGTCAAAGTAAATAAATATTGTTTAATCTTTTCTATCAGTATTTTACCAATGTAGCTATATTCTATAATTGCAACAATCTACAATTATAACAATTGAATAAAAATGTAAAGTTTACTTCGCAATTGTCCTCCGAGTGTGTGTAACTATTAGCTAAAAGTTATACTTTTATATATCAGGCCAAAGTCATCAATCTATCATTAATTACAGAATCAGCATTGAATGTTCACCTAATATTCGTGCTATTTACAGTTTATGTTCTTGATCGATGTACTGCAAAAAAATCTACTTAAAATATTCATGCCTCAGATACGTAATGCTTAGAAAACTGAGGGCTTTTCCAGTATCATGCAACTGCATTAATTCATTTTTATGAATCTTTAAGTACTAGAACAAGCTACTCTGAGAATCAGCTATTTTGAGCTATCTAGGGTAATGGTGAACTAATTTAAATAGGAACTGTGAGTGGATGCAGGAATTTTCTCCGTGTGCTACAAATAGGAAGAGCTTTACTTGGCATATTCACAATTTGTATTTCATGTTATAAATATTTAAGAACGTACGTAAAAGTATTTTTCAAGTTTAAAGAAAAAATAAATTCCATCTATGGACGTTTATTGATTCGCCTGATTTATTGACAGGAAGGACAGGAGACATCAGTGTACAAAACAAATAAGAGTTTTCTAGCAAAAATATTATTTATTCTTTATTCGTACAGCACTCGTTGCGCATTATAGCAATGAAGTATGACGAGACGAATTCATCGGGGGGAGATTCCAGGTACAAATTATATAATATAAACGAACGAAAGAACAACAATGTAATACAATATACGCTAAATTTCTCGCATCCGACATCGGCAACAGCCAGCGGACGGGGATTCTCCTCGCGGCCGCGCTACGCCGATTGTCGCGTCGCACAATGGGACGATGTAAAGTTAAAAAAGAAAAGAAAAAAAAATAAGAAGAAAACTAATTCAACAAAGGACGAAGGAGCCGACGGCGAAATCGATCCATCGCCGCGGCCCCTCGCAGTCCCCGTTTACACGTGTACGTTTCACATATATATATTTACAAATTAGAAGAACTATAGCCAAGCAGCGTTTAGCAGTCGCTCATCGTAGTTTAATCGTCGTCGCTGTCGTCGTCCTCGTCGTCCTGGTCACGATCAGTGTCCGTGCACGTCGAACTCGTGGTGATGCTCCTTGAGGTAGACGGGGTAGGGCTCCTTGACGACCACGGGCACCTTGACGGGGTAGGGCACCGGCACCGGCTTCTCCACGGCGTAGGGCAGCTTGTACGGCACGTGGACGGGGTAGGGCTCCTCGACCGGCACCTTGACCGGGACCTTGACCGGGTAGGGCACGGGCTTCTCCACGGGGTAGGGCACGTACTTCTCGACGGGCACGGGGTAGGGGGCGGGCACGTGGTAGGGCACGGGCCTGTCGACGGGCACCTTCACGTGAACCGGGTACGGGACCGGCACGTGCTTCTCGACCTTGTAGGGCGCGGGGATCGGCACCTTGACCTCCCGGTGAATGGTGATGCCGGAGATGCGGCCCTCCTCGGGAGCTGCCGCGATGGGGGCGGGAGCTGGGGCGGGGGCACCCTCGAGGCCGCCGAGGCTCAGGGCGCCGAGATCGATGCCGGCGGCGAGGAGCTCGTGGCTGGTGAACTCGTGGCCGAGGCCGATGTCCAGGAGGCCGCGCTTGCTCTTGCTGTCCTTGGACTCGGCGACCGCGAGGTTCTCCGAGCTGCTGGGCTTGGCCGGCTCTTTGGCCAGAGCCGCCGAGGCGACGAGGACGAGGACGAGGGCTGCTGTCTGTAATACGAAATATATACGTGTAAATATATGTATAAATGTTTGTTGATTAGATTGAGTCTTTTTTTTTCATTCTTTGTTCTTCAAGATGCTATAGGTAATTCTTGCGTATCCTGAAATTTGACAAGAATCTTTCAAGTAATATTTTATTGCTTCAAATGAATATCTCTCTGTACTACGAATAAACGGTTATTTGATCCTATTAACCTTTCTACAATGTATAGCGTAATATATGAAAAGGAGTTACGTTTGGAGAAAAGTAGAAAATGTCTACGTAGTTTCGATAATATTATGGGCTTTGATAGGCTTCCGTGCGCGAACGTTGCTTGAATGGCGCATTCACCTTTCATTCTATTATACGTAAAGATGAAAGATGCAGAAAGTCACGTAACGTGATTTACAGTGGATACGTCACAGGTACACTCGGACGAGTATTATGTACCTAGCGCGTTACTACCTGTGAGATTGAACCGGGTGTTACGTCATACCGGAATGTATTCAATGCGATTCTATACTGATGAATTCTGAATATTCCGCAGGAGGATAGACAGTTAAGAGCGGCCTATCCAAAATAAACAAAGATAATCGAAGGTGAATTGCCATTAAAAGATCAAGAAATGAGATTGAATTATTAAAAGGTCCGATATATTGGAATATGTGTTTAAGAATTTATATCGTGCATACGTCTGGCACTAGGAATTCCAATATGTTTCAAATTACGAAACCTCGTTATGATTTACATTAAAAATCGACGGCATAGCGAATTTTAATCGCGCAAAAAGAATAATAAAAAAAATCAAGAATTGCGATTGAAAATATATCTGTGTATGCTAAGAGAAAGTACACGCGGGGCTATTTTCCTCCGCGCGCGTATCGCGATTGTCATGGTTCGCGAACAGGTGTACAATCGCTGCTTATAATCAGTCGGCTGTCTCCCTCCCCCTCCTCCACCTCCCCTCCTTTTATTACCGCTCGTATGTGAATAGATGATTCAAGATCGTGAAGAAATAACGTAAGAACCGCGCCAGGGAATACGGGTCAATCGTTTAAATTACAGCCGCGTGTAATTTACTATGTAATTGTCAGCTAACATTGCGCTTTCCTTATTTACTCGAATAAAAATTAAATTGCATTATAATGAAAGAATTATGAAGGTATCGCTAATTCTAGTATTTAAAAATTGAATAATGATTCGCGCAAAGGAAAATTTAGCAATCCGTTTAGTCGTTTAATAGTGAGAGAGAGAATATTATGATCTTTTTTTTCTCAACTCCGCACGGCAGTTCGATAAGAAATATTTCTTATCACAACGGAAAAATGAAAATTTACTAACAATACAACATGCTTACGAAGTAAATGAAAGTTTAGACCGTACTTTTTTCATATTGTTCGTGGCAAAATGACATATGAGTAGCAGGTGGGCTTTATCGCGCTCATCTATCTAAAACTCTGGTGCGTAACAGGGGATCTCAATTTCTATCGATTAAGCAATCGATTGAATATATTATTCATGAACTAAAACGTACTCAGCTTCGAGCAAGCTGATTGAATTCACGTGTAATTTGCAATCACGTATACCACTCTGCATATGTCTATAGTATATAGAAATTCACTTTTCTTGCATGAGTTGCATTGGACTAACAAAGTATTGAAATGCTTATTTAACAGTCGGAAATAAATGATTTATTCGTACTAAATTTATTAAAAAAAATATTAGTCTGTTATTGCTATTTAACTATTGACGAATTGCAGATAAATAAAGCTGGTTAAAATTTAAATAAATTTTAACAAAACTTTAATTAGGATATTTCCATAAACTTTTAATGATTATTATTCTAAAAAAAAGATGATATTTTAAAAAAGTTGTGATACTCGATCGTCGAAAATTTCATGCGATGCATGAAATTTTCACGATTTATATAAAAATGATTTGAAATTAAAAATTACTTATCATGAATTATTTTAATAATACAAAACGAATGAATCCACCTTTTAGTAGTTGGAAAAATTACCCTAACGCTTATTAAGGTTACGATCGACATTTGAAACAAGTTTATTAATTGAAACTCAAACCACATAAACAAATATTCAGAAATTATAATGTATGATATGAAAATATAATGTTTTATGATTGAATTAAAATATAAAATATTTTCCTATAAAGAACAGTGCCCGTGTCGAAATCAGACAGAACTATCACATTACGTGTCCTTAATCGATGGAATCACTTTAAGATTATAATGCAACCCTCGAATATAAAAAATATAATTATTTTATTAGTTTGCAGGTATGTGTATTCGATCCTATAATGACTCTTCGTAACATATGCACATCTACACGTGCAAAGCGATCTCGAAATCTACATAATGTATACGAAATTGATCAACCGATTATCCAATTTATCCCGACTCTTAAAAATTGTAATTACCCTGCAGCACTGAGTAGCGACTAGTTCAGTTCTATATGTACAAAGAAATATATATATATATATATATATATATATATATATATATATATATATAATCACATAAGGTCCAATGCGCAACACGAAACCCGTCCGTCTTTGTCGCCCATAATACTGACTCGATGTCGCGATAGCTTACTCCCACCCCCGCAACCCAGTCTTGGCGAGTCTGCATGGCGACAGTGGAAGACGCGCTAATAAAACAAGGGATACAACAAAGCCGGCGCGCACGGCTGCGCAATCACCGCAGAGCTCGGAGTTAAACATATCTCTCTCTTTATATATAAATATATATAAATATATAAATACATATAAATATATAAATACATATAAATACATATATATATATATATATATATATATATATATATATATATGTATCCCGTAATCTCCCCCCGCGCGGTGGCGGCAAACAGCCTACGTTCCTCACCTGGACTCTCATAGCGAAAAACGGCACGAATCCACACTGGCCCGTGTCCGCGGCAATCAGCCGCATATATACCTGCGCTTTCGCCCCGGTTCGTGTTCTGTTTCTCTCTCTCTCTCTCTCACTCTCTCTCTCTCTCTTTCTTTCCCCGGCGCGAATATTATAACGCTCTACTACATGAGCGGGAGCGGCAACTCGCGCTCTTTCCAGAGCACCGAGAGAGATAGATAGAGAGAAATAGAGAAAGAGAAAGAGAGTGAGAGGGCGAGAGGGCGAGAGGGAGGGAGACAGATAAAAGGAGAGAGACAGAAAGAGAAAGCACGAGAGGGAGAGAGACAAGGAGATAGTGGCCGCGGCCCGCAAGTTTTTCCCACGCGAGCGCGGCGCGTGCGGACCGCGAGCCCGACACACGCGAGGACCCCCCTCCCGCCCGGCGCGCGAGACCGAGCCCCCGTGCACGTATGCGGCGACGGTGGTGGTGGCGGCGGCGGCGGCGACGGCGTTGCGGTCGCCTCGGTCGCTGGAGGCGAGACTTTCCCGGAGGCGCGGAGGGGCGCGCGGATCGGCCGCGATCAGAAGCCGATCGCTCGGCTATTTCGGAGCAGCGCCGCCGCGGCGCGATCCACCCCCTCGGCACGGGTTACGGGACGCGATCCTCGGTTTTCTGCAGCTGGGACGCCGAGGCGATGGAAACGAATGTGTTAAAACGACTGTATTTCAAATCGTATGCTCCGCGCATAAATCTCGGGCATCTGGAAAATCTCTAAAAGGCGGTGCCAATTGGGGATTGCGGGCAATTTCCATTTTGCGACGCAGCCGATTGCACGTCAACGTCGACGACAATCATGTCGATATGTAACTGCAGGCGAATTTTTTAATTCGTACGAAACGCTTTTCCCGGAAATTGAAATTTCGGCGGAAGAAAAAAAAATAAGGCGCGGCGTACGCGAACGTAAAATAGTTCGTAAAGTTCGTAAACAATGGCGCAGTGCAGAACGTGCAAGAAAGTTAATTATTCGCCTCGCGAGAACGTTATTACCTGGGCGCTGAGTCTCCGAGGACGGCGAGCCTCGCGATCTAAAAATTAACCCTCACGCGTACTACTGCGCTGTATTTCAAACACCGCGACTGACGAGAACTCGAGGTCGAGGTCCCCGATTTGGAATTACATTGTGCGCGATGCGTCGCTTCGCGAGAATCGCGGGGTCGATGTTTACCGAGCGAGCCGAGCATACGCTGCTTTAAATAATATTCTGCCTAGCCATTAAGCTATTGCAAATGTCACTTTATTCGCAGCTACGCCCACACCGTTGCAGGTAGATTTCGTGAAACTGTTTAAATATGCGAAAGTTTGTAAAATTTTATTTAGGATTTTTTTATAATGAAATAGTAAAAACGTTCCTATTTCGATAAGGCATGATGAATGTATATGATACTGTAAAATAGATGTAGGGAAAGGATGTGGTTAATTAAAATTTTCATCTCGTTAATATGTAAAAAAATCCTATTTTTTGTATTTTACTCAAATCGAGTAAAACCATCAAATCCTCCATGAATTCCGTTCTTGGAGCATTTTCCATTTTTAGAATACTTCGTCATGATCAAAGTGAGCATCTTCCATTTCTAGAGTAGTTTTGTAAAGATCGACACATGCTTTCCGAGAAAATGACGAATAGAAGCCATTTATTTCTACGGTACGTATTAAGAGCTGATGCAATTTCGATGTCGACATTATCCACCGTCATTTGGAACGTTTCTGAAGCAAATTTTTTTCTGCTTCATTTGATTGTTCCATTTGATTGAGAAAAATGTGCTTCAATATGTACATGTTGTAAAAATTATTAAATAATGAAGAAAAATATATATATATATATATATATATATATATATTAATTTGTGTAAAAAAATATATTAAAAATATACTTTATTAATTTTATTGTGCAGCGATGAATGAAATTTTTGAACAGTATATCAGTAAATGGAGGAAGAGCAGAACAATCCTACAGCAATCTGAAATGTCTGAAATGTTAGCAATCTTAAATTATGCCTAGCTGTACACCGATTACGATTTAAGATTGATTCAAATAAGGACTGACAGGTAGTTATTTTCATTTCTTAAACGTTCCAAAACCTTTGTGTTTTCGATACTTTTCGGAATATTACACGAATTTGGATAATCCCTTTGCTTTATAACTAAATATATCCGAAGATCTATTACCTGGATTTCCCAATACACATCGAGCACTTTCATGGTGAAAAAGTAGGACGTAAACGAAAATTTTTTACCGCTATCTGGTTTATTACGATTCAATAAAAATCCATTAATATCTTTTTACATAATCTAATAAAACAGGACTGATATACAATAGACTTAAAAAACAATATACATATATATATACATATTTATTTATTTATTACCGAACGTAAAACAATGTAGATAAATAGAATGTTATAACGTAGATTACTGAAAAAAATATTTTGAATAAATAAAGTTCGCAATATTAATAAAAAGAAATTCTACGAAAATCCATAAATAATTCATCAATAAGGTAGAATAAAATATAAATTTCTATTACTTAATTTCTTTTATTGATTTTCATTCGCGTATATATTGAATTTTCATAGATGTTGTTAGCTAAACGCGTATTTTAATGTCTCAACGCATAAATACGCATAAATCGACGTCGGAATTCGCGAGGAAGTTCTTAAAAAAAAAAAAGAAAATGTAACGATCGCATTTACTATCACGGCAGCACAGCTCATTAGTCGCTTGAAAATCGCTAAAAATATTTATATACATACACGCAGTACATTTCCACGATTTTATATTATAATTGTATATAATAATAATAATTCTATAGAGAATTCTAACAATCGAGTACCGATTAATGTAAAAAATAGCTCAAGCTGCAGAAATTTACGCGATTACGTAATTTTAGAAAGGCAAAAAAATTTCACATACGTTTTTTTTAGATCTTTATTTAACAACACGTTTTCTATACTGAGAAATACTTCGTTAAATAATAATTTAAACTATTTTATTAGATAATATATTTGATTTAAGGATTAGTGTAACAAAGAAATCTATTTTACTTTCTACTCCCTAATTATCCGAGCTAAACTTACTGAACTTAAATTATCCCAATTATAAAGTCGGCAAAAGCATAGAAAATATACTAAACGCTATTATAGGGATTTAACGATAAGGACAACAGCATTTATGACAATGTCTTTACATCTATCAGTACTTCACCTATTAACGTTTCTTATTGAACTTTTACATGCATTATTTGAAACAACTTAATAAAAAAAAATTTTAATCAATGTCCAATATTAAATAATATGCTTTCTACTACACATGTTAATTTGTTTCTTTTTCAGAAAAGGGATATACAAATATTACCTCGAATATAATCGAATATAATTGTGGTTTAGTTCCAAAAATTAATAATAATAAAAGTATTTAAATACAGCAATGAAAGTTTAACAGTTGCCAAACTAATGATATAGCTATTTCTATAATTTGTAAAAAATTGAAAGTCTAATCTATATATATTTATTAAATTTCAATGAATGAGGTTTTTTTTCTGTACGACAAATTTGTGAATTTTGTAACAAAAATTAGACAAATATGAATTTATAAGAAGTGGTATAATAAAGCTTAGATAATTATAATACACTTGTCTCACTAAAGTGAAGTGAAGATTATATAATCAAGCATAGTTTTGGAATGCGTCCATTCAAACAATATGCACAACACAGGTATATTATAATCAATATAAAATTTTCAACATTTCTTTAAATTTATATAATCAAATATTCTGTTGTATTTAATCAAATATATTTGATTATCATTAGTTAATCTCACATTAATTAATCTTACATTATAAATTCTAATTAAAATTGTTATTAATTTATTATTTTAATTGAATTGAATGTTTAAACGAATTATTTAAACGAATTATTGCTAATTATTAAACAAAAAAACAATTATTCCATTTTCTGCTTTAGAAATCAAAGGAAATAGAAATAGTTCTATATTATGAAATAAACAAGATTCGTACTCAAAAAATACTCAAAAGTAGTGAATTTAACAAAAAGAAATAGATAAATAAATGAGCATCACAAGAATTCGAAATGTTGGAGTATCGAAGGATGAGGTGGAAAAAACGATGAGCCGCGCGATGCATTCTTACCCGTTCGCGCGTCAGCTGGGGGGAAGGGGTCACAGCCGTAGAAGGCCGCTTTCGAACGGCGACTACCGAAGACATCGGCCGATTATCATCATTATTATTGAAAATTTCAAAATTATGAAAATCTAACAGCAGTTATTGAAATATTTACTTTTCAAGGGATTATATGTATTTATAGGATAAAAAAGCGATTTTTCAAAATTGTTGTATTGAGAAATATTGTTTTTTAGGTGACTATTAGACTTAGGTGACTATTGTTTTTTTCGTAAGTTGATCATAGTTAGGCCTAAAATATACATAGATTTCAGTTTTCTTTGTTTGACAATTAAAATTTTACAGTTTAAAGAAATTTTAAGATGTTTAAAACCATTTATTTCACTCTCAATTACAATAGTAATTGCTAAATAACTATAGAAAATTTAAATTCTTAACTGTAATCTATAATCGTCAATCATCTTGAAATAATATATTCTTCATTAGCTCTTTTTCAATTACAACCTACTGGATATTGATCTAATTGTTTTTTTTTTGCATATTAATTAACGTTACTTTATTTATTCTTCCATTCATCGTGGAAGAACACCAAAGAACGTACATTTAAATTTCTATAGAGGCCCAGGTGCTTGTGGCAATCGGCCGCAATCAGGAGCTTAGTAGTTTAATAAAAATACGTTGACAGGAAATTCTTTAGAAATTATTCTAAATATACACTGCTTCTTGTCCTCCTCTGAACGATGAAAAATTGTAATATCTCATTATTTTTATATATAATCCTTAATTGCGTGCCAATAAAAATAATCATGATAATCGCCGGTTTCATCAATTCTGTAAAAAGCATATTCAACTCTAATTGATCCATTAGATTCAATGTACTGAAGCAAATGACAATATCAGCTGCGCAAGGTGCGTAAGAAACAGATATAACACAGCGGATTAGGTCAAAGTATGAGCCTCCGGCAATCTCAGCGTCGAAACGACCGAGCGTACATCGAGCGATAGCTACGTCGTAAACACAACTATTACTCTTTATTTTTTAACATCGCGCCTATGCAAATTTTTATCAATGAGTTCTTCCCTTCGATTTAGCCATTCATTATTTAACCTCGTTCCAACTCGATAAAATATACGGCCATTTAACGTTCTCACCTACAATATTGATCGTGCATTAAACTATTTCTAAATCGAATCCTTTGACAATCTGTGAAATGCCAAACTCTGCGTGAAACCCCGCCAATATTATAGCCGCCTTTCAGCATAATTACTAGGGCTTTTAACGCAGGTGGTCCCGGAATATCCCTGCCGGAGGCGACACCGCAACGCAGGGGCGTCCGCGCGCGCGCGCGAGTCTACCCGCCACATTCTCCGGCGCACTTTCTCCTCCGTGTCCTCAGGTGTCCCCTCTAAGCCCCCCCCCCGCCACCATCCCCTTCCCAACCAGGTAATTAGACGCTGACGAATCGCCGGCGTGGAGTTCGCGCATCGCGTGCCGGCGCGTCTGTCCCAATTCCTTAGGGCCGCTTTTTTCCCTGTGCGTACGCGCGTTGCGCGAAAAGACTCCGAAATGACCGAGGCGCTTAGACACCGACCGACTGTTCGACATTATGCAAGCGCGCACGACAAGCCGGTCGTGGGAGCGAGGAATTCGGACCAGTCGACCTCTCAAACCCCCCCCCCCGCCCACCCCTTATTACGTTTCGGTCGAGGTGACGGCGCGCGTGCGCTGCGGTTCTTCTTCTATGGATGCGCGCTGCTGAACGCGCGAGCGGGCGGAATATGAAGGGAGAGATTTCTCTCTCGGTGCTTCGCCCCCCCCCCTCCCACGAACATCGATAGGCGAGAGATACGTATGCGGAATTTTCGCGCATAAAAATTGATTGGGCCAGGAGGATTTCATTGTTTTATGATCTAATAAATTGGAGGCGTATACGTAGAGAGGCCCGACGGTACGGTCTGTGTAAAATTCTCTTCGCTCTCCGCTTACGTAAGGCGGACAAAGCGATGGGTAGAGCCTAGGAATCCTCGGCGGTTGTTTACGTAAAACGAATTGCGCCCGGTTAAATTTAAGAAGAGTTTAATCCTTCTTCGGCCGCTTCGCCGCGCCTCTATTAGGTGGATTATACGCAAAAAAATGGAAATTTTCCAAAGTAGATTGCATACTATATGTCAGCGTGATGACTCGTACGGTCGAAACTGTTCATTATATTGGGATATTTTGTTGGCTCCCTCAGCCGAAAGCGCGAATTTACTGACCTAAATTCGGGACAGAAAGTGAGGCTTTACTTTCGATCGAAACCGACTTCCGGTATCGATCAAATGTGAGTCGGATAAGCCGAAAATATCGTATATACAGTGAAACATCTGTACGGAGAAACTAAACTAGTTTACAGACAATAATGTACGCATTATATCATGATTATATCTGTCGTTAAATGTGGTTCAATAGATAAAATGCATCCTGCATGTAAACAAAAAGAATGGCATCTACGAATACGAGCAACTTCAGCTACACCTCGGAACGTCAAATCACGCACTCCAGGTGATTCAACTTTCTGGGCAATGGTCGTAATACAATATAAGTATATATTAAGTGTCGTATTAGTATTATAATTTCGCAAAATTAATATTAATATATAGTTTGATATTATAGATAATTTTTTTAAAACAGGGAGAGGCCACGTCAGTCAGGGTGATGGATTTTGTCGCGGCTGAGAGTGGAAGTTCGATTTCATCCAAAATAAGTTTCAGAACCTGACTAAGTTTTAGAACCTGACGGTTTTGCATTTACAAGATATGCACCTTCTTATTTACAAACTAGTACACTTTTTTTATTTAAATCGGGTATATGATATAGTCAGACAAACTTTTTTTAATGAAAATCTTTCATTAAAAGACAGATTCATTGAGTTAATTGAAGGGAAAAAAATTCTAATCAATCAATGCCTCCAACCGTTTCATTCCGAATGCCCATGAAATTTTATGTATATAATTGGGCAATTATGTTTATACACTAATGTGTATAAACTTTGCCAAACTTCAATTGACCATAAGATGGAAACTACGCATTTAAAGAGTATTCGAACGTTTCAGTTCGGAATATTATTCCTTTTTATAATCCGGCGTCAGAAGTAAAGATTCGATTAAAAAAACAACGGCATACGCCATTTATACAGAAAGTGTATATTCGTTTGCAAGTAATAAATTACTAAATTACTATAATCGGATAACGTTACTCGTCCAGCTTCAATAGAAATTAGAATCTTTAAAAATTATCAAAAGAAAGTATTTGAGTATTAAGATATCATAAAAAACGGATTCGTAAGATTCGTGGGCATTACAACAGAATCCGACAAAATGAAAAAAAGAAGAAAACGATAAAAAAAATTTAGTCTTGCTTCTATAAAGGATACTCCCATATACAAAAATGAAAGTAAGATATAATTTAAATCTATTTTCATACGCTGATTACAAACACTGCGTTTAAGATCTGATTAAATTATCATTATGAAAATCAGGAGAGAAAAAAACATTTAAAAAATCGTAAAATCGTGTTTACCTGATTTGGAAAATATGATGAGTTTCACAAAATACATTAAACAGAACTTGTAGCTCATAGAAAAATATACCGTTTTCATTCTATCCAATTTACTCCTAAAAGACACGTTTTTTTTTTAAGAATAATTCAACTAAAGACGAACACATTCTGAATACTCATGTATTTTGGCGAGCTAATAAAATTCAATCTACAGTTATTCCAACTCGTCATCATATTCGCAATTAGACGACCTGAATGCTTGATAAATCTTTTCACATTTTTTAAATATGTTTATCTTGTAAATTGAGTCGATGATATGATATTTTATCTCACACGAAGGACATGATGTCATCATTCAACCAATCCGTAGAATTGAATTATACATTACTACCTGAACTGCTTGTAATAACTCCTATATTTCTTAAAAAATTTTACGGTTTAATGTACGAATACTTAATGGACAAATTTCTATTAAATTATATAAATTTAGGTAATTAATTGAATTGTGTACGGTTTTTCTCGTACCGGCGAACGATGATTAAATGATTATATAACATAAAATGAGTTCTAATACGTTCCTATAAACATTTATGGATTTTTTTTCTTCAGTCATATAATCTCCTCAACACTAATTTACTAATTAATATATAGCAGATGCATTTTATGAGTAAACTATCTGGTCTATTATGTTAGACATAACCTTTTCAGCTTTAATTGGATACTGAAATAAACGAACCTTTTCATTTCTATATCAACTACATTGTTCTATGTGTATAAAACATAATGAGTCTTTGTAATGTATACATAGCGAACAACGATAAAGTAATAATAAATCATGGACAATTGCACGAGAGAGTCATACATACATATATATGGAGAAAAGAGAGAGTTACAGTTGTAGAAACATTAATAATTCGATTTGGAGTAATTAAATTCCATAACATTTTTTAACTCCATGTAATTACTGTTAAGTATACTTGACTTACGGATTGAGCACAATAATCTTGACTAGCGCCTTCAACCCTTTTACATAATGTGCACTTTCTTTTTAAAATCAAGCCGTGAAATCATTGACAAGGAAGCGCATCCGCCATCTCAACTTGTATGAATTCTAGTCCTTTGGTATTTTTTTTGTTGCAATCATAAAAATATTGCACTGATTCTCTCTAAGCGAATCCTCCGTTCTATATTATCACACAATGTTCGTTCACTCGTGGTTATGTATCCAAATGTATATACATAAATATTCCGTAACTGACATAATCCATTCGATCTCCGTATATATAATATAATGAACTTGCCGTATAATCGCGGTCACTGTCGTCGTCGTCGTGACATAATGATGCAGAGCGTATAAGGTCAACGTGATATAGCCTTTTTCTTGTACGGTCGGCGTCAGTTACACATTTTCCTCAGATACGCCCGCCGTACGGCTTCCCGCTGTTTCTGGGTATAAGGAATTCAAGACGGCGCGAAATTTTACGGAAAAGGTAGAAAAAAAAACATGCATTTTTCTTAATGCACTCATCGAATTATCAAAAATATTACATATATTTTCATATAGTTGTTTATATATTTTTGTATTTATATATACCAGTTGCAGCAAAGTTTCACGTTTTCATACAAATATGACGTAACAAATTAATAATTTACTTGCGCGATTTCGTATTAATTCACACACGTACCTTGTCGTATTTTAGTGTCACTACTTGCACAACGTATTTTAATTTCTTCCAAATTTTTTTCTACATTTTTAAAAATATGATTTGAATGTCTGTAGCTTACGACTCAATGACACTTATGTATTGAAAATGATTTGACATAAATTTTCGACCAGTTTGTCGAACTCTTTATACTCAAGATTGAGACGTATCAAAGTGACCAACTTCAACTAGTGGATTACCGCCTATAACTGGAATATACAGTTAATTTATGTGCATATATACAGATCAATGTACTAAGACACGCGTGATGAGAGCGTGGGAAGCTTTTGAGTGTTACATCAGTAGCAGTGTATAAGAGTTATAGATGCTTAATTTGAAATTATTCATTAGAATAGCATATATGGAGTTGTGTCAAATTTGAGGGTTGAATTAATCAATCACAAACTCTTGGGATGCATTTTAAGATTGAGTATTTTTTGTCACTTGTAATCTAGATTAAAATTTTTACCATGATATTTATGCCGTTTTCCGCGCAGCACCTCAAATCATCGACGTCCCGGAAAATATCACAAGCTCGCCGGTTTTAATTATTACATCGTAAACAGTATTGGTTATTTTTACAAAAATATACGCTAAATGTCATTTTATTACTGTATTCTAATACCTTCATTCAACAAAAAAGAGCCAATGACGTGACTCCTCAATACCAATGACATTCATACACACGAAAGCGGAAAACAGCATCGCTTAAAACGTGCACTTGCAAAATTCAACAAAATCGTTTATCCGTCAGCTGTCCGACATAAGCGTTACCGGTGTTTATTTCGCTCGATCGCAGGCGCATCGACAGTCCTCCAGTGGTCGCTCGCGGTCGCGCGAAAGCGAAACGAAAAACGATAGGGCGACAATTTTTCTTCACCGCCGCCCCCCCCCCTCGCCGCATGGTCTAGATTCGCTACACCGGCCGTAAATTACGAGAACAAAATAGAGAAGCAGCAGGAGGGCGATAGGAGCATACTCCATCAACCGCTTGATATAAACACTTCTCTCTCTCTCTCTCTCTCTCTCTCTCTCTCTCTCCGCCGCCGCGCTATCCGTTCACATATATGCATGAGAACGCGACCGCCTGCCGGCTTTCCTCTCGGTGCGCGGCTGTGCGCGCCTTACGTAAGATCTCGCCTGCTCGGTTAGTGGAGCAAACGCGCGGAATCTCCGCGTTACAATAAGCGGGCCCGAAGCTCTCTTCATTCGCCAAGGCGACGGGGAAAGAACGAGAGAGCGGGAGAGCAACGGGGGCAGGGAGAAAGAGAGAGAGAGAGAGAGAGAGGAGTGGGAGGCAGAGATGGATGCGAGCGCAAAAAATGCGGCCATCCAGACATCCAGGAAGAGAAAGAATTCTTGGCCGATGCCCCGCTTGGCGCGTGCGTGGAATATTTGAATGCAATATATCTATATATAGCGAAAGCTCCGAGTCGCTCTCGCTTTCATACGCATATATACTTCCGCGTGATGACCAGGTGCGTGGAATAGAGGCCCGTGCGTCGCCGCGATTACGCGCGCGGAGAATTGATGTGTGTGTGTGTGCGCGCGCGCGCGATGAGATAATCCGGAGAGCTCTTTTTTTGTCTTCCTTCTTTTTAAGGCTCACCAAGAGTGTTGGACACGGCCGTTGATCCGTTAATAACTCGCAAGATTAATTTTTGTTTGCTTAAACGTGCACCGTTGGCTTCTCCAAGCCGGTAAAAACGCAACGGTATATATAGATATGCCTATATATATATATATATATATATATATATATATATATATATATATATATATATATATGATTCGGACGAGCGTACGCAGTTTCGAGCGCGGTGCCGGGAGAAAGCGAAGCCGTATGCGAAGTTACGGCCGCGCTGGACGCATTGATTTCAGTGCCGCCCTCCGCCGTCGGAGGAATTTGCATATTAGAATACAAGCGGCGCAAATGTACTCCGCGTATACAACTCTCGATTTTAATTGTTGCGAATGAACGAGTCCCGCTCGTTTACGGTCCTCTGTGGAGTAATATCTTTATTAACTGACTGTTAAAGGCTGTATATGTGTGTGTCTGTGTGTGTGTGTGTATATATATATATCTACGTTACGCGATTTACGGATCGCAAAATATATTCGAAAAATTCTTCTTTTTTTTTACTCCCGTCAAAATTTTTGAGCAATCTATCAAGTATGTATAGCTGTTCCTTTGAAAATTCGTTGTTTATCACATATTTAGCTGTTTCTTATTTCATTAAACTTTATACCAGTGTAAAACGATTTACACTGAAAAAAGAATGATTCCTAAATGAGCTACGAAATAATAGAACTATTAAAGGAACGCTTTGTTTGAATTTGTAATAGAACAATTTTGAATTAATGCATCGTATCTTTCCCCATTTTTTAATACACGATTTAAGTATCTCCAATGGATTCTCACAAATGTATAAAATACTTTTTACATTTATGGAGATTCAATCCTTTGATTTCTTTGCTAGCTTGTAATACTGATGACGAAAATCGCTAAACATTTTAAAACAATCAACGTTTCGGTCCCAGAACTCGAGCTTTTTACATGAATAACATATCCTCAAAAGTATGTATCAACCATGAATTGAGAAAAACATATTGTCAAAGAAATTAGTATTAAATTAATAGAAACAAATTAAATGTAATTGGCTCTTTCTCAAGGAATGATGAAATAATTTATAGTCTTATTTAATAGTACAAATTAACTTCATAGAGAAATGAATAAATTTATGTAATTTATGACAAATATTTTAAACAATTACAACTGTTAGTAGTCTGGAGATTGATTATAACATGTATTTTATAACATCACAGGTCATGATCGTTTGCAAAGGTAGTGTCAGACATGATGCGACAGATTTTCAATTCCAAAGAATTATTCGCAAAAGCAATGAAACAATAATTTAATCTGAAATAAAAATATGCGCACAGTATCAGATGATCGATTATGCTTTTGACAATGATCTCTGTTTTTGTTGATAATGTGCTAATACGCCTATAACACCAGTTGATATGTTTTTCGTTGGTCAGTAGTAACAAAAATGTTAGACAAATCGGAGTTTTTGAGAGAGAAGAAATGTCGAACATTACAAAAACGCTTAAACAACAATTTAACTTTAGATTTTATACATTTGCCGGATGAACTTATTATTAGTCAGATTGTAACGAAGAAAGCCAGAAAAATTTGCAAGCATGAGACCGCTATAGATATAACATTTTTCTACAGTCTCCTGGTCGAATAATGATAAAGACTAATAGAAATTCATAGCTGATATAAAGATTTTTATATTTTATTGTTAAATTTTTGACGTCCATTGACAGAATCATTGACATTCGGGCATATTGCAGGAGAATGCATTTGTATTTGTTAATAAAATAATACATTAGTTTTTATACTTCTCAAATGAAAATTAACACGATATCATAGCAGATATAACATATAAACTTTTTCTTTCTTTATCCAATCTAGGAAATGAATATCACGGCTTTATAAAAAATTAATAATTCAATCAATAATTTAATAACGTTGGATTTATTTCATTATGCCCTGTCATTGCTCAATTTACAATTGGGTAACTATTGGATCGATGAGTAATTAAACATTGTACTTATATGGATTGTTGTAAATTAAATTAACAAATATATGTTGTTATCGGTCTTGCAATCTTTATACAACAATCTAACTAGACGAATATAACGAAATCAGACTGCCCTTACTCACATTCATCCCACTAGAAACTAAAATAGAAATTACTGCTGAAAGAATAATCATTTCAAAATAAAATAAAAATAAAATAAACTAAATATAACAAAAATATCCTAAATTCAAATTAAAAATAAAAATGAAAATAAGATAATCTATATGTAAACGTGGATAACGAGTTGTGAATAAAGGCGATACTAAAGGAGAATCGGACTGTCACCACCACTTAAATTTATCTTTGATGTTGTCCGACGTTTCGAGGCGCCCCGGTTTATGTTCAGGCATTAAACTGTATTTATTTTATTTTATTGACGAAAAATTTTCTTTTTTAACAGTATAAATAATACCGAGGAAATTCATCTAATCATTTTGACACTTACACATATCAATAGCAGACTTCCTCGGCCTATATATCCAGATAATCACGACACAAGATTTTACTACGCGCCTGATTAATAAGTACGTCTGATTATTATGTAGCTCTTATTATTTTTACTTTTTATCAGATGAAATATACGTATGCATAGCTCTTTCTTTTTGTCATGATTGTATCATTAGACTCCCCCCCCCCTCTGTCTCTCTCTCTTCTTTCTCCTGTGATGAGAGAATGGAATAGAGTAAGTGTACGATTTTTAATTTATTGACTGTTAGATGTCAGAATTATTCTATCACGTTTTATACGGAACGCGACCTTTACCTAGTGCTACTTACAACCTACTGTGATAATCATTCACAGCATTTTTTTTTCCAGTACTTATTGTTTTATGCTTTGACGTTATAATTTCCGTCCGACCAAGCAGCCGTGCTATTTTTATCCATCGGCGATCAAAAATTTACATCCTGACGCAATCTTATTATTAAATAGTGTATTGTCTTGCGCGCCATATTCATACAACAACAACAAAAAAGGGACACTGTATCGATCTGCCCATCTATCCCCGCGAGAGGCTCACGGCCGAAAATCCCGCCGCCCCCGGCCGTAACGACGCCAGTGCGCATCGCTCGCCCCGTTCCGCCCATTGTGAAATTCTCAACCAACCTCCGGCGAGCCGTCGGATCCTCGACGCGCGCTCGAGCGCGCCTTTTGTTCTCCTTCGGCACGCGGGCCACGCGCGACGACGTATCTTCCGGCTGAATCGCGACTATCGTCGCGCTCCGACGTCGTTGACTCGCCGCGCGCATTGTTTTAGGCGGATAGGGCATCGTAGCCGGCGATCGGCGGCTTGCGAAAGAGCCCGTTTCCATCGGGAGGCTCGACGCGCGCGCGACGTCCCAGAAGGTGGACGTTGCAGAGGGGGGGGGGCAGTGTGGGGGAAATTTTTTTTTTCCTCCCCTTCTTCAGACACGGGGAAAGGCGAAGTTTTCAAGGTTGGCCCGGGGAAAGGATTTTTTTTTTTCTTTACCCGTATGGTAATAATACGGCGGGTTTGACGAAGACGCGTGTAATTTCCGCGAGCCCATCGGGTCGGCTAATTTCCATACAACGCGAACGCGCTTCCTGTTTTACTACGTAAACGCGTAATTCCCGACGATAAACCTGTATTACTGAATACTGCAATTATCGTGCGAATGCGACTGTAGGGGACGACTTTTGCGGCTCTCACATTTATTATTTATGATTATTTTATTAAGTTTTGGAATACCTAGTAAATAGCTTAATAAGAAACGGGCAGGGTTTAGCAAAACCATCTCCGAAAATAAGTAATGGATTACGACCACTTTCGCTCAGATTATAGAGCACTTGGCTCTTGAGTAACAGAAAAATGCAATTTTGTATTAAGTCAGAGATGCACTTCCATTTTAATTAGAACAAAAATAATTAAAAAAAAAAGAGCAATAAATAATTTGCTCAATTAACGATATTTGCAAAATTTACTATGAAAATTTTATAACGTTGCATTATAACATTATAATATCATATACGAGTCGTTAAACAATATGCGTGGGCCTTTGATTCTTATTATAGCCGCGCGAGCCTCTTGGAAAATCGCAAGCGCGCCGCACATACAGATTGCGAAAAAGAATTATGAAGTCCCGCATCAGCCGGCTGAGCGCGGGGGCGTTTCGCAATCGTTCCTCGGCCGCGATCCCCGCGAGCAGTCTCGTTTACATACCCGCCGAAACGATCGGGAAAGAACAACAACAACAACAACGGCGGCAGCAGCAGCAGCAGCAGCAGCAACAGCAACAACGGAAAAAGCGGCAAAAACGAATAATGGAAGAAACAGAAAGAATTACAATAAATCAGCTATGCAAGGCGATGCTCATCATCGTGCGCATCGTCGAATCGCGAACGACTGCAGTGGAGCGCCAAAAGTTGGGTTGCTGTCTGTTCTTATATTCGAGGGAGCGCCGTATATATACATATACATTTATATATATATATATATATATATATATATATATATATATATATATATATTTATATATTATGGGTGGTGTTCATCCGTTTCATACACAGAGGGAGGAATGTAGAGAGGGAGAGAGTGAGAGAGTCGGGAAGCGCGCCAGTCTCAATCAAGCAATGCGCAAAATAGGGCAAAAAATTATTAGAAAAAGGAATTCATTGGGCAAGCATCTCGGCTCCGGTCGCGCACGCGAGATTTCCTGTGTATATGCAAGCGCGTGCGCTCTTTATTACTCGCTCGGGCGCGCGATCGGCGCATAAGTACGGTTCTCACAGCCGAGGAGCAAGAAAGAGATCGAGTTATGGTATTTATGGCTGTTTTTGTCCTCCCCTTCGTCTATCACCGCATTTATATATCGTGCATGTATGTGTGTGTGTGTGTATCTATATATACACTATTATAAAAAAAAGGTGCGAGAAGCCCAAGATTTTTTACCTCTACACGCGATAACCGCCGAATTCGTGGGGAGAGATGTAGGGGGGGGGGCTGGATTTCTTTTCGAAGATTGAAATACGATAGGCGAAAAGCACGGGGAACGGCTCGAGGAGCGCGATTCGTACCAGATATCGCGCCAATGCTCGATTTTGCAATATTCGTGATTTACCAAAGAATTTTTGAATTTTTTCCGACTTTTTTCACCTCGCAATCTGCTGCGCAACCGCCGCATTGTTATTGTTCTTTTCGCATAGCGGATGCTGTATTGTTTGATCGACTCGATAATGTATGCGCTTTTTATGGGGGTTGCGCCAGTGTTCGAATTTTCAAAAAATGTCGGTTAGATTTTAGTTTGCTTAAAAGACGCTGAAAACCTTGAGCGATATGAAACGAAGTCTCTGAAGTGTCTGAAAAAATGGTACTTATCTTTCGGTCTTGCTCTGAATGTTACCGCTCATTTACACGCGAGCCTGGCCGCTCCGAAATCGCAATCTGCAATTATAGGCTCACTGACTATATCGCAGATTATAGTCTCAATGTCTATGCATCGATCTCATAGAAATTGAATGAATAATTTTTAACTGACAACGCGTTTTAAAATATTTTTATAATACTTTTTACAGATGGGCTGTAACTATATGGCAAGAGCAATTGACGTTTTATGCACAGTAATTAAGTGTTAGAAAAAATATCTAAATGGCATTTACTGAAAAATATAGGCAATTTTAGCAGGCATGACGTTTACAATATTAACATGTTTACAGGATGTCAATTACAATACTGTTGAGTAATTTAATCACATACTGTAAAAATCTAAAAAATTACTACAGTTTCTAATAAATTTAAGTACACTAAATATTCAAATTTTCGCTCGTAAATTTTGTATAAAATATGACGAATTTTTAATTTTCTCAGTCTCTGATCTAAATACTGATTAGTATTCTAATTTGTACTAGAAAATGTTTCTGATGTTACCTTTAAATCCGATAAGTAGAACATAATAGGTATTTAAGTTAATTAGTATAAAAATCGAAATCGTGAAATTCTCAAAAAAAATTTATCAATCAAATTCGATAAATATACTATAATTTAAACTAAACCTGTATAAAAAAATCTAATAAATCACGTAGAAAAACTAATAAAAAATCATGTTCATCTATTTCAAAAAATAAAACTCATCGAGTATTAAATTCTCTTGGCAAATCGCAATGGACAGCGATCCATTGAGCGCACGTGAAATCACAACGAGATTATGTAAAACTGTATTTGCATTCATCCCGGGTGCGCCGAGGATAAAAAAAAAAAGTAATGGAAAGGTGTCTTAAATTAAAGGCTGAAAATTTCATATAACCCATAAAACGCGGACAAGAGACACATCGGTGACATTTTTCTTTCCTCCTGCTGACAACTTCCGCGGTGCGCATATTATATATAGTAGGAAGAAAGCAGCGCGTCCATTTCGCGCACGCATATACATATGTCTACATATATGCCCGCGCGTGCGCGTGACTTTTACGAGGTGGTAATAAAATCCTTCCTCGAGCGCCGCGCGCAGACACTCGATAGCACACACACACACACACACACATATATATATATATATATATATATATATATATATATATATGTATAATAAACAAGGGGAATAGAGTTCTCTCGCTTATGTGCCCGCATCTCGGTTACGTCAGACATAATCAGACGGAAGGCGCATAGGCCTAACTGTCAAAAATTGAAATAAAAGGTTCTTTCATTCCTGTAAATTAGATCGTTACTTGGGATAAAAACCGGGCGATTCGTTGGCGATTGCCGATCTATCCATATTTCATGGCGGTCCTCCGTCCGAAAATAAAAAAAAAAAAACAAAGCTAAGGAGCAAAAGCCGCGCGAGTGCGTGCGTAAGCAGCGCCGAGCTATATTGGCAAAAGGCCGCGGAGGAAAGCCGTCGACTAAAACCGTAAGCGCCCGGCGTCGACCAGATAAATTTATCAGCGATTTATCATATACGGCCTCTCCGATATTACATTTCTCGATAGGGTGGTGCGGCGGAGGAAGGGGGTGGGCAGTAGACTTGAATTTTTTCGTTCGCGAGGCGTCACGAATCGCTCCGCCCGTGTAATAAAATCGCGTCGGGTAAGGAAAAGAAAAACGAAGAAAAAATTACGCCGCACGTATGCAGGAAGTCGAGCGACCGTCACCCCCCCCCCCCCCGCCAGAATCGGAAGCATTGGTTATGATTTTACGTAACGCGTGGCCCCTGCGTTCAATTTATAGCCGATGAGTATAATGTGTGAGGCGGGGTCCCGCCTTCGGGAGCGCGCATTTTTTCCGTGCCAGCGCTCTCATTAACGACGCGGGACAGCTTTCGAATGCGCGGGCTCGTGAATCGGTGCCGGAGGCTCGGCGGATAATAATTGTCGCGGCCTACGAGGGCCAGTGGGTGGAGGGAGGGGAGGCTGTATTAAGCGCTCTCCGGTCAGCGCGGATTTCGTGGAAGCGCCCCCGAACGGTGCAGAATGCGAGCTTATGAGGCATGGAGCTGATTATAAAGTCGAGCCGACAACTTTGATAGATCTGGATCTGCGTGTGCAGAATCGTTGCCATGTATACGGGGGACAGAAATGTCTTTAAGCTGTACTTAGATGTTGGAATTTTCCTTAAGCTAAATGTTCCATTGTGCGTGGATTAACAGGTGGATTATTTAGAGGCTGCGATAACCATTGGACACCGAGTATTATGATTATAATCTAGGTGTTCTAGTTCAATGACAATTACTCAAAGTGCACTAAAATTAAATATTGAATAAAAGTATAGGTATCGGGAGCGTTTAATTAATGAACCTAATTTGATAAATACAATATGACGAAATTTATTGCTTATTGCAAAACTATTACTACTAAACAGTGGAAGAGTTTAGAAGTGTTTCATCGATACTCGATCGAGCATCTCTGAAGAAGATTATTCTGGGATGTTAATAGATCGTGTTTTTCAATCTGATAGATTAGTAAATCTTTAAGACAGAGCTTCAGGATTTGCAACAATGTGTCCTGAACCCCTCCACCCATAAAGACCTATCGCATTCCGTTAGATGGAAGCGAGAGGAAAAATAGCCGAAGTCTCCGGGTCCAGCGAAACATTGAATTAGACATCGCGACAGCCGCTCTCCGTATTCGTTCTTGGGACGAGCAATTAATGTTGTTTTCTCATTCTTCGAGATATTTGCCACTGAACACATTACGATGTTCGTCCTCAAGTCTTGTTTCATTCTTTTAGATTTCCTACAATTTCCCCATACAATTTCTCTACTATCACTGTTAGTGTATCTGCCAGAACAGTTCTGTACGCTTCGGCTGTTCGAGTGACGGCGTGTTGCTGTGTAACGTGCAACAATTTATTCATGGTCCTTACGCATTAAATCGTGTCAACTTCCCGGTGTCAAAAGAACGATACGTGCAACCCTTCCCTCCTCCAGTATGGATGGTACTTTTAGATCTGTTCGATAAGGAACGTATTGATTAAATTTTTATCAGTAATATCTATAAAAATTTCCTCCGTATAGACTATCCTGTGAATTCGGAATATGTTCTAATATAATAATGAAAATTTTTGAAAAAATTTTATTCTGCTCCTATATTCCTACCAATCATTATTTTTAGCTCGTTAAGAGATTAGATCGATAATCTGTCGTTAGACGGATTAGTAACCTTTCAATTTTCTATTAATTTATGAGCAATGCTTCTTTTGTAATAACCTAATACTTGTGAATATTGCAACATATTATATAATATCTGATATCTATGTAGAGCTCAATTACTGTAATCGGCAGACGAATTTTGTAATAATATTGTAAGCACACCTTGTATTTGCAAAATAATCTCTCGATCGAAATTCTGATTACGGTCTATTAATGAAAAAGAAGAAATAATGAAATTAAAGTTAAAATCATTCGTTTAAAAATAATTCTGATAAACTGTAAGCTGATGACTGCAATATATGTTGATACTTATTTTGCTGATACAAAAAGAAAGTCACAGGAATAAGAAGAAGACTTTGAAGCAGAGAAAAAGTGAGATCATGTGTGCATTTGCGTGTATATCTGTATCCGTTTGTCGATGCAAAACGAAGAAAAACATTGATTTATTATGGAAGAGATAATAAATTTCCTAGCTGAAGAGTGTTATAATTTATGAAGACGCAAACTGACAAGTTGGATAGTTTGAAGTAAACGAAACATAAAAAAAAAACTATTATGAGTTCATTAGCCCCGACTTGATACTGCTAATTTTATTTACATTCACGCCTCAAATAGTTAAAAGTGTATACTCGTGATAGCGCAATTCGAAGCTAAGCACAATTTCAGGGTTGCTCAGATTTTTCGTGCACAGGTAGATTATTTCTCTCCTCTTTCTCTCTACCTCGCTTCCTCGTCAACAGTGAATCGATCGATCTTCGAGGTCATCGACAACGACTTAAGATTGAGAGAAAGAGAGAGAGAGAGAGAGAGAGAGAGAGAGAGAGAGAGAGAGAGAGAGAGGGAGGAGAGAGAGAGAACTAATACGAAAACAATGTTGCACAAATCCTCATACACATGCATATCCCGCGACAGCGTCCGCGACGGTCGAATTATTGCCGCGCGCACCTCGGGTGCGTGCGGCCTTTTCGTCACGCAAGCGCCGCGGCGCGCTTCGCGAAAATTACATACGCGCGAGCGGGGGGGGGGCAGCATTGTGGCGCGGATTTTCGAAACCTCAACGGCATTGTAATTAAATCGCTGTTTCCGAGCGTTGGACGCGCGCGCTCATATAAGATGCCCGTGGATAATTCGAAATGTAAACGAGCCAGACTTTACTTATTGCACGCGTACGGCCGCGGCGAGTGTGGTAACTTGGACTGCTATTCTACTTTTCAGAGATCCGCGCTATAAAGATCGGCCATTACTGCTGAATCTGTAATCCGCGGGGTTTAACGGCGATGCCGTACTGCCCTCGTTTTTTGAGTAATTCTTATTTACATTTATCGTTGTTTATAGTTGTTTTGTGTAGTCAACGTTGGAGCTACAAAGTTCAATTGTCGAAGTGTCACGTAATTAATTGAGGAACAAGGTAAATGTAAATGAAACGTGTCATAGGCTCTATTTAAAAAAAACGCTATCAAAGAATTTACGAACGTAATCAATTATGTATTCTTACTTAAAGTTATATAAAATATATGAATCTAGGAATGTTGTTAATTGTCTATATATTAATTTTAGAAGATCGGCAGATCAATATATTGGCTCAAAAAGATTTTTTTATTCTAACTCAAAGAACGTCCTTTTAAGATTTTTGGGATCACTGATTACGCATTCAGAGTCAGATTTTTTAAATTCCAAAATTCAAGTCATCTATCGACAACACAGGATATCAACCTTCGTAATTGTATAAAAAAAAGAAGCGCTAAAAGTATCTTCAGTACTTTGTACATTTCTCAATAATTGTTGAAACTATAATCTGTTTATCCCCATTTTGAATATTCAATTACACTTATAAAGTATAATTTACAATTCAATTACACTTATAAAGCATAATTTACAATTCATTTATATAATACAATTTCATTATTAAAACAATAAACAGCCCATGAATATATCCATTTCTGTATTATAAGTTCCCTTTTCGGAACTGAAAATTTTCAAACGCCATTCTGAATCCGCCATGGAATAATTGTTTTCTGAAGAGTGTGGCAAATAGCTCTAATCTTATGGCTGATAAAATTTATTTCAAGCGGAAAAATTGAGTATGCGCTTCATCCACCGGTGCTGGAAAGCTAAGATCTGATCGAACCCATCTATGATAGAACCTTCTTTCATGATTAATTTATGATATAAAAATAGCATTTTTACCCATTTTCTCAGAGGAATCCAAAATTACCAAATGCCGGCATTTTCAAGGTTATATTAAATTCAACACTATCCAGATATATTAAATTATAGGTATTGTATAATCTTGTAATAAATATAAATATTGTAATAATCTTTATGGTTACATTAAGTGCAATTTTTAATTTTAATACATTAAGTTACGTATAGCTATACGTAACGAATCTGGATCTATTATTTTGATGTCCCTTTAATCGACAAGTGAAAGAACTGTACTTTATGGAAAAAATGTCGTATTTATTTTTTAAATTAATTTATACTGAACTTGCATTAAATCTATATAGATTTATCTACCCGTGAATAAAGTACTTCATCGAAGTTATATTTAAATTATATAAATAAAATTTAATTCTGATACAAAGTTATGGTAATTAGAATTCAATACGAATTTTTAACTACTTTCATACCACGTCTCAGATAAATTTTTCGGCGAATTTTCAAGATTTCTTGCTTTTTATTCCAGACATTAAAATTTTTATAGACAAGAAAATTTAATCACGAGACTTTAATGTGCTTACGTAAAAACCAATGTTTCTTACCAATTCGCAATTGCATACGCCTTTGAAAATCAGATATCAGTCCGCCCGGGTTCCGTCAATATCTCGTATAACAAGCATACGAATGAATACGACAACCGCAGTTAAGTAATCCGAAAAAGCTTGAAGTATTTAAACTATAAATTATTGAATTTCGAACTAATCTCACTTTCACTTTTGCTCCGATCGCGTATCGTATTATAATTTTGCCATCTCGTTTTGTCACGAAAATCTGCCGGTACAAATGTGTAGATTCAAGAGATCATTCCTCGATTTGATCAATTACAAAGATTCCGTGGAAAATCTCCATCCAAACATCTCGTTCTTCCTACCGCCAATATATATATATATATATATATATATATATATATATATATATATATATACAAATGCGAACGTTTCTTTCACATGCATCAGGTGCCGTATAATTTTATCGGCAGACGCAATCGTTTCACTGACGATGAAAAAAGATATAGGGAGAGAGCGAGAGAGAGGGAGAGGAATAAGGACAGTAAATCGCAGAATTCCACGTAAATTAAGGAATGAAATCGTCGATCTCTGATGCCGCGCGAAATGCATAAGAATCGATAATAATCAGAATTATACTTAGTAGCTAGAGTGAAGGTGACGCGCTTCACTCTCCTACTCCCTCTGCCCCATCTCTCTCTCTCTCTCTCTCTCTCTCTCTCTTCACGCTATCGCAACCGCGATCGAGAAACGTGCAGGGAAGGTAGTATACAGCGGTGTACTTATTATATACGTGCGCCAATGTTTTGCAAGCCACACGCGCGCATTTGATGGGAAGGGGGGGGGGAGGCGACGACGCCACCTTCGTTCTAATGGATGCACTACGTAACGACCGAGCCGATCGCCCCCCCTCCCTCCCGGCCACTCACTAATTTTCCCGCGTCCTTTGCACGCAGCCGCCGCAATTTTCGGGTCAAGATCTTCCTTGCGGGGGTCTAATGAAAATAATCCCGATATCGCGATCATTCGCCGGCTGCTGCGCGGGCAATAGATTACACGTTTGAAATTTCGATTTGCAATAATCATTTTCAATTTATCTTTATGTATGGTTTTTATGTAAAAGAATGGATGAATAGTAATTTTACATAGATTCGGAAAATAAAATTCAATTCGGATAATATATATATATATATATATATATATATATATATATATATATATATATATATATATATATATATAAAGAATCTGAAACTCCACTTACAAATTTTCAATTTTCTGTGTAAGTTTAAGGCTACTGTGCTAATGTTGTTCATGATTTATAATCAACATATGGTAAAATATTCGAGGGTGAAAAACAGTAACATGTATCTTTTTACTACTCTTACCGTCGTATTGAGCATAAAATAATGATGTTCTTTCATGAATGGTGTGTACTATATACATACACATATATATATATATATATATATATATATATATATATATATATATATATATATATATATATATATATAATAGTAGGATTTATTGCATGGCAATTCATAGGGATAAGTCCACATCAAGTGTCAATCCATGCAAGTACTGCGTAAATATAGAATGCAAATCAGTTGATACGTAGCGTATAATGTATATATGAGCGCAGTGGAGAATGAAAAATTTCAAAATGTGGAAATTATTGCAACCAAGAGATTACCCTATATATCTGTTTTTGCTTAATGTGTATTCAGTTATATATATCAAGGTTAACAAGAGCCTGGAAGCTATATAAGAAATACATAAATAAATCATTTCAATATACCCCGACAGCTAAAACATTGAAAAATTAGAAGAAAATGTTATATATATATATATATATATATATATATATATATATATATATTGAATTATTATAGCGCAATGGCGCAGTGACGTAATTTATCGATGTATATAATCACGTAACTAATGCACTACATATGTGTATATATATATATATATATATATATATATATATATATATATATATATATTGTGATTATAATAGAAGCAGAAAACTTTTATAACGACATAAGGTGCTTTATTTTAATAGTGTTTTATATAAATTAGCCAGGAGAAAGCTGAATGGCTTCTGTCGGTTCATAAATGTCGATACAGACAATTGTAATTCTTCGTTTATATAGTTTCTTTGCACGCATAGGCACGCACAGTGAATTTTTTATTGATATATACATAGATTTAATTGAAGACATTTTGACGGCACAAACATATATCGATAAGTATATGAAAATCAATCACAGTTTTCATCCTATAAAAAAAACCTATAAATATTCATATGAAATGATAAAAGTGTATAGGGGAAAGATATTACAATCTATAGATTATTGCGATACGAATCTGCAGATCTGCGTATATTTACAGATTCATTCAATTTTTGTCCGATCGACGGTGTGAAAAGAATAGTTATACACGCATGTCTATTTCATTCATATACGTTATTTAAAGCTCTAAGCTGTAAGGCAAGAGAACAATATAAGACAATTTATTTTTTGTGAAGTAATTGAACATTAAATTGTACAATTATAGTGTTTATTACATTGATCATTACTTAGTGATCGTTTTAATTGTCGAAAGTAAACTCAATGGTCTTATATAGTTTCTTACTGTAAAAATATAAATTCCTTTGATTTAAATAATATTCTTCACCGGGCATGTTTTTATCGGCAACATGGATATATATATATATATATATATATATATATATATATATATATAGAGCAAAATTGATAGTAAGGGACTGTGCGGGGTCGCGGCTTCATCGCTAAAAATTATTAATAAATACAGATACAAAATTGACGTAGTACTGTCAAAAAAAAAAAAAAAAATCAAAATAATACCGTTATCATAATAATGATCGCGTGTGGCTGAAAAAGAAGGATTTATCGCGTAAGTGCTCAACGATCATCGATCCCGACGGAAACAATTTTTCCATCGCAAACCCGATTGGTAATGTGTCAAACGGCCGCAAAGCTACCATTAATGAATAAATTCATTAATTCGATAAAGCCAAGTGCTCCTGTACACTTGAGATTCTACACTTAGAATATCCCTGTCACGAATCAAATTCGTTAAGTACTGCTGGGAACAATTCGTGTATCCGCGTACTCGGCCGGCTGTTATCGCGGGATAGCTGTCGATATCCTGTGGATATCCGTTCGACTGTTTATCGGCATGCTCGACGGGTATACCTGACCGATATGCGCATTATACGTTTAAGAAAAATTGTAGCCTTTCGTTTCTTGTGAGCGGAAGAAATTTACTTAATCTACTTGGCTGAATACACGAGCAACTTAAAAACTCACCCCCCCCACCTACTATGCGAACAGAAAGACATTCGGATTCCTAATCAAGTATCCGAATGGCTGAATTATACGTATAGTTGGAAAATTCGGATAATTACGGATATTCGAATATACGGATTATTCCCAACAATCGAGCAAATTCTCGAATTACACCGCACCGAACACTGCTGCGCTGAAAAATAACCCGATAAACCGCATTCGGTTCACCGTCCGCCGTACCTCTGCGACGGAGCGGGGCTCGGGGAGAGGGGGGGGTGGGCAAAATTTAGCACGATTTTTCACACAATGCATCCACGCCCGCTCTCCGCCCGCGAGCCTCTAGAGCATCGTCGCTTCAAAACGCCGCCGCCGTCCCGTACGTTCGCGTGCGCGCGCGCGCCGTTAATTAATCGAGCCCCGCTTAATTACAAAGCTCCGATTTATCAGACCGCGAGCTCTTCTCCGCCCTCGTGGCTCTCGTTATCCGCGCGACGCCGAGATCGACGTATTACACGAGAGAGCTCGCGAGGCACCTGCGTTTTTCACGTATTCTCCGCGCGCTAGGCGGGAAAAAATGCGGGCGGAAAATCGGTGTATATATATATATATATATATATATATATATATATATATTTCTATAGAGATTTGTAATGAGCGCGTGCAAAGTATCGTCGCCCTACCTCGCGCCCCAACGTTCATTATGCCAGAGATGTATGTAGGAAAAAAGTAAATCGATTTTACAGTCGAGGATGGGATGGGGCATAAATGTTACAAGACCGTATCCCAG